>CM053586.1:314914134-314931728 GCA_028646515.1 Pseudochirops corinnae | reverse complement strand
ATATATATATGTATGTATATATGTATATACATAACAATGGGTAGGCAGTGACCAAGTTGTTGATTCAGTCACTTACTCATTATAGTCACACTCTTTAAGTTGGTGGATCATTTTCATTCATAGAAATTCAGGAACCAGCAGAATTATTGGTACCAAAGCTGAAGTCACCATATTGATGTTCCCAGAAGAGGTCAGAGCAACACACCCTCTGCAAGTATTTCTGATCCTGTTCATTTCTTCATTTACAAGGCATTCTTGCCTTACTTACTCCTTCCTCCAGCTGCTGCCCCTCCCATTCTACTCCCACAGGGTTGATTCTCCCATTTGCATATCAGGGTCCTCCACCCATGGCCAATACATTTTGGTACTCAGATTCTCTAGTGATGACCTCAGTATAAATGCTCGCTGGTAGGAAATTTATTCCTTTGCTTGAAACTGTTCCTTCCAGGAGAGGATGGAGTTGCTCTTCAACACTAGGCTTGGGTCAGATCAGGGAATGTATTCTAGAGGAAGGGGAGCCAGAATTCACACTGAGTTTCTGGGACTTCTTTGTTTCCCACTTTTTTCCATTCCCAGTTTGTCATGAGGGTTAAAGAGTTAAGTAAGTCAGAACAAAGCCAGTGAAAACAAATCCTAGAGTTTTTTAGGTGGAGGCCAGCTATTAAAGCACTATTCTTCATTTCATCTAAAGAATTGAGATTCCTAATAAGAATAAGGTAAGCAAGGGATGAAGCAGAAAACAAGTGGGCAACAGAAACTGAATGGTCAGGTCTTAGGACAGATCCCCTTGTTCTAAAAATTATGGCTAACCATGAATCTCGGCAAGAGGCCATCTTCCTTCATAGGTTTGTTACCAGTGGCTTATACATGGCTTTGTATAATAAGAGAAAGGAAGGCAGAGGATGTGTAAATGGCTAGAATAATTTTAGAGCTGCCTCAATCTAGGAGTCATGCTTTAAAAAAAATACCCCAAACCTACCCTAAAGATAGGAATCTAGGAATGTCTGCTTACATAGCAAAAGAAAGGCCTGTTACTGTAGATAAGTTGATACTGAAAAAAGATAAACGCATCTCCACTCCGAGTTATAAAAAGAGCAAGCCCTCGTTGGACAAAAGCTGTCCAGCAGAAACAGACTGTTTAGAAAGCAAATGGGTACAGATGTGTGTTGGCCAGCTCAGATGATGCTGAGTGGAATTGCTGCCTAGTTTTCACAACAGGGAGCTGAATTTACCTAGGAAGGCACAATCCTTGTCTCATCCTAGAGATAATCAAGATGGTGGGGGAGCAGCATGGCAGAAAGAAAAACAAAACATGGTGGCTTCTTTTTTTCCTTCCATTAAAACAACAACAAAAAACAGCATACTCCTGAACACTTGGCAGAGATCCAGGCCATTGAGCACTTAGCACAAAGGGGGATGTAACTGAACTCAGAAGGGAAATGATCTCATGAGTCTTGTAAAAGGCCTGCTACCATGGCCACTGATGAAATAGATACCACCTAGCATTGTAGGGCTGGCCTTTTCTACTCATTGGCATTTCTCAAAGTGGTGGAATGTGATCTCCACCTGGAGCTTTGTCTTAGGAAAAGTTATCCTAAATTTCAGATCTAGGCATCACAACAACACTGTTTGAGATTGGACATCATACTCCCTCACTATTCATGCTTAGAAGGCAGAGAAATAAAATCAGGGACACAGCCCCCGACCTCTGGGAGCTTTCCCCTACGGGGCCAGGAAAAGGGTGTGGAAATGGGTGGAGACTATTAGAAGGCACAGAGTTGAGATGAAAGTCCCAACAGGGTCAAATTATTTCAGCCCTGGATCTCTCAGAAGCCCACGGTCCCAAGGCCCAGGCCTGAAGACAGCCAGCAGCTGTTACAGCTCCTCTCCTTCCACAAAGCTTACACGGACTAGTATGGCCCATACTTACTCTCCCTTTACCTGTACTCCCATAGTATAGATCATCTATACCACCCCCACCCCACCCCCATACCTTCTGGCATCTGCTGAAAGATATATACATATATAAATTCCTACATACATACATATACACACATATGTATATATACACATGCGTACACATATATTATATATAGTATATTCTCTGACTGTTTTTTGTATGTAGGTGTTGAGTTCCCAGTTGGACTATAAGTTCCGTAAGGATAGGAGTATGTCTCCTTTGTATATCACACAGTATTAGCATAGTTCTGGGCACACATTTGGCACTTACTAACCATTTGTGGGTTTGCCCTAGATTACCTAGAGACTGCAGAAGTCAATGAACGGAGTGGCCCTGTGAACACACAACTCCGTATTCCACAAAGTCAGATACACTGAAGGTCAGGCTGTGTTCCTCCAAAACAAACAACAACAAAAACCCTCATATCATAGAAGTTTAATAGAAAGAACATTGTTAACCCATGACATGCGTCTTATCCACCAACAGTAGCTAAAGGCCTCCACTCTTTAAACATCTTAGGTTCAGAGTTGGAAGGATCCTTAGGTGTTTTCTAGTCCAGCCCCTTCAACTTTCAAATGGAGAAAAAAAAGTCCATAGAGTTTGAGTGACTTGTCCAAGGTCACCCAGGGAGGAAGGGGAAGAGCTAGGATTCAGCCTGAGAGTTTATGACTTCCTAGTTCACTACTCTTTCTGCTAAATCACACCACTATGAGGGAGAATAGAGAACATACATGTAATAGTCTCCAGGGTATAAATGAAGGGAGTTTCTTTGAGCTTCATGTCCTCTTTGCCCTTATACATGGGGCACTACCTCTCTAGGTGTACCTTTTTAACCCTTAACTCATGCCTACTACCCAAGGTCTCCAAAATTATTCTTCCTCACTCTTTCTAACCCATCTTTAGCCAAAACTCCCAGGTCCCCACTCTCAGCTAACTTGTCCTGAAGGAAATAAATCCGTCCAAAAAATTCATCCTGAGCAGTAGGTATTAGTCAACTGAAAAGAGCTTACTAATAGGTATGCCCCTCCCAAGTTTTATAGAGGATGCTTGAGGGTATAGATGAAAGGATCTTAGATAGTAGAATTTGAGGACTTCTGGCAGGTTGTGGAGACAGAGATACTTGGTTCAGAGAGAAGTCATGCCCTGTATGTGGCTTCCTCTTCATCTGTACCTAAAGTAAGTCCCATGTAATTTTGTGAAGAAGCCCCAGAGTACAGAGCAAAGTTGTTGGTGTACAACTCTGAGAATTACAGAAAATTAGATCCAGAGGAGCCCTTAGAAACCATCTGGCCCAACCCCTTCAATTTTACAATGAGGAAACTGAGGTTCAGAGAGGTAAACTTCTATATTGGGGTTCAGAAGCTGTAGCTGCGTTTCTTAAACTGGGGTCTGTGACTTTTTAAAATATTTTGATAAATATAGTTTCAGTATAGTTGGTTTCTTTGTAATCCCATGTTTTTTCTTTCATGGATTTAAGAACATTATTCTAGGAGGGGGCCACTAGGTTTCACCAGACTGCTGACAAAAGGGTTAAGGTTAAGAGCCCTTGAAGCACAAGAAAGGGGAGGAACAGTCATAGATTTGATGTGAAATAAGCTACCTCCAGAGGCAGGGAGGTCCCTACTGTTAGAAATCTCCAGGCAGCATAATGTAAAAGCACATGCACTAAGCTGGAACTCAGGAGCCCTGTATTCTAGTTCTAATACTTCTGTTCCCTTTCTTTGTGACCTTGGATAAGTCATTTAAACTCTTTGGGGAGTTTCTTCATTTGTAGGATAGGGACAGGGCTGGATTAGGTTATACTTAAAGTCCTTTTTCAACTCTAACCATCAATGAATTTCTCTATTAGTCATTTAAGCAGGTCAGTCAATCAGTAAATATTTATTAAGCATCTACTATGTGCCAAGCCCGTGCTAAGTAATGGAAGTAAGAGGTGGGATGCCATTTGTCAGAGGATAAGTAGACAAGGGGACAACACTGCAATGCTGGTTAGGGGACTTCTCTTCAGATATGAGCTAATCTCCTCTCAGGTACTTGGGATCTAGGTAAACACTTAATATTTTGCTGGCTTCACTTAAGGGACTCATTTTCCTCATCTGTAAAATGAGAAGGCTGAGTTGGATGATCTCCCAAGAAGGGCCCTTCCAGTTGCAATGACAGGACCCTGTGACTAGTGGGATGGACTCTCAAGGGTTGTGTCAGGAACCAGAAGCCTTGCCCTTGTGGGCGACTCCATGATCAGAATCCTAGAGGTTGGGGTCACCCTTGGACAAGCTTTAATTCAGGTAACAGATAAGATCAAGTGTGCATTGAGCCTAGGGGCTTCCCATGGAGCAATTTCACAATCTGGGAATGGTAACAATGAGCCATGACGTATGGTCTTCCCAGACAGCACAGTTCTGGGCCCTGGTGGAGCAAGTGCAAGGGGGGACGAGGGAGCCCGACAGGCTGACCCTCAGTCAGAGTGTGCATGTGAATGTGAGCGGGTCTCAACATAGACAACCCCTGGTAAGATACCAATTCTAGGCTGAGTGACTTGCCCTAGATGCCAGAATTGGAGTTTATTCTCGGATTACAATAACAATAATTATTTTTATATACCATGTATTATGGGTCACACACTGTGCTAAGTGCTTTATACTTATTAACCCTGAGATGTAGGTGCTATCTTTATCTCCATTTTCTAGACAAGGAAACTGAGGCAAACAAGTTATATGATTTTCACACAGATCTCCTAAAACAGTGGTCTAATGGTTTAATGCTCTTACCACCACACTATATCCTCTATTTTTATCACTATTTCATTTTCTCATAACTTGTCCTGGCATTTTATACTGTTTGATCTCAGGAATTACCAGTTCTTCTCCATCCCTAAGGGGGCTATCCTTGCTATACCATATATCATCCAATGAGATAATACTGGTAAAACACTTTGCACAGTGCCTAGCAAGAGTAGGTACTTAATAAATATCTATTCCCTTTCCTTTCCTTATTCCCAAAGGTGACCCTGACACAAACTTCCTGATTCTAGGCACAGGGAGATAGTCATCCCCTTAGGCAGTGAGAGAGATAGAGACAGAGACAAACAGACAGAGACAGAGAAATAGAGACAGACAGATAGAGAGGAACAGAAATGGAGACATAAAGAGAAGTTGATATCAAATAGAACTAGAGGTAGAGATCAAAGTGGATAGTGATAATAGAGATATGCATCTATCCATTCATCCATCTGACCAGCACCAAGGACCTTGAGCTGGACCCACAATGTAAGAGAATATAATCCAATCCAACAACATTGATTAACGCTCAATTGCATTTGGGAAACTGTGAGGCATATTCATTAATCTTCTATGGCTCATTTCCACAAGAGTCCACTTCTGTGACATCGCGGACATGCTCTACAGCTGGGAATCATGAGAAACTAGGGTCCTTGAAGAATAAAAATGATGGGTATAATAATGAGCAATGGGGAAATATTGCATGGATAAAAGTAAGTTGCAGGATTTATTACCCACAGGATTTCTATATAAAAAGTGAAAAGGGGCAGCTAGGTGGAACAGTGAATAGAGCACCGGCCCTGGAGTCAGGAGGACCTGAGTTCAAATCCAACCTCAGACACTTAACACTTACTAGCTGTGTGACCTTGAGTAAGTCACTTAACCCCAATTGCCCTGCCCTCCAAGAAAGAAAAAAACAAAAACAAATAAAAAGTGATATAAACTAAATTATAAAGACCTAAGGAAGACGTGGACTGGTCACGAATGGAGAATGAGAGACAATAGACAGGACAAACAGCATAGCTACCCCTGAAACAGTAAAAGGACAAAAGGAAGGTTTATGGAAGTTTGTAGAATCAGAGATGAAAGGGACAACAGAAGAGATCATTCTAAGGTTCAACTCCATCATCTTACAGATGAGGAAACTGAGGCTCGTAGGGGTGAAATTTACCCCAGGTAATTTAGAACCAGAAGAGACCTTAGTGATCACCCTAGTCCAACTGCCTCAATTTGTACCTGAGAAAACCAAGGCCCTTTGAAAGGAGAGGTGACTTACCCAAGGTTATACAAGTAGCAAGTAGCAGAAGCAAACCCAGTGGTCTTTCTCCTATCTCACGTATGGGATGAAACCATTTGATCTATATCTGTAGGAGGGGTCACAGTCTGCCTCTGTGGAAGGAGCTCTCTCACACTGGTAGAAGCCATAGATCCCTCAAAAATATGTTTGAAAGTTCTCATTGTGTACATTTTCAGCAAATGTTTGAATGCCTTTGACTAGGAAGAAAAGGTAAATCTAAGAGTTACAACTTACAAGCAAAGCCTCCCTGGTCAGCTTTGCCATGTAACCTTGACAAGTCTGTTGACCTCCCTTCATCTCACTTTCACTATGTTCAACAGGAATGTTGAAATCCCATTTAGGGAAGGGGGAGTTTAGCTTGGTTATCTAAAGTTCACAGAGTGTTTGGAGATTTTTTTCCAATGAAATGTGCCAAATACAGATTATTATTAGTGAGGAAACTTTCCTTTTGCAGTTTTACTCGTGTTCCTTTCACAACCAGATGATCTTTTGTTGACACTAACTAATATTGGCAAAGAGAAGGGGACAAAAACCACCAAAAACTGGCTGAGTTAAGCAACAGCTATCTCTCGAGAATCGACTGATGGATGAGAGTATAAGCCCTCTTTACTCAAAGGAGTTCAGGATGGCAAAGGACCAAACTTCTCCCAGCCTTCCATCGAGGGTGCCCATGGAATAGGACCCATGGGAATTTTTTTGGGCTTAGTGATAGAATTAGTAACATGTGAGGAACAGACTATTTGACACCAGCTTTACATAATCAGCAAGACTCTGTCAAAGAGCTTGAGGCCTAAAAGTAGGCTTACATAGACCTCCTTGTCCTGAATAGTTCTGTTTCTGGAATGCCATGTGTAATCAAATCACGTGCAATAAAAAAGGATATATCAAAAGAACCAGAATGAGTCTGTGGCAAGTGAGATGGCTTCCAGCTATGAGCATCAGAGAAAAGTTTATTAGAGAAACACCAGAGATAGGCCTTTAAAAAATGGATAGGATTTCATTAAATGTTCTTACAGTTTTGGAATTGTTTCACCTTCATATCTGAAAATATTTCTGTGGGGCTCTTCATTAAGCTGGTTCTGTTGACAGCTCTACAATTCTTCTATCCATCCTTGAATCTTTCTCCTCGGCTTATCCCCCATAACCAGTAAGTAACCAAGTTGTTCCATTCTATGGTCATCATCCCTCATCCATCTTTTCTTCTCCCCTACCATTGCCACCCCTCTTAGCTAAGCTTCTCCTCACATTTCCACCTACACCACCATAATAGCCTCCCAACTATTCTCTTTGCCTCTGGTGAGTCCCCAGTTCTGATCCATTCCCACACACTAATATCAAAGCAACCTTCCTAATATATAACTGGAATCATGTTCCTCTCCTGTTCAAACACCTTTTCTGGCTCCCAATTGCCTTTCAAATGAAGTCTAAAATCTTTATGTTGGCATTAATATGATCCCAAGTGCCTTTCTAGCCTTTCAAATCTAAATCTATGATGCTGTGAAATTAATACTTTTGGAAAAATAAAGATTTCTTTAGTAAAGAGAATAAGCTTAAAGCCTTTTTAAACTTGCATTTTGTGATTGTACTTAGCTTTTTCTTGGAGTGAGACAAGCCTGTAAGGAAGGCTGACCGATGAATGGATGTGGCATTATTGTTGCTGTATAGGAAGAAAAACATATAATGCTTCACATTAATGACTAAAGTTTGGGCAGACTTGACAAAGTTCCCAGAGAAATTGATGACCTCTCTCTGTAGCATCTGCCCCCTTCTCTCCATTCACACAGCCAGCAGCCTCTTTCTGGCCCTCATCGCCTTCTACTTGGTCCATTAGAAAAGCCTCCTAATTGGCTTACCTACCTTTTCGAAAGTCCAATTTTTACAACTGAAACACTGAAACAATATTCCTCAGGCTCTATTATATCAAAACATATATTCCTAATGCTTTTTTATAATGCAGAAGCCTGGTCTTATAACACCCCTGTTTTCTATCTTTCTATCCAAATACATATTTCTATTTCCCTATATTTAATATAAATAATATTTCTATGACTATGTTCATAAAATAAATATATATGTATACGATATATAATGTGTGTATAGATACACATGATATATACACATACACATATGTGTACATGCATGTGGTGTGTAAATGTGTTTGTGAGTGTGTATACATACATAAATACACACAGCGGTGGGGGTGAGGAATGGGGAAGAGACAGGGAGGTATAAGTTAATTGTTTAGGATCTCACAGCTAGTAAATGTTGGAGGCAAGATTCAAACTCAGGTCTTCCTAACTCTAAGATCAACACTCTATTCATTGTGCTCCCTAGTCACACGCACACATATACAAATGCACACATATACATATACTGGACTGGACCATTAGCCAATGCCTAAACCTCACTATTCTATCTCCTGACTCTGCAGGTGAACATGCTGTCCCTTACCCCTAGAACATAATAACACAAGAACCCCTTGTCTCTGCATCCTGAACCCTCATCTTCCTCCAAGGGTCAGCCCAGGTCCTACGGCCTCATGAAGCCCTCAAACCTTCTTTGATCGATTTCTCAGTGGACAATGCTCCCTCCTTCCTCAAATTAACTTGTGTGTGTCTGTGTACATGTAGCATTCACCCACTTACCCACCTCTCCACTGCTGCCCCTACAGAGCAAGCTTCTTGAAGGCAGAGACTATTTTCTTTGTCTTTGCAGCTCTAAGGCAGGCCCTCTGCCTTTTTTGCACACACTGAGTCCATAAATATTTGCTGAGTTGTTGCACTGAATTGCAATCTCCTTGTTCTGCTGGAAAGTAGCCTGGGAATCAGAGCTGAGAAAGAATTTCTGAGATTTTATGCACGTATGGAGATAGAGCAAAAGGTACCTGAAAGACAATGCAGTTTGTGCAAGAAAAGAACTTTCTAAGCTGTCCATCCATCTATTCAATATGAATTTATCTAATGCCTACTCTTTACCCCTGGTCCTTCCACATTCCCACTCCAAGCTGCAAGATACCTATGAAGAAATTAATACTCCTAAATTATTATTCTCCTCAGATCATTCCCCTACATGTGAATCTTACAGAATACACTTCAAACTTCTTAGCCTAGCATGAGAATATCTTTATAACCTGGGCCTTTGCTGTTAATTCAACCTTGTCTCCTACTATGCTGGCATATTTTCTTTGCTTCAGCTAAGCCACTCATCTACCAGTACCATGAATGTGCTGTACTTGGTTTCCTCCTCTTTGAAATGGGAATATGATATTTATGCTGTCTCCCTTACCCAGTCGTCCAGAGGAAAGCACTTTGATAACCTCTAAGCATCATGTAAATGTGCATCAATCATTATCATTAATTTCTAACTCCAACCTTTTGTCCACGTTGTCCTCTATGATCGCAATGCCCTTCTAACTCTCCTTCACCTATCCAAATCCTCCTCCTTCTTCTTCAGGCCATAGATCAAGCCCCACTCCTCTCTGAGGCTTTTAACGGCATTCCCAGCCCACACCAATCTCTCCCTTCTCTTAACTCGCAGAATATTTAATGGTTGACTACATATTTTGGCTCTCATAATATTCTGCCTTGCCATATCCCACAATGCCCATCACATTGCTTTGCATGAGGTAGACATCACCAAAAGGTGCTTAACAAAATAACTTAACGAATAAAGAAACACTAAGATAGCTCTGGAAACCAAACATCCACAACACTCTTCCAAAGTGATCACCACCCCTAACTCCTCTAATATGCAAGACTTCTATGGCACTCAAAAGTTTGCAAAGCCTTACATAAATTATTTTACACTTGAAATATATTATCTTATTTTGTTCTCTTCACAACCGTGGGAGGTACGTGCTTTTATTATCTCTACTTTATAGATAAGGAAATTGAGGCAGCTAGAGATTAAGTGACTTCTCCAGGATCACACAGCTAACAAATATTTGAGGTAGGATTCAAACTCAGGTCTTCCTGACACCAAGTCCAGCACTCTGCACAGTATACTTGTGCTCTCTCTCTCTCTTTCTCTCTCTCCATAAATTATAGACATTCATATAGACATACATCTATATAGATATGCATATATATACACACATACAAACATACACATATATAACAAATGATTATATACAACATGGTATAACATATAACAAATGATTTGTCATACATATCAACACAAATTCATAATAAAAAAGCAATTGATTGATGGTACAACAAAGGTACACAGCATAAAAGAGTATTGGGCTTGAAGTCAAGAGATCTAGCTTAGAACCACACCTCAGACTCTCCTTAGCTGTGCAGTAAGGGGTAAGTCATTTAGCCTATCAAAAACTCATTTTCCTCATCTGTCAAATTGGGATAATAATGTCTCTCCTACCTACATCACAGAGTACTTAGGAGAAAAGCACTTTGCCTTAAAGCAAGTGCTTTTTATATCATTTAGATTAACCAAAAAAAAATAAGGCAAGGCTCATGCTTTCCAGATCATCTCTGAAAACTTGGTAGCAATTATAAAACAAATTCAGTATTTTCCATTCCTCCTTTCTGTTTAAATCAATATTTTTAGGTGGGTCTGTTTGTTATATGTAAATACTTAACTGAGTAACAATGAGGAACAATAGAAAAAGATGTGCAATGATGGAATAAGGTCACATGCCTTGGGTTTTATTCTTTTCACAATCCAATTGTCCCATCACTTCATGTGGGGATGTTAATGAGCATTCCAGAATCAACAATATTCAAACCCCTGAGCAAAAAAATAGAATCTACTCCACGGGTAGCTGTTGTCCATAAGTGATCTTTCCTCCCTGAGACAACATTTTGACGCAAGAGACAGTGATATCCTACAGCAAGCTAAGTTGAAAACCATTTAAAGCTAGTAATTCCAACAATAAGCTAATGCTAATAATTGATGAGAAAGTGAGCCACAGTCCGGATAGTTTACCTAAGATAACACAGTTTGAGAAGTCACTGGCTTCATCACCCCTAGAAACTACGGCTCAAAAATTCACTGGAGCAGCAAGCACCCTAGCATACCCAGGGCGGCTGCTAGCACAGGTTTTTAGATCTGCTTTTCCAAAGGAAAGCAACTCAAAATGGGTTAACAATCTTACTTTAATCAAGCATAGATCATTTACCTAATTCAGGGGGAAAAGTCAGCACCCTGAACTTCAGAGAATACAAACAGAAGTTACAAGCAGACAAAAAAATATATACAGAGAAAATAACACAATTCAACAGACCAATAAGAAGGGCTTCTAGCTGTCTGACCATTACATACAGTGTTAGTTACCAGATTCCCATTCCCATAACATTCACCAAAGAGATCTCCTACACAAGGAAGGCAATATAGTGTAGAGGTAAGAATTCTAGATTGGAATTCAGGAGAGCTAGTTTTGATTAATTTACCCCACATATCCAATTCATTGCTGGATCTGGACATTTCTATCTCCCCACCTCTCACATATTACTTCCTTCTCTCCATACACATGACCACCATTCTAGATCATGAAGGCCATCATCCCCTCTCAACTGGGTTATTGCAATAGCCTCCCGATCAATCTTTCTTCCTAGAATCTCTCCCCATTTCAATCTATCCTCTACATAACTACCAATGCAATTTTTTTTAGAGATCTGACCAAATCAGTCTCTTACTCTATAAACTCCAGTGACTTCTTATTATACCTGGTATCATTCAATACTTTGTATTTTTATACTTTATATATTTTATACATTTACATACTTCATAAAGTTCTCTATTTGATATGTAAAGTTCTTCACAACCTTGTCCCTTCTACCTTTCTAGTCTTCTGACATGTCACTCTTCTCTATACTCTCTACAATCCAGCCACACTGGCTTGACTTGCTATTACTTACACAATTCTCAATTTACCATTTCCATAATTTCATAGTGGCTGTTTCTCCCACACACAGAATCCTCTACTTCTATATTTCTGCCTCTTATTCATCAATCAACAAACACTTGTTAAGCACTGAATATGTGTCAAGCCCTGAGATAATTTATGGTTGTAAAGCCCTTCTAAGTCCATATCCAATCCCTTTCTCAATCTTCTCAACACCAGTATATATGAAAGAAAGGCTTTAGTTTATACTGATTGCCTCTGGCCTGATTCTTCATTCAGTGCCTGGCCACTCAATGTTTTTGCCTTTAGTTATCTGCCCTCAATTCTATCTCTTTTAAAATATGAATTAGTCAATAAGCTCCTCATTTAGCCATAGTGGGATTTCTAAAATGTGCTCTTTTCTATTTTGTTGAAATCAATTGAGACTATATGTCCCCCAAATTTTGTTCTGGAGCACTTGCTCCCTCTCTAAACCCAGCCTTCCTTTTACTGGTCAAGGGATCCGAACTATTTTATCAGAACTCTTTGAAGTCCACTCTCCTAAAGTCTGAGGAAGGAACAGCATGTGCCCAGCATGTTCTTCTTTGCCTATGGCAAACTCCAAAGTGATATGCAAAGTGCATGGTTATTTCCTCACATGATTCTTACCATTTCCATTTTATCAGTTATTTTCTTCCTACTGGTCAGAAAGAGACCCACAGTAGCAGTATCTCTATTGCCTTTGGTTACCTTGCTATAAAATGAGATCATAAATGCAGCACAGATTTACAAGCTCCCCTTTTAATAGCAGAAGAGTAAACTAGAAAATGCTAAGAGAATAATGTCTATCTTCTCCCTCAATGTGTTCACTGTCATTTGCTTCAGAGTCTCAATGTCCAATTCCTTCAACTGATCTAGAGGCCTGTAGTATATTCTCTTTTTCTGGTCTTTTTTTTTGGAGGGGGGAAGACAGGGCAAATGGGGTTAAGTGACTTACCCAAGGTCACACAGCTAGTAAGTGGTAAGTGTCTGAGGCCAAATTTGAACTCAAGTCCTCCTGACTCCAGGGTGGGTGCTCTATTCACTGTATCACCTATAGTATATTCTTGACTTAAGTCTTGTAGTTATTCTGTTTTGATCCTCCAGTAAATACTTTCCACTGTAGCTTCCTTTCCTTTGAGTTGTGAAATTTTCCATACAGGTAAATATATTCTTTTGAATAGATTTTTATTAATATTTCTTATTTTCACATAGCTTAGATTGATCCTTGTCCAAACCAACCCAACTATACTATCTCCTATCCCCTTCCCTTTGTTATCCATTATTACAAAGGATTTTTTTAAAGGAAAAAGAGAAACAGATTCCAGAAATCTATTTATATATATATATTCCATATATATAGATAGATAGATAGATAGATAGATAGATAGATAGATAGATAGATATAGATATCTATGCACCTCCCCCCCACCTCTGCAACGGAGTATAAGAAGACATCTTCTCTTATCTTTCTTTGGGGTCTGCATTTGTTCTTTGTAATTTTGCAGCATTCGTTTTTATTATTATTTTGTTGTTGTTCTTTCCACTTGTATTGCTGTATATACTATTTTTGGGTCTTTGCTTATTTCCCTTTGTACTATTCCAAGTAAATATTTACATTATTTGCTATATTTTTCATGCTTATCATATCTTACAAAACTGTAAGATTCTGTTACACTCACATAACATAATTATTTTGTCCATAGCAAATATGCTCTTAATAATAATAGTAATAATATCCACTAGCATTTGCATAGCATATTAAGGTTTGTTAAGCATTTTGCATCAGGGTCTCCTATGGATTACTGGGAACCTCTACTACTATCCTTTCCGTATCATACCTGCTGACTTTATGGTTATATTTAGATATTTTCTCCCTTTCTCTCCTTTTTCAAATTAAAAACCAGCTGAAATGTATAAAAACCATAAATTTTGGTATCATGTCTAAATTAAAAGTCATTATCTAGCTAAACAGCTAGAAACTTATCGAGAATGGATATGACTCCCTTTTGATTAAAAAAACAAAACAGTCCCAGGAATTTATACTACATAAACTCAGCACCAAAGAGATATGTTACTATCCAGAATCAGGCCAGGAACCAAGATGACAAACTAGTCCAAGGCCAGGGCAGGCAGCAACATGTACATAGCAGTTAACAGTCACTTTAAGGTTGAAGTGAGCACTTGACAATAGGATTAGTCAAGGTCAGGCAGGCTATAGAAGCAGATGATTGACTATCAATGTCTCCGAAGACCAAAGGCCAAGTTTCAAGGTAGGCAAATGTAGAATATCCATCTTTGCTCCATTGATTTAGATAGCTTCAAAGAACTATAGTCATTTAACCAGGAGAAATCTCTTGGAGAGACGCTACACTAACAATGTTCACTATCAATCCTCAGAAACCATAATTCATTCTTTATTTGGTTCTTCCTTTAACCTTTTCTGTCAACCTTAGATCTGGTGAAAGGAAGGAATCAACTTAATGGTCCCAAAAGTCTCTGCAAGGAAAGGTAGGGTCAGGGCTTGTAGGCCTGATTGGAGCCAGGCACAAAAAGAGGCCTCCATACCCTCCAAGGGTATCATTGGAAAGATTGCTCATTGAGGTCTCGTGCTACAAATAATCAGCCGGTACACCTGAGAATCCTAGACCAGAGCCAGAGAGAATTCAAAAAGCTCTTCCTTCTGTGACTGGTAGAAAGATCCAGAATGCTTAATGATTTAATTTGAGAGTGTTAGGCAAACTAAGTTCATTCTTGTGGTTAGCAGAAAGTGGTCCTACATGAGATTCCCTCACTCACAGAGAATCACAAAACCATAGAATCTCACCAGAGACCTTAAAGGTCATATGGTCCAACACAGGGAAGGGAAAGCCATTACCTCTTGAAACTGTCTACTCTACTTTAGTTGTTAGTAGATTTTTTTCCCCTTACACTGAATCCAAACTGCCTCTCTGTAACTTTTTCCCATTTCTCCTAATATGTGTGAATATTTTTGGATCCTAATTCCATCATGCAATGTGTAATTTATTCCTCATTTCTCCAAAATTTATATTATCCACAAATTTGACAAGCATATCATGTTTGTCTTTATCCAATTCATTGGTTAAAAAAAAATAGAAAGCAGAGGACCTATGATGGCTCACTGAAGAACTCTCTTCAAGGACTGTGTCTAAATGAATGTTGACTCTCTGGGTCAGATCTATTAACCAACTCCAAACCAACATAATTATATGATAATTGGTCTTTTTCTCACCCAGTAATAATGGCTGACATTTATACAACACTTTAAAGTTTATAAAGTTCAAGACATACCCTGGAGGTAAATAATGGATTATGAGCTCCTTGAGAGCAACTAGGCAGCATAGTGGATAGATCATTGGGTCTGGAGTCCTGAGTTCAAATCCAGCCTCAGACACTTCTCATCTGAGTAAGCTTGGGCAAGTAATTTAAATTATCAGCCTTAGTTTCCTCAACTGTAAAATTGGGGTCACAATAGCACCTACCTCCTAGGGATGTTGTGAAGATCAAAAGAAATAATATTTGTAAAGTAGGCACTTAATAAAGGATTACTCCCTCCCTACATTTTGCCTTTTTTTGTACCCTCAGTGCTCAGCATGGTGCCTGACAATAGGCACTTAATAAATGTTCAAATAATAATAACTGACTAACGCAGCTATTATTATTCCCATTTTATAGATGAGTAAGCCAAGATTCAAAAAGCTTAAGACCACGGTCACCTAGCTAAATAGTTTAGGATTCAGGTCTCTCCTGACTTCAAATCCAATGTTCATTCTACCACATTGCTCTGGCTCCATCTTGGCCACAAAGATAGCAAAAGGATAAGAGACTTTAGCTACATCTATAGAATTCAGCTGATCTCAAGTTTCTGATTACTATAGTAACCCAATCAAAAGAGAAAATGTAGTCTTATATCAGGAAGAAAAATAAACGTAATCAGGTTAATCTCTCATGGCCTTCTTTTAATGAGTAATCACTGCTTTAAAAATGCTCACAAACCATCCCTTTAATAATGTATAGTAAAGGGGGGCAGAGTCAAGATGTGGCATAGAAGAAGCAGGAAAACTCCACAGCTTCCCCCATAACCACCTCAAATACCTAGAAAATATGACTCTAAACAAATTTTAGAACTCCAGAACTCATAAAATGGCAAAGAAACGAGGCTCCCACTGAAGGCAGCCCAGCAGATGGACAGAAAGGGCTCATCGCAGCATGCTGGGAGCAGAGCCCAGGCCCATGCAGTTTTAGCTCCAGGCTGTCCAGGAGAAGCTGCAGCTGGAACTTTCAGGAGAGCAGATCACCAGCAGCTGCAGCGGTTTCCAGAATTACCAACCCATAAGAGCCAAGGACAAAGGGAAAAGGTCAGTGGAACTCAGCTAAATTTGGGGGAGAGGGTCCAGCCCTTGCCTCCAGAGCTAGAAGCAGTCTGAAGCTACAGCCCTGCAGCTGCCTCCATGTGGCTGCTTCAGAAGCTCCCAGCCTGCAGATTGCAGGGGGGCCAAGTGATCATTCAGAGGCTAAGTAAGTGCTCTTGCCTTGAGCTACCTGGATCAGGATTGCAGTCTTGGGTGGTGGTCCTGAGGTGTGTGACCAGTGAGCCAAAACTGGCGGGGGCTGTAGAGACAGCCTCCTAATAGCTCCAGCAGCTGTGAAAATCCCAGTGATTTGGGACAAAGTTCTCCCCTCTGAAAGCAGAGTTCTACTGAGCCCAAAAGTCAAGTAACTGACTGGCAACATGAGCAGGCAAAGGAAGTAAAGAAAGCTCAGCAATCCAACTTTAGATTCCTTTTTGGGGGACAAAAAGGATCAAAGCATGGAATGGGAGGAAGACAACACAGTCAGAACTCTCGCACCAAAAGCTTCCAAGAAAAATGTAGATTGGTTACAAGCACAGAGGAGCTTAAGAAGGATTTTGAAAACCAAATAAGAGAGGTGGAGGAAAAATTGAGGAGAGAAATGAGAATGATGCAAGAAAATCAGGATAAGAGAATCAACAACCTGACTGAAGAAAATAACACCTTGAAAAATAGACTAACTCAAATGGCAAAAGAGGCCCAAAAATCCAATGAGGAGAAGAATGCCTTAAAAAGTCAAATTTGCCAGATGGAAAAAGAATCTCAAAAGCTCGCTGAAGAAAATAATTCCTTCAGAATTAGAGTGGAGCAAATGGAAGCAAATGATTTTATGAGAAATCAGAATACTATTAAACAGATCCAAACAAATGAAAAAATAGAAGGCAATGTGAAATAATATCTCCTCGAAAAAACCACTGACCTGGAAAATAGATCCAGGAGAGACAACTTAGAAATTATTGGATTACCTGAAAGCCATGATCAAAAAAAGAACCTAGAAAGCATACTTCAAGAAATTCTCAAGGAAAATGCCCAGATATTTTAGAATCAGAGGGCAAAATAGAACTTGAAAGAATTCACCATCACCTCTTGAAAAAGATCCCAAAAAGAAAACTCCTAGGAATGTTATAGCCAGGGTCCGGAGTTCCCAGATCAAGGAGAAAATATTATAAGCTGCCAAGAAGAAACAATTTGAATACTGTGGAAACACAATAAGGATAACCCAGGATCTAACAGCTTCTACATTAAGAGATCAAAGGGCCTGGCATATGATATTCCAGAGATCAAGGGAGCTAGGATTAAAACCAAG
>CM053586.1:314869830-314913634 GCA_028646515.1 Pseudochirops corinnae | reverse complement strand
CAGTAAAATATACTAGATAAGCAAGAAACAAGACATAAAAAGCAGTAGTGTAACCTTTGAAAAAACAAGGAATATAAATCACGAGGGAAGGACTCCTTTTTTGACAGTGATTACTAGAAAAAAAATGAGAAAATAGTTTGGTAAAACATTAAATTGAAACCTAAACCTTATATCATATGCCACAATGAGATCAAAATGGATATAAATGTGTAGTATAAAAGGTCATACTATAAAAAAAAATATAGAAAAAAAAGATAACATACCATTTACAGAGGCAAGGTACCTGTATTTAAAAGACTAAATAAGGAGTAGAAGCAGTCATAAAAGATAAAATAGACAAATTTTGATTATATAAAATTGAAAAGCTTCCATACTAATAAAATCCATAAAGATATAATTACAAAAATGTAGAACAGGAAAACATATTTGCATCAACTATCTGAGATAAAAGCTGATATCTAAAATATATAAGGACCTGAAACAAACACAACATGCCAATCCCAACAGACACGATTGAAAAATATGAACAAATAGCTTTCCACAGAAAAACAACAAACTATAAATAACCATTTGGAAACTATAATAAATGCAATTTTTTTAAAACTCTAAGGTTTCAATTTATACCCTACAAATTGGCAAAGGCGACAAAAAATGGAACAGTCAATGCTGGAAAAATATAGGAAGATGGGTTCACTTATGATTGCTGGTTGAGCTCTGAATTACTCCAATTTCTGGAAATCAGTCTGGAACATCATGACAAATCTGTCTATAATCTTTCCAAACTAGGAGAAAAAGGAAAATCAAAGAACAGATAGGACCACTTCTTGGGGCATATGGGTTGCTGATAAGTAACGATAGAGGGAACGTAGTTAGTTACAGAATTCTATTTTGCTTCTGTTTGCTTTGCCCAAGAGAATTATTTTTGTACTGGAAATAACAGAAAAAAGTAGTTAACAGGAAGCTAATGTTCAGGACAAGTAAGGGGATAGAAAAAGAGCACCTAATTGTCCTTGATGGATTCAAGTCATTTGGCCTAGATATATTACATTCTTGGGTAGTAAACTAAAAACAAAAAACAAAAAACTAGCAGGTTTGCTGAGTCACTATCAGTGATATTTCAAAGACCATGGAAAATGGAAGAGTTACTGATTTTCAAAAAAAAAAAATGAAAGAGAATGGAATATGCAACTAAACTGAACTTGAACATGGATTCCTAAGAAAATTCTAGGATGAATAATAATAATATCATAGACTCAGTGAAGGAGTTTTTCACCCTTAGGCACAATGGCAGGGAAAAGGCAGACTGTGCTTAATCAGGTCATTTTAAAATTGCAGATACTATGAAGCCAGTGGGAAATGGCTACTCCTAACCATGTGGTAGGCCAGTGTAGAATGTTCACATGTGCATCAGTTCTCCTGTCTCCAATACAGTTAATATTTATTTTTCTTTAAGAAATTAGTAGCATTCAAGACAGATTTATTCTGCCATCACATAGGAAGTGTTCATTGTCTAGCAATAAAAATACAGAGGAACTAGAGAGAAGAACACAAGTGGTTCAAAGGTCAGTCTTGCTGGAGGTCGTCAAGGCAGTGCCCATGCCTCCACACTTAGCCTTGTGCTTCTTAACACTTTTATTAATGACTTGTATAAAGGCATAGATCATATACTTAATCAAATTTGCCAATGACACAAAGCTGGGAGAGTTAACACACTAACATAAACGAGTAAGGATTCAAAAAGCATCTTGACAAACCAGAGTACTAAGATAACCTAATCAGATGAAATTTGATAGGGATGAATATTATTTTAAGTATTATACCTAGGTTCAAAATATCAGCTTCACAATCAAAGGATGGGGGAGGAATAATTAGAAAGCAGTTTGCCACACACCCCAAAAAATATCTAGGGGTGTAATGGACCCAAGAGTAATGAGTCAATAGTGTAATGTGGAAGCAGGAACAGCTGATGCATTTTGAGCCGCATTAAGGCCATAGATTCTCAGAGTAAGGAGGGAATAGTGCTTCCCTAATCCCACAGCATTCAGGGTTCACTCAATTCTGTGTACCTCTTTTGAAAGATTTTGTTAAGATGGCGTGACCAGAGGATGGTAACCAGTATGACTAAAATATCATATGAGAAGAGGGTGAAGGAAGTGGATATGGTTAGCCTGGAGAAGAGGTTTCACTGGGGACAAGATTGCCACATCAAGTTTGTGAAGGGCTACCACATCAAGGAAGAATTTTAATTGTTCTGCTTGGCACCAGATGACAGGATGAGGAGTAAAAAGTGATAACTGAAAACTCTGGATGAAAATCTAAACTTGATGTGAGAAAAAAAAAGTTGTAATAATTAGATCTGTCCAAAAGTGAAATGAGGTGCCTCAAGAGGGCTCTCCCTTCGAGCAGCAGTCATTAAGAGAGTTTCTATTATATAGACCTATATAACTGCATGTCATAGTAGAATTTCCTTTTGGGCATAAGTGAACTACATGCTGATTCCCTCAGTGGCCATTATCCTCTCTCCCAAAAGTATATTGTATGCATTCTCTCTATAGTTTTATATGTCAATGTTATCTTCCTCATTAGAATGTAAGCTCCTTCAGGGCAGGGACTGTTTTCATTTTGTCTTTGTACCCCTACTACTTAATACAGTACCTGACACATGATAGGCACTTAATAAATACTGGTAGACAATGATTCTGTAACTCAATGAACTCACAACTGTCATTTGCACCAGGGAACTCAATGGAAGAAATAAAGGTATAGTCTGACTAATAAAACAGAACATTGCATGATGTGCCAATACCTTCAAGGATTGGATGTTTTTGGGTAATTGTGCTTTTTGTAAGGGTTCTATCAGGAGGGGTTAGGGTTGAAATGACTGGGATAAAAAGATAAATGTCATTAACGGAAAATATCAATCGATCAATCAGTAAGTCCTTGTTTCTGGGATGACAGGATAGTTAAAAGTACCAAACTATTTCCCAAAGGTAAGCCAGTCCCTCTTCTCTTTGCCATCAGTTCTGGGCCTAGTTGGTTACCAGTCTACAGGCCCTGTCCAAGATAGATGCACTAACAGATTGGGTCTAGGATTCCTCATTTTTAGGATGATAAAACCAAATTTTGTGTCTATTCTGTTTAGAAAAGAGAGGGCTTTCATCACTGGAAGAGTGGTTAATTTGTCACCTATTAAATGACCATTGAGTCCACTACAAATTTAACTAAGGTTTTAGTCCTACAGGGAAATCTTCCCCTCTTCCCTGACTCCCTATCACACTCACTCCCCCTATAATCTGTTTCGAACTTTTTAATTTTTTATGCCAACTCCAGCTCCTCTTATGCTCCCCTCAATCTCAGCAGAGGAGCTCACCTTTGAGGCCATGTAGCATGACCGCCTTCTCCCCAGTTCTACCTCTTTAATCCCCTCAATATTAGTGAGACCTATAAAAAGTATGAGAGACATAATTTCTGGGTAATTAATCATTTTGTTTATATATATAATTAATAAAAGAAGTCAGTGACACTTTCCAGTGCCAAAGACCCCTCATGGAACCTATTTAATGCTTATATGCCCTTGGAAGAGTGGGTGTTTCTGAGGGTGACAATCAACTCAGATAGGTTAACAAGTAATGAGAGAGAATGTATATTACAATGAGAGGCTGGGGTAGGGGGCAGAGAACATGATTTTAGTTATTTACTTCCAAACCACACATCCCCCTCCACCCTTGGGCAATCTAATCAAAGAATTTATCTTCATCCAAACCTGAGTAGAATACAATGGGTTTCCCCACCTGGGTAGAATCTGAACAAGATTGAGGTGAAAGTTAATTCAATCTCATTACCAGCAAAGTCTTTCAGATTCTGGTTTGGTCTACTAGAGAAGGTTTCAGAAAGGGATAAATCCTATATCTCCCTAATATGAACAATTAGTTATTTAATAATCATTTCTCTCAATACTATAGATATACATATTATATATGCATATATACATACATATTTATGTTTATAATTTAGCAGTATCTTCACAAAACTGTTCTATTTACTTTCATTTCGACCCCATCCTTTCCCATTTTTTTCCCATGGCTTGACTCTACTCATAACTACTCTGTTAATGTATAATCTATTTTTTATCCACAGGTTAATTCCCTGCTGCCTACAAATTGGCTAAATTTCCCTATCCATTTTCAGGATTAAAAAAAACTTAATCTTGACTTTATCATCCCCTCATATTATCATCCCATATCTCTCCTCCCTTTCTCATAGAAAAAGTTGTCCTTGACTTTATTTCTTCACCTCCCACTCACTTCTCACCTACTTGCAATCAGGCTTTCAACCTCACCACTCTACTAAAACTCCTCTCCCCAAGCTTACCACTGACCTCTTAATTAGTACATCCAGCAACCTTTTCTCATTCCTCATCTGTCTTGGCCTCTCTGAAGGAAATGACACTGTTACTACCATCTCCTCCTCAACATTTCTTCTTCTTTGGGCTTTCAAGACACTTTTTCCATCCTAATTTTCCTCTGACCTAATTTGACTTCTACTTTTTAGTCTTCTTTTCTGGATCATCATCCATATCTAGATCCCTAGGTATGGGTGGACACAAGTGTTTTGTCCTAGTCCTGTTTCTCTTGTCTCTCTAAATTGTCTCAGTGGTCTCATTATAAATAGCAGTTGGCAATGGAGAATTAAGTAAGCTGCCATGTCAGTCATTTAGCCAACAGATCTATAGAGAATGCTTAAACAATCAGCCTCCCATCCCTTAATGTGGGTGGAGCCTTTCTGGAAACTGATTTCTTTCAATATGTGACATACTTTCAAAGCTTCTCTCTCCCCCTTAGTTAAAGGGAATGGTTTGCTTATCAAAGTCTGAAGGCACAGACAGCCAAAAGAAAAAGTGGAGAGAGGAGGAGAAGTGAAGGGAGGGAAGAAACATGTCTGCCTTTCTTCCTTTGGAGTCTGTTCTGACCACCCCATGATATGGTTTTATTTCTAGAAGTATCTGGATTAACTGCCAAGCTTATATAACCCATTCTCCTTCCCCTTTAGCCAATTGTACTAAATTAGTTCCAAGTCCCTAAATTGTCTTCCACTGATGAAAATATCTTCTGTCACCACAGGGAATGGTGTTTCACTCCTGTTCCTTCACACATATCATCTGTAACTGCAATCATTTAGGTATATTGGTCAACATCTTTTTTTTACCACAGTTAAGAGCTTAGAAATCAAAGTGTGTGTTAAGGCAATAATACCCTAGCCCAGATGGAAAAACAACGAAACTAAAGTGATCAGACATCCAAAAGGAACATTCATCTTCCTTTCTCTTCAGGTCTCTTGCTTTGAGACCAGTCCCATCAATGTTATAGGTGATAGCAAGACTTCAGCAACCTCCCAACTGCAATCACCTCTACTTTTCTGGATTCCAAATTTTCTATTTCTCCCTGATGGTCCAATTTTCCTCATTTTTTTAAGCTTCTTGAATCTTCAACCCACAAGCCTTTTCTCCAAAGCTTGTAGGGGATAAGCTTAGGAGTCAAAATCTGCCCATTGTGCCAACAAGTACTTCCTCCCAAATCTCAGGAATAATGATCTGCAGTGGGTGTGGCAAACAGGCTTGTTACATTAGTGACAAATACTTTGATTTACACACACATACACACATCCCTTTTGTGCAAGAAATTATTAGCCACTTTCTTTGCTTCCAACAATAGTTTGGAACACTCCTCACTCTACCTAATTATGCATCAGTTCATCTGTCTATCCTAATCCCTCATCTAACATTTATACGTAGTGGGGGTGGGAGAGAGGAGGTGGTCTAAGGATCTGGATCAATGTATCACACGCGCACACACACAATGTATCACACACATTTCAGAACGTAAGAAGCAGATGACAGACAGGTTGTCAAGATCTTAAACAGATTACAAAGAAGTTTTCATACCTCGTTATCCTTTCATGAAGTTTGAAGAAATTTTATCAAACTTGATAGAATTATTGGATAGTTGGCAATAGCTCCGGGTTCTTTAAAAAGTCAAGACATAGTAACATTTTTTTTTTGGAACTTTATATGAGTTTGCTTAAATTCCTGTTAAGATTGTCCTAGTGAAGGGTAAATTCAGAATTCTATTTGGAGTGCTCTATGTTTCAGGGATCAATTAGAAAAATTGGGGGTGCAGGAACTCAAGAGGAATTTTTATCCACTAGTTTTGTTTCTCTCCTAAGGAAAGAGGGTGGTTTTTAGTCAACCCAAGTTCTCTTGTTCCTGTTGGGATTAAGCTTTCTCTCTGAAGAGAAGATGCTTAAATTTCTTCTCCCCCCCCATCCCTTTTCTATATTGACTTTGGGTTGGAATGGGCCTTTTTAAAGACACTAAGGCATGCATTAGCTTACGTAAAATGGTATTACATAACCACATTTTGTGAGACAAATTAATCTTTCACCACTTGTGGCAGAATTCATGGAAGACTTTTAATTTTCTCCTTTTCCAAGAACTGTGACACATGAATTTTGTTTAGACTCTTTACTATAAAGTGTTAGGGAAAGATGCTTGAAAAGACAGTGAATGTTTGATCCTCCCCAGTTTAGTAGGAAACTGTTCCTAATTGAGTATTTGGGAAAATGTGTCTGGAGTATCCCTGTTGATTTTCTAGGGAGAGGAGAATGTAGTGGAGGTATTGCTCAGGAGTGCCCCCTGTTTCTGGGGAGAGTATAATGTGAGGTGTTGAGCAGGTTGGGACTTCTGATCAACTGATGTCTGCCAACTGTCTGATGAAATTAGATAATGCAGGGAGGCAATTAGCAGAGAATTAAATATTAATGACATTACAGATTATAGCCAACAAATTAAAGAAATAATGGAGTGTTCAACTCTCAAAGTTAAAGAAATATTTCTTCTTTGAGGTATAAAAAAGTTGTTAAACTTAATAGAATTATAGAGTAGTTGTCCACACCCTGTGGGTCTTTTGTAAAAATATTTTTTTTCCAATTACATGTACAAAATTAACATTCACTTTTTAAAATTTTGAGTCCCAAACTCTCTTCCTCTCTTCCCTTCCCCTTCATTGAGAAGGCAAATAATTTGATATGTTATATATGTGTAATCATGCAAAACTTATTCCATATTAGTCATGTTGTAAAAGAAAACACAGACTAATAATAATAATAATAATAATAAAAGGTTTTGAAAAGTATGCTTTAATCTGCATTCAGATTCCATCAGTTCTTTCTCTGGAGGTGGATAGCATTTTTTTATTATGAGTTCTTCAGAATTGTCTTGGATCATTGTATTGCTGAGAATAGCTAAATCATTCACAATTGATCAACATAAAATATTGCTATTACTGTGTACGACGTTCTCCTGGTTCTGCTCACTTCACTTTGTATCAGTTCATGTAAGTCTTTCCAGATTTCTCTGAAACCATCATGCTTGTCATTCCTTATATCACAAAAGTATTCCATCACAATCGTGTACCACAATTTGTTCAGTCAATTCTTTGTCATCACAAAAAGAGCTGCTATATATGTTTTTGTACATATAGGTCTTTCCTCCTTCTTTCTTGTTTGATCTCTTTGGAATATAGACCGAGTAATACTATTAGTGAGTCAGAGGGTGCACACAATTTTATAGCTTTTGGGGCAAAGCTCCAAATTGCTCTCCCTTGGGCCTTTAAAAAACAAGACACCCTCTCTAAAGTTTGAGTTTTTTACCTAAATCTGGGAATTTGTATTTTAAATATCTATTTTATATATTTTATATTTGAATATAATTGGATTCCTTTGTAATTCTACATATTTTATATATTTACAGATATTATTCTGAAAAGGGGCTCATAGATTTCACCCTACTTCCAAAAGGGCTCTTTATACAAAAAAAGTAAAGAACTCCTGCTCTAGAGTCAGTTAAGTCAGGGAATAGCTCAGCAAAATGTGAACTCTAGTAATTGAGAAGAGCCAACTTTCAAAGAATAATCCAGTTCTTTAAAGTAAATCACTGAAGTAAAGACTTATCTCTCCTGCTCCCCTCCCATGCAGCCATGGTATTTTAGAGTAGAACTATATCCTTGGTAGTAAACATAGCACATAGCAGGAAGCCAGCAAATGGGGCCCAGAAGAACAATTTGCCCATCAGAGATGCTGTGGTCAGGGAGGATAAGCTTGACAGCACTCAAAAAAAAAATGATAAGCCATCTAGTTTTTACAGCATTGGAAGTGTGAGATAGCATGAGCATACATGTTCTCTCTACTAGATCCTTCCTATGTGCACCCACATTTACCATTAATGCTCTGAGTGTGTCTGGGAAAGTGTACCAGATATCTGAGGCAGGTGGAATGTTTTCTAATAGCTGTTTTTAACAATGCTATCTCAGTAAATACCTTTGTTTTGAAATAACCGTGTTACCTGGCTGACTACTAAAAAATAAATACACTAGGAAGGGCTTGTGAACTATAGTTTTAGGACTGCATAACCACAAGTGACTTTAACGTAGGATCATTCACCCCCTGCCCCTGGGATCCAACTTGCAAATGAGTTGAGGGGTAGTCCAAAGTTCTCCATATAAATGTTACTTCCTTTCCTACCTTTCTTCCCTTCCCCCAACTCATTAAAAATTAGCAAAGGTGTGACATGCTCAGTAGAAACCCAGAATGTCATAATACAACAAAGGAGTCTTGCTGACCCACCAAAGTCTAATGGCAAACAGTGAATCCTGAAGACCTCCCTCCCTCGGCCAAACTAAAGCTGGTACTTGAAAAACTAAAGAACATACAGTCTGTAATTGAGAGGATTTATGGTCTTCCCCAACCACAGTGCGGCAATAGCAACAAGCAACAGGTGCAAACACAAACTGTCACTTTTCCACCATTCCAGTCAATTTCATCTTCTATCCACAGTAAATGTCAACGGTCCATTCAAACCAGTGGGTTCATTAGAAGGGGCACAGATTTTGTTTAGGAGTGAGTTAAAAAAGATATCACCCAAACTGTCTTAAATGGGAATAGCAACTTCACCATTTGATATTTTCGTTTCTTTAAGAAAATAGCATTCAGGACTGATTTATTCTCCTATCACATATGCAATGTTTATTGTGCAGCAATAAAAAGTACAGAGGAGCTAGGGTTCCAGTACTGGTGCTTATTTAATTCACCCCAGAACCAAAGTCATTTAGCCACCCTTGTTGATGTTAGAATGTCAGGCAGTGCTTCCTCTGATGATCTGTTTCTCCAGTCCCTCGAACCACACTTCTTTCCAGAGATGTACATTAGGTTTATTTTGCATTGCAAACATGGCCTACCATAGATTTATTTTTCTTAGCAATGCAAACACTGTATTTCTGCCAGGATGAGTCACCCTGCAACCTTCTTCCTCCATCTCCTCACCCCCTCCACTTCTTGTTTAAAATACCACTGTGAGCCGTGTATGTAGGGAACTCGGACTTCTCTACAAAACATCTTGCTGAAAGGTTCAACTATGTGCTGAATCTGTATCCCGTTGGTTTCTCATCAGCTAGATTGGGCCAGCTCCTTGCTCTCCCTATCAGTCAGCTGGTGGATTCCCTGAACAGGCCTCCTGATTTTGAGCAAAAGGGGAGGATACTGGTCGTTGATTTCATTTGTTTTTTTTTCTACCGAGCCCTTTTTACCAATCATTTTCTATAAAATAAGAAGACCCTCCCCTATCTTCCACTTGTTCTTGAATCAGACGCTTCAAAAAACAGCAATGTCTGACTACTTCCTGGGTAGGAATCTGATTCCACATTTGGGTAGAAATGTCTTCAGTCCCTGTTGAACTGTCTGATCTCCATCTCCCCATTCCTAGAGCTGCCACTCCACACACATATGCCAACTTCAGGCAGAACCAATCCCTGTTCTCCAAAACCCTCTTCTCTTCCCCATTTTGAAAAATAAAATTGAAAAAAAAACCCTTCCTCTCCTGTATCTCCAAGTAGAAGAATCCCTTTCTTCTGCCTAAATATCTTCATTATTTCCTAGATTTAATTTGTCTTCCTAGGGCACACCCTACCTCCTTCAGCACCTGTTCACTCATGAAGAAAGGCATTACCTGTACCTCTTCATAAAAGAAGCCTGTTACCTTGAAATAGGAAAGTACATCCCATCCTGCAAAGGTGCCATGTGACTTAGTTATTCATTACTTTGGTTAGGGAAGGGCAGGGGGCGAGGGTATAATAAACTAAGAGAAAAGGTAAGTACAGGAAGCTCAGAGGGTGGGGAGCCCAAGAGCAATACAAGGTGCCCTTCCATGGACAAAGCTGAACTCAGGGGAATCTGACTCGTGGTGAGCACAAAGGTGGTGGTGGGGAAGAGATAGGGGAGCAGCTATAGGTAGAACTGAGCTTGGGTACAAAATATAAAAGGAAAGCAGGAATGATATGGTGGGCAATATAAGTGATCTTTAGAGTATGTAAAGGTAGAGTTGAAAGATAATCTCCAAGGGCTCATATGAACCACCCATGAATACTAACATTGCATGGGCCAGCAGAAGTTAATGGGAGGGTAGGTGCTTTAGGATTAGATTAGACTAGTTGAGGGATAAAGTAACAATCTCTAGCCTGGACTGCTATAACAGCTTTTTAATTGGTGTCCCTGCCTCAAATCTCTCTTCACTCTACTCCATTTTCCACAAAGCTGCTAAGGTGATATTCTTAAAGCCTAGGTCTAAGCACGTCATCCCAGGCTCCTCAATAAAATTCAGCTCCCAGTCACTTCTAGGAGTAAATGTAAATTCTTCTGTTCCACACAGAAAGCCCTTTGTAACCTGCCCCCTTCCTATCTTCCAGGTTCCTCTAAACACTCTACTGTTCAACCACGCTGACCTACTCATACATTACACTTTACTTCCCATCTCCTTGCCTTTCCAATGACTATTATGCATGCCTGGAATACTCTCCCTCCTCACCTATCTACTAGGTTCTCTAGCTGCCTTCAAGATTCAGCTCAAATCCTACTTTCCTCAGGTCTTCCCCAACTTCTTGTGCCTTCCCCCTGAGATTTTATAGATAGATAGATATAGATAAAGATATAGATAGATATAGATAGATATATGTATAAAGTATGGATATGCACACTATATAGTGTGTATATACATATATATATGTATATACATATATATATATATATATATATATGTAAAATGTGTGTGTGTGTGTGTGTGTGTGTAAAAGGAGGAGACTATAAGGACAGGAAGGGGTCAGATTACAAAGGGGCTTTAAATTTCTCCATCTCATTTAACAGATGGGGAAACTGAGGCAAACAGGGTTAAATGACTTGCCCAGGGTCACACAACTAGTAAGTGTCTGGGGTCACATCTAAACTCAGGTCTTTCTGACTCCAGGCCCAGTGCTCTTAGCCACTGTACCACCTAGCCACCCTAGTGCTTTTTAAATGCTTATTCATCGACTGATTGTTAATTGGTTCCTCTTGGAAGAAGAGAAAAGAAATAGGCTCTGGATTTCTTCAGAAAGGTGAAAATAGTTGAAATATTCAGGAGGGGGAACAGAGAGCAAGGTCAATGGATTTAAAGTGGGAGGAGCAGATGCCCACAGTATAAAAAGTTCAAAAGACATAATTTCTGGGTATTTAATCATTTTATTAATCTTGCTAGCATATAATTAATAAAAGGAGTCAATGACACTCTTCAATGCCAAAGACTCCTCATAGAACCCACTCAATTCATATATGCCCTTGGAAGAATTTTTCAGAGGGATTCAATCAACTGGATGAGCTAACAAGTAAAGAGAGAGAATGAATATTACAATGAGAGGTCAACCTTTTCTAATACTGAGCTGGGGGAATGTGGCTTAGATTTGGTTATTTACTTCCAAATCACTTCCAGCCTTGGGCAATCTAAACAAAGAATTTATCCTCATCTAGAGGGGAGTAGAACACAATGGGCTTCCCCACCTGGGTGGGGTCTGAACAAGATTGATGAGAAAGTTAATTCAATCTCATTATCAGCAAAGTCCAGACTCCGGTTTAGCCCACTAGAGGAGGTTTCAGAAAGAGATAAATCCTGTCTCCCCAATATTAACAATTAGTTATTTAATAATAATTTTTCTCAGGCAGTTGGTAGAACTAGGCAGTTTTCTATCACTTACCCTTTCTGCCAGATAAATGAATGACCTTCCAATTATTAGAATGGTGGTATCTTGGTATTAGGAAGATCTATGTTCAAATCCCACCTAGGATACTTCCTAGCTGTGTGACCATGAACAAGTCACAGTCTTTCTTAACTCAATTTCCTCATCTGTAAAATGGAAATGAGAAAAGAGTTTGGCATAGTGGATATAGAGCTGGCTTTCGAGAACCTTCATGTCCCAATTCTTACATGTTGGGTGACCCTGGGAAACAAATTAACATCTTGCATACTTCAAGGCAACTAATTCTCTAAGACAGTAAATTAAAAGCTGACTGTGGTGGATCTGCCTAGGTGGTAGTTTCTCACCAAGAGTAATACAAAGGAAATCACAAGTCTAGACCACTCCCCACCCATCCCATCCCCCAAGTACCTGGAGTACCTCACAGAGTTGTTATGAGGCTCAAAAGCAATAGCAGAGGTAATAAGTATATTGTCTAAATAAAAATAACTCAAGTAGTGTCATGCATAGAGGTGGCAGGAGCACAGAACTTGGAAAACCTGGGTTTAAGTTGACATTATGTAACTATGGACAGGTCACTTAACCTATCTATGCCTCAGTTTCCTCACTTGTAAGATAGGGATAAGAATAATTATAATACCTATATCATAAGTAAGAGTTTCAAACATTGGAGAGATATGTAAAATGTCAGTTATTATTATAATTATCATGATGTTCCCAGGGCTTGGCACACTGCTTTGCACATAGTAAGGGCTGAAAAGAAATGTTTCATTCATTCATTCATTTATTTATTTATTCTGGATTGCTCCCCTTGTCTCCTTGCTAAGCCCTTGAGAGTTGACATTTTAACTTTTTTCCTCCATCTTTCCTTTTCCTTTTAAAAAATAAATTAAATTCTTTAGTTGTGTGCCTCTCCATTTTGTTTTACCATATGCTTTTCCTCTGTCATTGAAGAAGAGAAAGGAATTGGTGCACTTGACCTTGAAGAAAAAATGGAGGGGGAAGGGAAATGGGAGGGGATAAGAAGGGCAAAAAGACAGTAGGCAAGATGCCAAGCCTTTCTCTGTACCTTCCTTATCACACATTCTGCCACCTCTTCCATCTCCAGTCCTCTGCTGACCTTGCCCTTCTGCCCCCAAGTTCTCTCCTTCTCTGATACCTCTCCTGTTGGGAACTCCCCCATGAGGCAACTTCTAAGCGAACCCAGAAAAACTGGGTGGAGGAGGAGGGAATAGTCTCTGCAGGTGTAGCTTCTTCCTGCCATGTTCCCACCATCAGCTTGGGGAGTTTCCAACATAAACACTGCAGGGGTAGAGCTGGGGGTGGTGGCTTCATTTGTATTCAATGTCTTGTTCTAGTGGTTACCTGCAAAGGAGCCAGAGTGCACAAATCAGCAGGCAGAGCTCTCTGCCAGGGGGCAAATCAAGCAGCTTCCTGCCCCTAAAGTTTCAGGAATTTTCAGGTTCGCCCTGGTCCCGGGGTCTCACAGCTGGATTCCTGTGGGGCCTTTCAAAGCCTTAGTGTATCAAGGCTGTTACATAGTTGCTCAAGGTTGGACCAAACTGCAGCAAGGTGACTTTGGGTAGGGTGTCAAAATGTCTCTCTCAGTGACTAACAGTTCATCATTGGCATTGGTGCCCTTCCTCCACTTCCTAGGTAAGGGCACTTTGTCCCTCAGTTATCATGTAGCTGCCCTCTGGGGATGGGTCTTCTCTATACATCAACCAAGCAAGTTTCTGCTGTGTCACTGTCCTGGGGAATATAGTAAAACTGCCACTTCCTACCCAGTGTAGGGGGAAGAAGGGGAAGCAGTCTGTGAACCTGCAGAGCCTCTCAGCTGAGGAAGGAGAGATGACTGGGAAGGGAGAGCCCAAGCTCAGGGGCCCTAGCTTCCTGTGTGACTTGTGGATGGTTCTCACCCTCCTACCAGGAAAAGCATTTCTGTCCCAGGAGCAAGAAGCTTCCCCCAAATCAGGGCCCGGTAACTGACCTCAGAGCAATCCAGGCAGAACAAAAAAAAAAATAATACAAGTAAATCTTGCCTCCTAGGAGGGCCCTAGATTCCTGCCGGGCCTGTCAGTACTGTGTCACTCCGACACCATCTGATCTGCCCACGTTGTCACTGGCCTGTACGGCAGGAAAGAGGACAGGGCCATTTGATCCATTTGGGAGCTTCCTGGTGGTGGTATGGGTGGTGATTGGAGGGAATGGATAGGGGTTGTTCTGTGGCTCCTTGGCCACCCTTCCACTCCTTTCCCGGGTGGCATATTTCCGAAGCGCGCAGGAATAACATTCAGAAGGGCTGGGACCAGGCCTGGGCCAGGGTGACTAGGGAATGGCAATCCCAGGGGTGGGGAGCACAGAGGTTACGGAGGGCAGCAGGTGCAGAGAGCAGACAGAGAGGACTTGGAGGGGAGAGCGAAGGGGAAGAAGGGAGGGAGAAAGCAGATGGGGGTGGAGCCCCCAGGGCAGAGTCCCCTCAGTGTAGAAGCGTCCTGGGGTGACCTTCTCCTCCAAGGGCCTGGGAGGTGGAAGCGAGCTGGAGAGGGAGGGAGGGAGGGTTTGAATCCAGGAGGCCCACTCCCATCCCCCTCAGCTGCCGCCAGACCAGGGCCAGGGTGCGCGTGGAAGGTGGTAGCTCTCACTGCGGCAACTGCAGCTTCGGCCTAGAAAGTCCAAAATCCTCCACTCAGGTGTCTTCCCACCCCCTCCCTTCCCCTTCCCAGGCCCCTTGCTAGGGGGGAGGATCTAAGCTCCTAGGACGTTGGGGGGGATAGGGAAAGAGCTATCTCGGCTGTCCCTTTTCCCTCCTCCCAGCTCTCCAGCCCCTAAACATTCCGGTTTTCATCCACTCCATTGTGCCAGCCCCGTGCCCGCCCCTTCGGGCAAGAGACTCCTCCTACCTTGGACTGACAATTGGCCAGCCCGGCCCAAGGTGGGCGGGGCCTTCAGACACCGCGTCGCGGTATATAGTAAAGGTTGGGGGGTGTTTCCCGAGCCTATCTCTCTCCATTAGGCGAGCGGGAGTCTCTGAGCCAACCTGTCCGTCGGTCGGTCCGACCGTACTTCTTTCTCCCATCCTCCCCCAGCCCCAACTTCTGTAGGGGTCTTAGGAGGTGGGGGAAAGAGCAGGTCTCCAACAGCAGTGGGGGCACCCGCAAGAGCGGCTGTTTGCTAAATACCAAACCCCCAGAGGGCGAGAGCGCGTGTATAACCAAAGAGAGACCGAGAGCTATCATCCGCCCACCAATAAGTGCCGGGCACAGGAGTCCAGCCCTCCCTCCCTCCTTTCCTCCCTCCCTTTCTTCCTCCCTCCCTCTCTTTCTCTCTCCCTCCTCCCCTCTTTCTGCCTCGGCTTCTGCACTGCCGAGCACCTCCACCTCCTCGCTCGCAGTCTGAGCCGCATCGGCAGCGGCGCAGTCTGTCCGTCAGTCCGTCCGTCCAGGCTGCAGAGAGAGCCTAGCGGAGGAGGACGGAGCCAAGGGACCAGGGCTCGCCACCACCCGGCGGCACCTTCGGCTTCTGAGGTCCGAGAGGCAGCAGGAAAGGACTGCTTGGGGGGACGCCCCAGTCTCCCTGCGGAGGAAGCTTGCTGACGACCCGCCACCATGGCCCGCGGGAAAGCCAAGGAAGAGGGGAGCTGGAAGAAATTCATCTGGAACTCGGAGAAAAAGGAGTTTTTGGGCAGGACCGGAGGCAGTTGGTGTAAGTACACTCCTCCCCCCCCCCCCCTTCCCCAGTCCCTTCCTCCACCTCTCGCAGACCTTGCGGCTCTCAGGACCCCGGCTCCCTGCTAGTACTTGCGAACCCCGCACTGCATCTTTCGGGGGAAGGGGGGGCGAGGGTGGAACTGGGTGATCGTGAGGCGCTGATCCAGCTGCGGCAAAGCACGGCCATTCTGTCTGTCCCCGACTTGTCATTGCTTGTAAAAGGCAAGGGAAAGATAGAGGGGGGAGAGAGAGCATGCGAGCCAAGGGGAGTTGGTGGCCATCGTCATAACCGGCAAACTATGGTAGTGTGGAGCTATTGCATGCTCTCCTAACGTATATAATCCAGCACCCAAGAGCACTCAATGTTCTCTCCAGCTTCCCTTCCCCCACCCACACTCCCCCAAAAAGGCGTTTTGGGACTGAGATTAGGCAGAGCATCTATAGATAATTAGAACTAAAGCAGTCTCTGTTTTAAGATATGAGGGTGTATTGTAACATCTTTCTTCCTTCAGTCGTGAAATGTGCTTCAAGAAAGAGGGAAGGAGGAGTAGAGGAGACGGTATGGAGAGCCCATACTGCAGTATTTCATCATAATGGTTTTACAGACTTCCCCCCAATGACTTTCCCTAGTCTTTTACAGCCCAGGGGTTTCTCAATGTCAGGACACTGATTTGAACCTTGACTCTGAAATGGGATTATGGAGAAAATCTTGTAAATGGTTATTTTTTTCCCTAAGGATTAAATGGATGTGAACAGAATTAGCATCTTGGGTAGATTTTAGAGAAAAGCTTATTTAGGGAATAACCATAAAGACAGTAGAGGGTTATTTTATTATATATGTATGTCAGTATCTCCTTAAGTCTAATACAGGTAAATGTATGGCTAGCCTGTTGCTTAAGTCTAATAGGCAATTTTCTGTGAAAATAAGACACCTTGCTTCCTTCTCCTTCCGCTATGGGAAAGGGTGACATGTTTTTTTGAAAAAGGTCATTTTGAAGGGCATGTTGTAGTCAAATCTATGAGTCGTGACTGCGGCCCAGATAGGAGGGAGGGAGAGAGGGAGGGAACTCCCCCCTCCTGCATCACTACCCCCTCCTTCTCCAACATCATCAGCATCACTGCCACCACCAAACCCTTGATAGGAGCTGATGCAGTGTCTTTAGATGGGAGGATCTGTGGGATGAAGCAGTAGAATGAGTCAGGAAAACAAGGTGCTTGGCTGACATTTTGAAAAGGAAAAAAAGAGAAGAGACCATTTAAAAACATGAATGCTGCTAGTAGTAGGTTTCCCTTGAGTTTAGTTTGAAAGCAAAGGGTTAATAATGCATCACACTCCAAGGTTAGTCAAGGTGAAACCTGGTTCCAAGGTGTCACAAGGAAACATGGGTAACCCTAGATAAAGGAAAATATAGGACTCTGAGGCATTGCCTTTTTCTTTTCCTCTTTTGGTGAGAACTAAAAGATAGATACCTGAATGAGAATAATGCCCTGCTTTTTCTTTACTTAATTTGTAAGGAAAAACTCAAATAATTGGCAGAGAAAACTGAGGGTAAGGTTGAAAAGAATCAAGAAAGCCTATGGTGAACAGCTCCTTGAAAGGGCCATTGCCTAGCAACTAGATGTAACTTGAGTGAGGCCGGTAAGGTACACAACAGATTAACCCAGCCCTTCTCCCCATTGCTTGCTGGCAACTCCCTTCCCTAGTTTTCATGCCTTCCTAGGAAGACAGTAAGGGCACATATACCTGCCCATTGAGGAATATCAAAACAGGCATGAAATGCAGCAGGTTCTCTAGGCCTATCTGTGAATTTTCAAGATAAAACTTTCTGGCTGTCCTTACCCTCCCACTGATATATTATTTTTCCTCATTCCATTTCTACAATTTCTGCTTGGAATAATTTTGATTTAGAAGGTAATATGGTTTGGAATGGCTAACTCTTTTAACCAACTTAGTGAGGAAACAACACTATATGTATATGTCTATAAAAACCTTTGATATAGATATAAACATAAATCTATTGATGGCATTAGCTGATGCCATGTTTTAGATGGGGGGGTAGGCTGGGAAAAAAATATGTATTTGCAATTTTCCTATTCCCTTTGGAGGGGGAGGGAGAAGAAATGACAGTTTAACCCTCTCTCCCTTAATAACTGAGAAATGGATAGGCATTTCCTTTAAACAGATGAAACTATCTTTTCAAGCTGTTAGCTAAATAAACATGGATGCCCTTGGGAAGAGGACAAGATGCCCTTGGCTCATTTTTTACCTGTAGCTAGATTTTCACCAAGATCGATAGAGGAGGTTTTCATGTGCTTGAATCACAGAAACCAAAAGAAAAGGACCCCTTAAATCATCATATGCTTTTGTTATTTCTTTTAATATAAAAATAAATACACAGGATAGTTTTTTTTTTCTTTTTAAGCTGAGGCCAGATGCTAGTTTATCATCATCACCAATGGCCTAAAGCCTATGAAGGGCACTCTGCCCTCCTCCCCAAAAAGCTTTTGTTGATTATTATTCCTACTACAAACCACAGCTGGTCTGATTTTCCCCCCACCCCACCCACATTGAATCAGTCCCCTCTGAGTAATTCACTGAAGACATTCCTTTCAAGGTAGCAGGCCTAGATTCTGGACTATAATCTAGTACCCTTATGTCAAGCAAGAGAGTCTGCTGAAGAATATGTCCTTAAAAGACAAGAATTCCTTATTCCTCTGTGGCTATCCAGTCAACTTTATGTGAAAGGGCTGTTTGTTCCTGAGGTAAATTGCTTCACTTATAACGTGACTGGATGGGGTGTTCAGCCTAGAAGGCTTATGTACCTTGTTGGTAGGTTATTACCACTAGGTATCTCTATCCCACTAAATGAATACTATCATGCCCTGAATATTAGGGAAGGCTAAGTGGGACTTACCTAAGAATTATGTTGAGGTGAGCTAAATTGGGTAAGTAGGGAGAGGGGGAAAAATCAAAGACAGGGAGACATCTTGTTAGGATTGGCTACACCAACTCTCCTTGTACCTCTAAGGAGCATTCCCTGGAAAAATTTTCCAAATCTCTCTTGACGTCATGTTACTACCATTTGCCTACTGCTGCTTGGATACAGAATACTGGACTTAACCCTTAGAGTGCTAGATTGGAATTTGTCTCTCTCTTCTACCCCATTTTGGATTCAGAAGCAATTTAAAATTACTTTTTTATGTTGTTTCTTGCCCACAGAAAGCCAGCTTAAAAAAAAAAACCCAACAGCAACAACAACACAGAAGCGGACATTCACTCTTGCCTTCTGATCGTATTTTTTTCCCTGAGATTCAGCTGAGATTTTTGTCCTGGGAAGCAACTAATGGAAGTTACATAGAACCTCTGCTGACACCCTATTGCTAATTGATTCCTTCCTTAATCTTGCATCCCCCCTTGTTTTCTCCCTTATTACTACTTCCCTGTTAGCATGGAGTCTTTTGGCATGGGCTTTCTTTGCCTTACTGCAGACTGCCTGGCGATGCCTAGTACAGCATGTTACTATGCAGTTAATCAGTGGAGATAATCCTTGTAAACCAGTAACTGATAGCCTCATTCCAGTCAATGTACTTCAATTTTGCTTCTGCAGCTATTTTGACCTCCATACTATTTAACTGCTGAGAAAAAGAAAAGTGAAAAATGCTGAAGCCATTTCTTGCTCTTTTAAAAACAAGATGATGATGATGATTGTTAGCTGGACAGTTAAATAAAATGCAATGGCTGCTTTCACCATGGATGTCCCTCTCCCTTTTACTACGGCCTTTTGAGCACAAGGACATTGCACCTAATGCGTAACACAGATCAACAGTGGGTAATATTTGAAGAAGCTTAAATTAGACTTTCTTGGATCTTGCTATGTTCTTGCTTTTGTAACTCCCTGATAGCCTATGAAATTTGTTTTATGTATAGATATATGTATATGCATATATATGTTCATATATGCATATATAACAAAATATATAAAATGTATGATTATTTACATATAAATACACATGTATGTTTATACTGTGTGTACGTACACACACACACATATATTTACATAATAGGCTTCCTTTGTATTCCTACATATTTTATCTACTTAAAAACATTACTCTGTCTCTTTGGGTCCATGAGACACACACAAAAAAAGGCTAAGAACCCCTGTTTTAAAAGCTGAAGCTGTGTTTAATTTTAGGGAAGCATGCCTTCTCAAATATAGCTTTTAGCATAAAGGAATATTAGATATTTAGTAAACAAGGTGAGTTAAGGCACAGGACTGCAGGTGTAGAAGAAGAGATCTTGGAAATTTAGTCCAACACTTCTCATGAGAAAACTGAAGTGTGTTCTGGGAGATTTCTCATCACACTTGAAGGACATTGCTCTGACATTGCAAACTAGTTCTGGGTTTTTATTACAGCATATCTTATTTTAGGGAGGCATTTTAAAGAGAGGCATTTCTTATTTAAGGCACTAAATAATTGAATTGCCAAAGAACAAAGATGAGTCGGGTCCTATCTGAGCTTCTCCTACAAATCCACATGCAGACATGTGGCATGAGCCATGTCTGGCTCACTCAATCATAATGGTCCCACCCCCATAACATGTTGCCCTCCACCCCCACATTAGAATAAGTTGAGATTTGTTCTTTTCTTTGCTCTCTTGGCACAGGCGCCTCAGTGGGAGAGGGGTAGAAAGGCGATGAGGAAGTCCATTCATCAGCTGGTGATCAGACTTGCATTCTGAGACATGTGACTGCATCAAAGCATTTGTTTCTGTCTCTTCTTTTGCAGTTAAGATCCTCCTCTTCTATCTAATATTCTATGGGTGCCTAGCTGGCATTTTCATTGGGACCATCCAAGTGATGCTGCTCACCATCAGTGAATTCCAACCTAAATATCAGGATCGAGTAGCACCGCCAGGTAAAAACAAATACAACCAAGTTCGGTTTTCTAGTATAGCGGAGTTAACTATTTTTTTAAAGTCCTGTCATTTTTAATGACGTCTGGAAAGGGGAAAGAGAAAAGTTTCATTGCTAGAAGGTGATCAGCTTGTATTGCAGTGTCCAACTCCCCAGGATAGAGAAATCTTTCCACTGTAGCACACAGATGGAGGAAACGCCTCTGGCTACTTTCATCATCATTTAATTATTTTAATATTTCGCTTTCAAACCTGGAAATAAATGGTGAAGGCTAAAAAGCAAGTAAACCACTTGAAGATTAGTTGCCACAGTGGCTGGGAGCTGTGATTTCTGGCTTCAGATATCCTTTTTGTTTCTGATTTGCTTTTTGTCCTCGAACCTCTGACTTTAACATCTCTCTCCAGGCTATTTACTGAATGTTGATATTCTCCATATCTTCATGTGTTGTGATTTAATTATCTATTCCCCTTTGACATTTGAACATACTAGATGGAAGGGATGAGTAGCCTATAAAATGCCAAGAACTTTCTTGACTCTCTCTGCTTGAACCTGCTATTCTCTCCCCACCTCACCCCCCAACTCCTCATCATTTTGATAATGCTGGACCCAGAGTAGTTGTTAAATGCCTTTGGCTAGCTACATGTATAGACGTTACTTTACTGCCTTTGGTATTGGAGCAGAGGTGATCAATTAGCATTAGAGCAGCAGACTTTAATTTTACCCAGCTCTTACTAAAAGCCTTATGGGAAGGACTCTGAAGAAAGGGGAGGAGTCTTTTAACTGCTGCTTTCCCACATTACAAATGACCTTGAAGCTGCCTTACAGTGACACAGTAATGAGTTGTCCGCTCTCTCCTTTTCCTGGAACATGGTTCAGGCACTTTTAATAACAGTGGTATTTAGGTGACAATCTTGAGGGTGTCTGCATGGCACTGAATAGCTTAGATCAGATGCCATACTGCATGCTGCAGTCCTGTCACATTGGCTGGTTCTTGGAAGTGAAAACAGCTCGGTATAGCAGAAAAAAGTCTGGGTTGTTCATCAGGAGACATGGGTTCAAGTGCCCACTCAGATATTCAATGTGTGGCCTCAATCCTGGTATTTAATAGCTCTCTGCCTTAGTTTCCTCATCCATCAAAAGAAGAAGTTGATCTTTAAGGTCCTATCCAGGTCAAAAGAGCTCACAGAAGAAAATGAGCAAAATCAGAGTTCTCTTACTTGTAAAAGATGGAGAGACAAAAATCTTACAATCCCTTTGAGAAACCAGTTTAATATTTTTGCAGGCGGCAAACACTATTGCACTGCTCAGAGCAGACTTCCCAGATGATCTGATTCCAGTGATTTGTAAGAGTAATAAGATAAAAAAAATGTAAAAAACCAGAGTCATTTGCCAATGGGGCTAATATCAAATCAAGAGATTGAGACAGGGAACTGTGGATGAGATATACGCTGGCTTATGCAATTGTGATAGCTTTCTGATACATCCAGAAAGAAGTGTATATCAAATACAAGACAAACATTTTGATATTCTACAACATATCATAAAACAGCTGATTTATACAACATGAACTCTATGACTAAAAAAATACCATACGTTTTGTGGCTTTTACTGTTAGTAATTTCGGGTTGTGATGATGATGATGATGATGATTTGTGGTATTAATAATAACACATTTCATTTTGTGTGACCCTTCTATTTCCCTCCCTAACATCATTCAATAAACCATTATTCACTAATGAAATCATTTAATAGTTCTTATACGTGAAGCTAAACTTTGTCAGGAATTTTAGCTTAATAGTGCTACTGTTTAATTCTTTGCTGCTGATTCAGCCAAAATTCACAACAAAATCAAACTTTTTTTCCTTTATTACCTTGATTTTTTAAAAAATAACTCTTGGAGACATAAACTCTTTAGAATTTCTTCTAAAGTATATACATTTACCTTGATATTCCTTTTGGCAGAAATTTAATTTAAAAGTGAGATATCACAAGTTTGGGTACTTTAAAAAAAGTTTACTGTGTCTGTGGACCAATGACCTTGGCCATAACTTACACACCAAGCTTTCTGTCTCTCCTCCAAACTAGTTCCCCAGGCCCCTTTCCAAAAGACAAGTTCTTAGCACCTAAATTTAGTGTCCCTGAAGCTGATGGATTGACCTGACAAAGCCTCACTTCTCTAAAGGAATGATAATGGCTCATCATGGAAATATGCATTCCTGTCCTTTGGGCTGAGTCACAGGAAAAGGGTTTCTCAGAAACCCTGCCCATTCTCTACTCTGTCCACCAACTTCTTAATTTCTTTTAGCTCCTCCTTTCCTTCCCCTTCACCGTTGGTCCCCTACTTTTTTTTATTTTTTTTTGGAGAGGGGAAAGCAAGGCAATTGGGGTTAAGTGACTTGCCCAAGGTTACACAGCTAGTTAATTATCAGGTGTCTGAGGCCAAATTTGAACTCAGGTCCTCTTGACTCCAGGGCAAGTGCTCAATTCACTGCACCACCTAACTGCCCCCACCCCCTACCTTTTAAAGAGATACCTATGCAATTCTTTACATTATTATAATATACTATCATGCTTCTAAGAATCACCAGAAACACTTTAAAATGATGATAGATTTCTGCTAAGGGAATCCAAGCTGGACAAAAATTCTTACAATTAAGAAATAGTCCTGCTGGATCAACCAGAAGAGGTTGTCATTCAGTGATGAAACGCTTTCCCACACTAGACACTGCCTTCTTCTGGCAGCTTTCAGGTCAAACCAGAAAATAGTAGAGCTTCATAGAGATCCTTTAAAGATGAGGAAAGCCCCTACTTTTACAGGTGAGAAAACTGAGGTCCAAAGCACAGTGAAGTAATTTTCCCTGGGTCATACATAGCAGAGGGGGGCTTGAACCCAGATTTTCTGGCTCCTAGTCCATTGAAATTCTACTATACTGGGGTGGCTAGGTGGCGCAATGAAAAAAGCACCGGCCCTGGAGTCAAGAGGACCTGAGTTCAAATTCGGCCTCAGACACTTAACACTATCTGTATGATGTTGGACAAGTCACTTAACCCCAATTGCCCTGACCTCCCCCCTCCAAAAAGAAAAAGAAAAAAAGAAATTCCACTATACCATTCAATACCATACCCTCTTTGAGGGGGTTTTGGCTTCCCAATGGCATTAGCTATTCGTGGTATAAATTAGAACAAGCCAGAGAAAGCTAATCATTCTTATTTGCAGTTACAATATTATTAGAAGAGAGTCACTATGATTTAGTGGAAAGAACCCAGGATGCTAAGAACTACAAAGAGTCATCTAGGTTTTACTTCTGAGGCTAGCTGTCTGTCTTATCCTGAGCCTTGGATAAAACACCCGCCACAGCTGACATTACAAGGTTGTTGTGATGATCAATTGCAATGACTCATAAGAAAAAGCAGTTTTAAAATTATAAAGTGTTATGCAAATTTTAGCTATTCTGAAATAAAAATGAGTTGGGGGAATCAATAACAGTTCAGCCTTACCCTTATCTGATATGTTATATTACTGCATTTTATACCCTGAAACATTTTATAATTTGATTTATTCATCTAAGCAAAATCCTAATTAAGTAACAGCAATTATTTGGTGCAGTTCTGGGGTATACAGGTCAATGAATCTATAGTGTTTGCCCAGCTGAAATGCCACTGCTACACACCTCGGGATGGATTGGATGATGAAATAAAACTGGAAAGGGGGACAAAAATGACTATTAGGAAATAATTCTAAGTCTTTATGAGGAAAATTGCAATGCAGCACTATGGAATAATAAATTCAATGAACTAAACACTTATTAAGTGCCTACTGTTTGCAAGGCTCTGTCAGGTGCTAGAAATCCAAAAATAAAAAAAAAAAACACCTATTTTTGCCCTCACAAAGCTTATGCCCTATCTGGCAGGGAATATAGGAGGGAAAGGGTATGGCATGCCCCAATAAATATAATAATTCAAGCCGCAGTGTTATTGGGCCAAGAAAGGGAGTCCATACAAAATCCTTTTAAAAAAATCTGGAGAAGGAGGCATCATTTTCAGTAATGGGTGAGCAGGAAAGAGCATCAGGGGAAGGTCTTGAAGGAGGTGGTAACAGTCGAAGGAAGAGAAGGATTTTAAAATATGGAATGCTTTATATGTAATCTTTCCAAGTTTTATTACTGTGGAGCCTTCAGCAGAGCTGACTTCATTAGGTTTTAATGAGAGGTAAAGGACCAGATTGAAATGCTAAAGGTACTCCTGAGTCCGTAGCAGGACATCCCTCAAAGCAGGCTGTATCCAGTCTTAGCTACTGACACAGATTAGGCCGTTTTGCCCTTTTCTTTCTCTCCTCCATCAGTATTGCATCTTTGGGTATCATCTGTATTCCCGTTAAGTACCCCGTTCTTTATAAAGATTACTGAGGGATGTGGTCATTCAGTCGGATTGTTTTTATAAAAATGAATCCAACTTTTAAGATGGTCTAAGCCCTTTTTAGGGTTAAGACTTTCTGATTTTCCTGACACTCTTCCTTTACATTTTCGAAAATTCTCTCTTACAGATTTCCTGGGCATTTGTAAGTTGAGTATTGTCAATCAGGTTGTTGAGTACATTTGATTTCACTTTTGAAATCACTAAATGTAATTATAAAGGAAGTCACCTTGCATTGACTCATCTTACTAGAAAATTGAATTTGAAAGAGAGAGTGATATCAGATGGGCTAGAGTTATTAGAGTCAGGAGTAAAAGCAGTCCTTGTGTCTTTAAATGGCTTTCTGCTCATTCATCTGCCAGTGAAAGAGTATAATGAAAAAGCCTGGCTTCCTCACAGATACTGATTGGCTCACTTAGCTCATGTAACCACAATGGAATGAAAGGACAGGTCTCTGTATGTCAGTTGGTAGATAGATGCAGGGGAGATTTCAAGCTTACATGCTTCCTGGTAAGCAGGTAAGAAACAAGAACACATTCTCTTCCTTTTCCTTGCACAGGTGTGTGTGTGTGTGTGTGCGCATGCACATGCATGCATGCGTGCATGTCTGTCTTGTCTGTTGAATACAAACTACCTAATACAACACAACTTTAAAAGGGTCAAAATTCTACCATACTCCATGCTTGTAACCAGAGTTTGGAGGTAGGGAAACCTTGGGGTGCCTGGATATTAGTAGATTGTAATGGCACCAGCATTCTAAATTTATTTAAATTCTTCCCTTCTGATTATGAAATATTTCTTCTCTTAAAAATGTATTAATTTGACAAAGTTTTCACAATTCCAACCCCTCTACACAGGGTTTAGTGAATACTCATGTCATATTGTGATTTAAATCTCAGTATACTGCTAAACTTCAACCCACAAAATACATAGGACAGCAATTTAAGAGTCTTTTCCACTAACGTTTTGGGTCACCAAACCACTGATGAGAAAGAAGACCGTCATTTTGGCTTCCCTTCTCCTTCTTGTAAGTTTCAAAAGGGAAGTTAAAAATGACCAACCGTTTTCTTACGATTGTGCCTCCATTTTGGTCTTGAAATCTCACTGAGTTATTTGTCTCCTCCAATTAGTCTATTGATTTGGATTTGGGCAGTTTGATTATCACCATCCAGAGTATATGAGCTGCCTCTTTCCTTCATGCCCTGAGTCCTGGAGGAGTATGAACATTATCCTGTTCCCACATTTTGTGGCTGAGGAAGAGCAAAGGCTGCTAGTACTCTTTTAGGAAGTTCCTTCAGTGATGATCTTGGAGTGAGGAAGTCTGAGTTTGCAATAGGCGTGATCACTGTCCTCTCTGGCCTTGAACCTTCACTTTTTCTGCTTGAGTCAGCAGCAGAAAAACCTACCTTGGCTTCTAAAAATAGGGTTAAAGTACTGGCCTCTTTTTCTCAAGAATTCTGGGCCACTAATGAAGCATCTATAATGTTTTGGCATCTACAGACAAAAGTTACTTTCCAAGATCATGTCATATGAGCAAATAGGAAAGCCAAACAGTACTTCAGCAGTGTTAATAATGATGAATAAAAGTAGAAGACACCCCCTCCCCACCAATACTTCTTTGTCCCTTAGTCTGTCCATCAAAAAATACTTTCATCAGATATAAGCATCTGCATGACTATAGATTAGCCAAGATAAAGGGAGGTGGGAGGGAGGAAGGAGGAGAGATGAGAGTTATCCTGGCCCTTCCATCTGGAGAAGTATCCCTTTACTTATTTAAATGCTTGGACAAAGCACATCACATTTCTTTTTTTTATCAGTATGGAGTTTTATTTCAAGGTATTATTCACTTCGTAAATGAATCCATTCTGTATTGAAAAAAATGTTTTTTCTTTGTTTTCTTGTAGATTTTGCTTTTCAGTCTGGTATTGAGAAAAATCCATTGCTAAAACTGTTAAGCTGCTACTGCTTTATGGTGGTTGGTTTTTTTGTTTTTTTTTCATAAAATTACATTCTTTTTATTAAACCAAGCATATGGAATCTTAAAACTTGCCATTTGTAGCACCTGGATAGCATCCATGACACTATGCAAAATCCCTCAGACCATTTTCCTGATAAATTATATAAAGTACCCAGATAATTTGGGGCAGAAAATCAAAGTGCTTGTCACAAAATCACTTAAGAAATGGTCAGCGTAACTGCCTGAGGAAGAAAGAACTTCAGCCTGTAGCATGAGTGACAAGCGAGCTATGAGGAAGAACTTCTACTTAGAATAGGCTCCAGAGAGGGTGGGTAGGATTTTTCTTAAATTCTTCAGATAACTTCCATAAAATCCTAGGCAGGCACTTTGGTTGCTTTATGGTATATATGTTCCCTACATGAACCGCAATAAACAAATCCAAAGCTTGAAATTTCAGTAAGATTTCATGCCAAATGACCATGAAAAATTAATATAACTGGAAGCAAAGGTCTATCAGGAAATGGCATAATGGTTAGCAAAGACAGTGCACATTTATAGTGTATATGTAGTCAGTTAACATTGCAGTATTGTTCTTATATACTTAATGTATTTAATTTACTTTATCAGAAGTTGGTTACCTTCTGTACCATTTTTATTTACATTGGTATACTCCTAAAAGGCTCTGTAGAAACTGGTGTCCCCTAAGGTACTGGGTGGTATGTTAAGTACACAGGTAGCTGTGTTCCGGAATGAAGTTGTAAAAGGACAATACAGAATGATATGCATGATACATACAATAATCCCAGCAATTATGAACTTGCTACTGTATGAGGAAGGCTAACTAGAAACAAAAGATATCTTTTTTTTTTTTTTTGCTTTTTTTTTGGAGGGTAATTGGGGTTAAGCAACTTGCCCAAGGTCACACAGCTTGTAAGTGTTAAGTATCTGAGGCTGGATTTGAACCCAGGTCCTCCTCACTCCAGGGCCAGTGTTCTATTTACTGTGCCACCTAGTTGCCCCCAAAAGATATCTTTTCTGACCTAAGAAACCTTCTTCCTTCTCCCTCCCTTGGTTTTTCTTGATAACTTCCTAGCCCTCACAAACCAAAGCATGGGTGACAATGTGGCATGTTTTTCTTTTCTTCTTTATGGCCTTTTGTTCTTTGTTCCTTCTTATTTCTTCTGATACAACTTTTCTCTTCTTATTACATGCTTTCCCTCTCCTGAAGGGAATTGCTAGTTTCTACCAACCAGGATATTTTATTAAGCATTTAATGTATTATGGACAATTGATTTATTCATTGGAAACTCAGTATTATGTTTACGCTTCCAAAGGTCTTAATTCTTCTCAATTGACACATTTATTAAATAAAGATAATGGTGGAATGATTCTCATGAACCTTCCCCCAAAGAACTTACATTTTACCCGAGGGGACAACAGGCCTATTTACAAAACAGATATAAGATAACATTACAGGGGAGAGAAGACTGAGGAGACCAGGAAAGGCTTCATACTGAAGATGGCTGGTTCTTGAGCCCAGTTTTGAAGGAAATTAAGAGATTCCAAAAAGCAGGGTTGAGGAGTTGAGGATTCTCTCATACTTCAATATGTTTGAAGACAAAATTTTTGTTAAATCAGTTAAATGGTATGTAGGCTACTATGATTAATTTGAATTCAGGTTCAAAGGGATTTCAAGAGAGAGAAGGTTAAGCCACTTCCTGGAATATAACTTGAAGCCACAAACCTCCAAATGGGTGTTCCCCTATCTTTGGCTGCTGGGAGGTACTGTTGGAAACAAAGGTCATCCTTGTCCAAGGTTACAAGTAACAACTTTAAGGGATGAGCAGTAGAGAAGGAGACAAACCAGAAGTATCCAATTGAGTTTGAAAAGAACTATTAATGAGAAGCAGAATATTGCACACACCTCCCTTCCCCAGAAGGAAATCGACAATTGTGTGGCTTTTGGAAGATGTTGCAGTTCAGTATGTGTGTGTGTGCGCGCGCGTGCATGCACTTCTCTCCTTTGGTTTAGTGAATGACAAGTGAACAGTTGAAAATGGTCAGAGGATCTCTGATTCTGGAAGGGGAATGAAGTAGGGGCAACTTTGGGAGAAAATATAATTATACTTTTTTTATTCACATACAAAATTTGTTTTGCAATAAAGCAGTCACAATTTTATCTGAACCTCCAGGAAAGCCAATTATGGAATCCAAAAGTGTTTCATGAATACTAAAAGAAGTTTGATATGTGGGTATCATGCATATTAATCCCTGTTCTCGAAGCAACACCTGCCACCCTCCCAGCTCTCAAATGTCTATCACACAAACATCTAGCTTATCTAATCACAGACATTTGATACTTTTGAGAAATTTACCTTTGAGACTTGGAATTTTCTTTGTTCAGAATGATTGTATAAAACACTTTATCTCCTGATTAAGATACCCTGGTTAAGTGCTGAATAGGTAAGGGAGAACAGATAGGTGTAAAGTCAGTTTCACTTGTTGCCACAAAGGAGAATTCTTAGACTATGCTCAGTAGGGATTGCTGAATGATCATAGGTAGTAGTAGAAATAGAACAGATGACAATCCAGAAATGTGAGGCAAGAAAATAAGGAAAAGAACAGACACCAAGTGGGTTCTAAGCAGGCTTTGGCCACTTGGTGTCTTGTTAAGTAGATTCCCTAAGTTTTTCCCCCTTCCCGCTACATACCATAATAGAAATCAGAACTATGGTCACATAAATAGTTTTCATTGCTAGAAGCAGAAGCTCTTTGGGTTAGAAGTTTGTGGTCCAAGCTTAACATTCAAAGTAGTCTTCTTCATGAACTGGGAGGGCCCTTTAGATCTTCTAGTACAGCCCGTGTGGCAGTCATTACAGCTATTTTGTAGAACTTGTCGGCAAAACATAGTGCCTTGTATTCTTACCTCCGTGCATTTTTTTTTTTTTTTTTTTGCTTTTTGGAGGGTGGGAGGCAGCGCAATTGGGCTTAAGTGACTTGCCCAAGGTCACATGACTAGTAAGTGTTAAGTCTCCGAGGCCAAATGTGAACTCAGGTTCTCCTGACTCCAGGGCCCTGCTCTGTTCACTGAACCACCTAGCTGCCCCCCTCCATGCATTTTCAAGGTAAGATCTCTCATCTCATCAAAGGTTCTGCAGATCTAGCATGTTGGGTTTTGGTAGGCCACACTGGTGTGACATTTAACTAGTTTTATGGCCAGTTACTCCTAACCATGTTGCCTGAGGTCTGTCAGTCACAGACCCTTGAAAGGTGTCACTAGTTTAGATATGGTGGGAGGTAAAAGGCCAGAACTTGGAATGAGAGAGTGGCTGGCAGCAATGAGTTCTGATTTGGTCACCTAGAATCTGGGAACTAATGAGCTAATTAGTGAGCTTATTATGCATGTTAAGTTCTTGAAACATAATGTGGAACATCTCTAAAACTTTTCTAGGTAAGTTTTGTTTTGTTTTCCTTTGTTTTCAAATCGTTATGTGGGGAAAGTCACATTGGAGAGCCTAGACATAGGATCTAGACCGGGCATATGATCACTAATAAGCCTTGGGAAGAGGTTGGGACCATGTGTGTTTGGGACTTACATGCTTATTCCTTCATGTGTTATCCACCTTATCCTGGTTAGGAAAAACTATTTTAACCTACCTTTTCTAGGTTACCTATTTTGTCTTTCTCTGTGAATTTGGAATTAGCGTTTAAAAAAAAAATGATCAGAAATCAGTCTTGTTTCCCAACCATAGTGACTTCATCATTAATGTCCCTGAGGCTTTTTAACACTGACTCCTCTTTATTTGATAGTGAGACTTTCTAGACTTCCAAATTATCTTATGTATAAATTTTACTATGTTTGGGGCTTGCCTATACTGCAGGAAAAACTGTGGAAGAACACTACTTTGAAGTGACTCCCTATGTGATAATTTCACACTCACTGCACCTCATTTGGACTGTATTTCTCTAGTTTCATTGTTATCCACTCTAGTAAATTAGATAAGATTCTTTGTTGCTTTCCATAGCTCAGATGTGTATCAGAGTGGTGGGACTACCCAGCCTGATCCCAGCCTAGGCCAGTCCCACCACTCTGATATGGATCTGTTTGTGTCTTCTACTTAACACACAATCTCTCTCCTGCCCTTCATCACTAAGTTTCAGAAAGAAGTATACTTCTTGAAAAGATGCAGGCTTTCTGATATGCACTTCAGATTTTATTGACTCACTATTCTTCACCTAGAACATTTTGGATTCTGTTCCTTCTGAGGAGTTAATTGTTCATTGGCTCACTGTGATGTGCTTAGATTACTCATTCCAGGGAGATTATTATCCAGAAAATCTTAAGTCAGTATCATCATCATCATCATCATCACCATCACCTATTCCTATGTCTACTTTTATGTTTTTTGCACGAACTATTGTAAATTTATTGTTACTGAATTCCATATGTGCAGCACAGTCCTCTGGCCTATCCCAACATTACTGCCAATTGCTTTCTTTGGCAACCCTACAAATAGCCCTAAAATATCTCACTTCCGTTGATTTGATCTACACCTCACCCATTCATTTTGTCCATCTCTTCTCAAGCAGACTTTTTTCATTATCTAACTCATTCCCTTTCTTCCGAGCAGAAATATTATATATTCCCATTTCCTGTCCTCTAATCTATTTCTCCCATTATCCTAATTGTTCTTTATATTTTAATTCCTTTTATAATCTTAACCTAATCTCTATCTATAGCTGACACTCATAAATCAAAATGGATTTATCCATTATCTACATTCTGATACTGCGTACTATATTCTGTCTTTCTCTGTGAATTTGGATATCCAATACTGCAATGCTATATTCAACTGCTTTCCTACCTTTATGGCTACAGCAGTATTTTTAACTTTAAATTCTATATTTCTGGAGGGCAAAAGCCTTAGTAAATATTTGGTGATAATGAATTTCATACAGGACAACAGGTTAAAAAAAATGGTGACTATACAAAAAGTACAATTAGACCTTTGTTGTTTCTGATTTTCACAATTATTGACCCATGTATCCTTCCAAAAAGCATGAAGCATATTCCGTTTTCCCTCCAAATGTCCAATTCTATAACACTTTTAGATAACATAACACTATGGATATTTAATCACTTATATTGCCGTTACAAAGTTCTTGAGAGAATAAGCCTGGGAGCTGAATTCTATGCTCAGTGGGACCCAATAAATTGAGGATAAATATCATTTTTGTTCTCTGAGACAATTTATGCTCTATGTATTTATCTTTTTGGATCTTTTTATCTTGATTGCAAGGCATTAGTGTCAATATATGATCAATACTCCTGCCTACAACGTAAAAGGAGATTATTTTTGAACTTCATTAAGTATTGGTTTATAAACATCCATTAAACATCTACTGCGTTCTTGGGACTGTGGAGCATTCAAATATATGACATTATTCTCGTCTTCAAGGGGCCTCCAGTCTTATCAGAGTCTCCCTTTCTTTTTCTCCCTTCCCCCCACTTCTTTTTACACACACACACACACACACACACACACACACACACACACACACACACACACTCTCTCTCTCTCTCTCTCTCTCTCTCTCCCCCTCTCTCCCAATGATTCAATGCCAGCTATGCTAAGCCCCACGGACAAGGTCACATAGTAAGCATCATAGACATTCAGAGGCAAGAGGGAGCACATTTTTGGGCTGGTTTGATTAGCTCTCATAGAAAAGGTGGGATTATAGCCTGGGAAAAATTTATACAAAGTAAAACGTTCTGGTACAGAGAGTATATTTTTAAATTAAGTTCATAGTTGCCTCTCTACTCATGGCTTTTGTTATGTGTTTTTTTCTAACCTTACTTCACCTGTCTAGGATTGACACAGGTCCCTCAGATACAAAAGACTGAAATTTCCTTTCGTCCAAGTGATGGCCAGAGCTATAGTACATATGTAGTGAGCCTTAATCGATTCCTGGAGAAATATACAGAAGTAGCCCAGAAGGATGAACTAGAATTTGAGGACTGTGGTGGTAAGTAACTCTTAAAGTTTTGAGGCTGGTTTATGATTCTTTTTCTCCCTTTTGTTCATTGGCTTAATGATTGACATAGATCCTTATGACCACTGGGATAAACTATTTGTGAAAAATATGTTGAGCTATTTTGAGTATACATTTCCCAATCTGCTATTTCTCAGACCTACCCAAGAAACTCTCAAAGATCTACCTGATGGCAGTTCTTGTGTGTGTGTGTGTGTGTGTGTGTGTGTGTGTGTGTGTGTGTGTGTGTGTGTATATAATTGAACACCTATCACATATGCATAGCACTCTTATTTCAAGTCATATCAGTGAGGACTAATTTTGATTTATAGGATTTATTAGATGAGAAATATAGTATGATCACATAAAAGGAAAGAATTTTTTTAACTTCTATAAATGGGCTGTCAATCAGATCTCCTGTTAAATTGTAACAGTTGAAAGACTTTTAAAGTCTACAGTCATTTCTTAGTGGATAAAATGAAAGTGGTGTGGTCTAGTGAAATGACCAGTTGACTGGGAATTGTGGTTCCAGCTCATCCATTCAATGATGCTGTAACCTTGGACAAGTTACTTAATGATGGTTTGTTTCCCTTCTTGCAAATTGAAGGGTTTCACTTAAATGGCCTTTAAGGTTCCTTATAGTTCCTAACAGTCTATGATAATACAGTTTGGCATTTAAGACAACAGTGAGAGCTCATGTTTGGCAAACATCTGCTTTATTTATGAGTAATATTTGCATTTACTTACAGAATCATTTTACATTGAGCTTTAAATTCTATATTTGTTTTTTCTGAAGATTTGATGTGTCCCTTACTTGGCACTATGACCTAAAAATAGCAAATTGTCATTTCTTAAGTGAGGATCGATTGCAAAATTGTAGTGACTCCCCAAAAAAGTAGTGGCACAGAGAGCATTTGGTGAAAAGATACAACCAAATGACTCTTTCTTTTACAATGTTAGTGAAGAGCACAGATAAGTTCAGGGGATTCTGTTCCTATTTACCAACATCTTCTTAGTCTGAGATATTTGGTTCACTCACCTGATTTCAATCCTAATTAGTTATAAGGATCCTGTTTTTAAGATAAGACAATTAATGGCGTTGCCAAACCATGGATCTCATGTTCAGCTTTATGTGTGAATAGTTGGATAGTCCATTATTTAAAAATAAGAGGAAAATCATCAATAGAAAAACAAGATAAATCACTCTCTGTCTTAGGCAGATAACATCAAGCTGATGGCTTGAAATATATGCTCCACCATAGCTTGGCAAATTCCTTTCCTTACACAGAAAAGGAAACTTTTTGGTGGACTGATATAGACACAATTTGAGTAGTATCTAAATAACAGTCCCATTATAGTCTGACCAAGGCAAACCATTTCTGGAATATTGTACTCAGTTCTGGGGTTCATGTTGTAGAAGGCACATCAAAAAGCTGGAGTGAGTCCAGCAAGAGGTTAGTGAGGTGACTCAAAACCAAGATGATCAGTTAAGGGACTTGGAGATATCTAATCTGGAGAAATGAAGACGTATCCAGGATGTGGTTCCTCTCTTCATATCATTCTGTAGAAGAGGGATTGGCTTTGTTTTGATTGGCCCCAGAAGTCAGACCTGGGAAGGAATGGGGAGAAGTTACAGTGAAACAGATTTTTGTCTCATTTTGAGGAAGTACTCCCAAATAATTAGAGCTACCCCAAAAATGGATCATCTTGAAGGACAGTGAATTATCCAGCTGTATTTAAATTAAATTAAATCATTAGAGAAGAGATTCATGATTCAGCTACGAGTTGATGATGTGTCAGGCTTAAGACATGATAATCTTGTAAGATACATCTGAAATATTTTTATCATAGTAGAATTGGCTGTAGGTGAAGGTCCTTTTCTTTCCCCTGTCTTCTGGTGCTGCTGCTGGAGGAGATTACTGGCTCTGCGTTTACATTTGTATTTTAGACGTGCCAAGTGATTACAGAGAACGAGGAGAATATAACAACGAGCAAGGAAAGAAGAAGGTCTGCAGGTTCAAGCGTGAATGGCTGGGCAACTGCTCTGGATTACTGGATGAAACCTTTGGCTATTCAAGTGGCAAACCTTGCATCATCATAAAACTCAACCGAGTTCTGGCCTTCAAGCCTAAGGCAAGTAATCCTCTAAAGCAGTGGTTCTCAACCTTCCTAATGCCGCGACCCTTGACCCTTTAATACTCGTATATGGGTATATCTGCATGTGGGCAGACCCATCTGGAGAGGGATAGAGCAGCGGTGTCTCGGTTCCTAAGACCATCAGACATATGTGTTTTCTGATGGTCTTAGGCGATCCCTGTGACCCCTGTGAAAGGGTCGTTCGACCCCCAAAGGGGTCACAACCCACAAGTTGAGAACTGCTGCTCTAAAGGCTGGAGCAAATGTAGACAACAAGGGGAGCCTATTTATGTAGATAACCTATCTAACAGGAAGGATGAAAATCAGATGGGTGTGAATGACTGTGCTGCCAGAAGAAGAGTCACACTTGAAGCTTGCATCTGGCCCACTTGCTCTAGTAGGAGTAAGAACATCCCTATCTTCATGGTAATCCCTAAGGAAGAGCCATTGCTATTGCTTTCCAAAGTTAGTCAATTTTCCAACAGTGAAATGATTTTAAACTAAGCCCTGTCCTCCTGTTTTTCCCCTAAATAGAATTTGGTTCAGTGTTCAGACTGAACAGACATGGTATGGTAGAATCAGCCTTTAGTTGTGAATTGGGAAACTGGAGTTCTAGGCTCGGGCAAATCACTAAGGTTTTCTGGGTCTCAGTTTACCTTTAAAAATGAGGAGGTTGAACAGGATGATCAATAATATCCCTTACAACGCTAGTCTTATGAGACATGTTACTCTTAAAAAAATTACATGAAACACTAATGTGTGTTCATGTTTAGATAATAGTTGTTTCCCTTGGGATGCCTTGAATGCTCTACTGATACCATAAGATATTAAAAATAAGATATTTTTTTATAGAAAGACCTCTAGTACCTTGGCTATATCATCCAAGGGTGATCTTAGGGAGAATGCAGACAAGTCACACAGGACAGGAAAAATAAGGATCTGCACTGATGGAGGAGACGTATCAATGACATTATTATAGATTCATGGCAATATTGTTTACCTTCATAGAATGCAAACTATCTCTAGGGTTGTCATCATTTTTTGGTCCCATCAAAGCCATTCCTATTATATCACATTGTTTCCCTCATGATTCTAAATCCAAGGAGTATGGAGTGGCAATACACTGCAAAATGGAGACTACATACTAATATATGGTAAGCCCTTGATGCTCACACAAGGAAGGGTATGTGCCATTGGCACTAATTACAGAAATATGTATATGATGGGTTAGCCTTCCTAGAAAGGGGGAAGAAGAGAGGGAAGGATGGAGCAAGCATTTAAGTGCTTGTTCCAGGCACAGTGCTAAGTAAGCACTTAAAAAATGTTATCTCATTGGACAGCACTAGAAATGAAAAATGAATCCTAATACTTTGGACTCTGGTAGGATCACAGTAACTTCGTTTCACAAGGCAGCATAAATATGCTAAGCACTCTTCCATCTCCATGAGAATGCAATGCTCTTGGAACCTGAATAAAAAGCATTCATTTTTCTCAAGCAGATTTTCAAGAGGCTTTTTATCCTTTCTGAATTTGTATCCACGAGCATGGTATTGGAGGATGTCTCTGATTCTGATAAGGGAATACCATTAAAAGCCATTTGTTGGTCCCCAAACACTGTTACATCATTAAATCCACTTCATTTCAAAGATGTGGATCTAATGTTCTGCCTTCTACTGATTGCCACTGGTTAGTTTTTATAAAGCATATGATATGTGAATAATTTAAAGAAAAAAAAAGAAAAAGAGCTATAGAAATTTAATTCATTGAGTATGTATCCAAATCCCATCACTGTCACTGGAAGCAAAAGTGATGTTGGCTAAAATTGCATCACTCCTTTTATTCCTCTCCAAAGGATATTCTGCTTAGAATAGGGCACAATAGAAGAGGAAGACAAGAATTATCAGAATATACTTAATAAATGTAAGTCAGTTAAAGACTTGAATATTGAATAAAGGCCCCAGGTGGTAATGAAGGATAAATAGGAGAAAGGGTGAGAATGGGATAGCTAACTCCACTCACTCCTTAGAGTCTGCAATCCTATAACACTTCTTGAACATTAAGTATTTTAATGAATTATGCCAATATTGTTTAGTAATGGATGGATGTTATACCAGAAATTTAAATACTCCAGTGAGAGTTATCACCTGATTCCATGATCTAGAATTCCCTATTGACTCACATACAGCTAGACCAATGTAGCATGCTTTGTTGAGATAATTGTATATATATTTTTTCCCCAGGAGAATATAGTGGATTTTACTTTTTTACTTCCACTTGATTCCTTGCTGCCACTTTCTCAATCCTTCTGCCACTTAAATATGAAACTATTGATTTTTTTGTTATTGCTTTTGGCCTTGCAGTGGAAAGAGAAAACAAAATATTGTAATTTCCTCACTTCACACAGCATGGCTACTACTCCTTTTGAGAATAGACTGGTAACTTCCATAGTTCTTGACATTTTACAATTAAATCCAATGCTGGTAAAAGGTTCCAGAGACAACTGTACAAATGCTCAAGTTTTCTTTTACAGAAAAAGGCAGTACTGATGTAATCTTCTCACATTGGTGTCCAGCTCATTAGGAAGAAGCTTTGTCTCACGGGTTTTGACTTTTGTTAGGCTGTATTCTGACGCATCTTTTGGCAAGAATCGAGTCTTAAGTGAGATAGTAAATTGCTGGATTTGGAGTCAAAGAACCTAGACCTAACCCCAGCTCTACCACCACCTTGGACGATCCATTGTACTTCCCTAGAACTCAAGTCGTGTTGTTTTGTTTTCTTAAATCTGTAAAATGACCAGAAGCTCTTAAAGGTCCCAGGTACCTTACGGATCTGAGTCTTCCAAACTATAAACCGGGTGCTTTGACCCCCCTACTTCTACTTACTATTTGTGTGGCTTCTGGGTAAGTCACCTGATCTCACTGAGTGTGTCAGTTCCCAATGTGTAAAATGGGGTGGCTGACCTCTAAGGTCCTGCTGATTACATCTTGGGTTTGAAAGCGACATGAGATAAAGGTTCTAGGTTTCCAACAGCATTTTTAAATGTTGTGAAATGCCTGTCATTTCATGTTAAGCAAATCAGTCAGAACCATTTCAAGTACTGGAAGGAAAAACAAAACCATTTTCCTCAGCCACCTCAACATGCCAACTGCAATATGTGCTGCCATGTTAGATGACACAACCTGATAGGATGTTTTTTTACTGGTACTAAAATGGGGACATTCAGAATGTTTATAAATCTACTGCCTTACTGATCTACATGACTTTTACTTTTAGCCTCCAAAAAATGATACCCTGGACAAGGATCTGATGATACGATATAATCAGTATGTCCTTCCTGTTCATTGTACTGGCAAGGTAAGAAGAAAAGGAGAATTATTGGGGAAACAGTAGGGATATTAATGATAATTTATAAGAATAATGAGCATCTTATGTTAAAAGTAATGTCTTCTATCCATAGAATATTGGTTTCTACTACATCACAGTTTCTAGGTGAATTGCATTTATGATGTGCAGACCTCTGCAGATATAGCTAGAAAGATCACATGACTCAGGACAAGCCACTGCCTTTACCATAAGTCCATGTCCTCACACAAAGAATCCTTTCTACTTCACACAGGGAGGCGACAATGAAATGAGATCAATAATCAGGAAGGAATTTGAACCAGATAACTTCCAAGATTCTTTCCAGCTCATTTTCCAAGTTTTAGATGTCAAGGTTTACTCTAAAAATGTCAAGTGTTTGCTTTTCAAGAAACCCAAAATGTCCAAGATGGAACAAGGATGTTTTGCTTCAGAACTTAAGCAATTAGACATGTTGGTTTCTTTTAGTCTTTAGGTGGTATGAGAATTTTCAATGCCAAACATTCATTTGCATCCCAATTGCCTTTAGGTTAAGAGCCCTCATTAAAGAGAAAACCAAGGTTATATGGAAAAAATGGAATAATGGCACAAGTTTATAACTTAACTCCAGCTATTATCCATCATCTCTGATTTGATTAGATGGCTTCTATTTACGATGTTTGTCAGAGGTTTAGGTCATAGATAATTCCCATTGCTGCCAAGAACTCCCAGAAGTGGCACTTTCTTGAATTTTCCTTTGTACATATCATCCCCCTCCTCCCTATGAGACAACATTTTACTATGTTCTGATCAGAAACTAGTTCATAGCAATTGCAAGAAACAAGGATTGAATGATGGAACATGCTCTAAATTCTTGACTTCCAGATTTGGATTCCGCAAAATCCCATTTGTTGATTGCCGACTATGGGCACTGTGTAAGATGCTGAAGGAAGTGCTGGATAGATGAGCTTTATCTTATTGCCTTTCAAAGAGTATAGTCATTCTGCTGATATTTCAATTGTTTAAAGCTCAATGTGGCGAACTCACATACCTTCTGGTTTCCAGGAGTAGAGCTCTAAAATAAATCTTAATGGTTCCCCACATTTCCTTCAGACATTCCGCATCATCATTTGCTTGAACTGTGACGTAGGTGAGCCATCATTTTCCTGACATGGCGCTTCTTAAATGGTGATGCTTTGATAGCAAAAGCACAAGTGATAGAGCATGAGATTCCCTCTGCTTTGGTGATGACTGTCTGACGAGGGGCAAAGCAGCTGATAATACTCATTTAACTGCCCTCAGAGACTGCCAAAATGGATAACTATTAGCACCAGTCAGGGCACATTCTGTGATGTCGATGAACCTTTCTAACACTTAGGGGAGGGGTGATACGCTGACGTTATTTAAGAATTACTGGTTCAGATGTTTTGCACAGCAATAGAGAAGACCTGGAGGCAGTTGTATTGATACGTATATATATATGGAGTGTTGTTATATGCACATGACATGTGTCAATACACTGTCTCCCAGTGTAGACTCCCAGTAAGTTTAAACTGCCTTTATGAATATGGGAGCTATCATTAAGCAGAAGCATACTGAATTTAACAAAGACACTTTAATGAATTAATTTATATGAATTAACCCATATCTCTAGAGCAGCCCAAATTAATGGCAGAAGAAGAAAAACATTACTCCAGTTTTGCCATATCCATAAATGGGTTATGGATTATGAGAAGACACGAGAGCACAGATGAGTTATGTATAGGAAGATTTCAAGTGCATGGAGCGCAAAGAACATTTTAGAATACAATATTTTCCTTCTTAGTATTCATCACACATAGTCATATACTATCTCAACTTTGGAGAATAGCTATTGTTAAAAAAAATTAAGATGGAAATGTGACACAGAAATTTGAATGGGATTTAAAAGTATGCTAGACTTTGGCCTTACAAGTTTATGTGGGCTTGGGGAAGAGGGAAATCTGCCTTAGGTTCAGTTTCCACATTTCCAAAATGAGAATATTAACTGTCAGGGAGTTGTTTAGGTGAGCTCAGATTTTCAGAAGGATGTTAAAATGGAAGTAATCTGTAGCAATGGTGCTGGTGGCAGGAATTGTTTATCATGCCAAAGATTAAAATAATTTCTGTCCTTTTTTTTTTTTTTTTTTTTTTAGAAAGATGACGATAAGGATAAAATTGGAAACGTGGAATACTTTGGCTTGGGTGGCTTTTCTGGCTTTCCACTGCAATATTACCCATACTATGGTAAACTCCTGCAGCCCAAGTACCTCCAGCCCCTCCTGGCGGTACAGTTCACCAACCTTACCATTGACACAGAAATCCGCGTGGAGTGTAAGGCATATGGTGAAAACATTGGCTACAGTGAAAAAGACCGTTTTCAGGGACGCTTTGATGTAAAATTTGAAGTAAAGAGCAGCTGATCACAAGCACAATCTTTCCCCCTAGCCATTTAAAAAAGTTTAAAAAAAATTATAAAAAACAAAAACCTACTAGTCTTGAACAAACTGTCATACGTATGGGACCTACACTTAATCTATATGCTTTACACTAGCTTTCTGCATTTACTAGGTTAGAATGTAAATTTAAAGTGTAGCAATAGCAACAAAATATTTATTCTACTGTAAATGACAAAATAAAAAAAACAAAAATTGAGCCTTGGGACGTGCCCATTTTTACTGTAAATTATGATTCCATAACTGACTTGTAGTAAGCAGTGTTTCTGGCCCCTAAGTATTGCTGCCTTGTGTATTTTATTTAGTGTACAGTACTATAGGTGCATACTCTGGTCATTTTTCAAGCCATGTTTTATTGTATCTGTTTTCTACTTTATGTGAGCAAGGTTTGCTGTCCAAGGTGTAAATACTCAATGGGGATAAAACTGGCATGGTACTTATTTTTGCTTTGCTCTTTTAGAGATAAAGGCCCATCTATGAGCATATTTAACAACACTCCATAGAGCCTTTTCCTGTGATGTTAGCTTTATTTAATTTTAATTTTTTTTTCCAGGGAGGGGGGAGGACTGTCCCGGGAGGGGGGGAGGGGAAACTGCCCTTGAATTTTAAGTGAAGCTAAAGAAAAAAAAAAGGTGATGGGTTGTATTGTGCTTCGTATTGAATGCTGTCTCTACATTTCTTCCCTTGTCCTCCAGTATGTTCTCAAGTTGGGTTCAACTATCACTTTGGCTGGTGATAGGGCTAATTATTTTGCTTTGTATATTTTCTTTCTATCTTTTTTTTTCCTTTCTCTGGAGGCATCACATGCTGGTGCTGTGTCTTTATGAATGTTTTAACCATTTTCATGGTGGAAGAATTTTATATTTATGCAGTTGTACAATTTTATTTTTTTCTGCAAGAAAAAGTGTAATGTATGAAATAAACCAAAGTCACTTGTTTGAAAATAAATCTTTATTTTGAACTTTACAAAAAGCAATGCAGTACCCCATAGACTGGTGTTAAATGTTGTCTAAAGTGCAAAATCTATGTTCTAACATGTAATAAATGCCAGGAGTACAGTGCTCTTGTCGATCTTGTATTCAGTCAGGTTAAAACAATGGACAATAAATGAATGAACACATGACTCGTGTGTGCTTGTTCTTGTCTCCGAGGCTCCACTTTGCTTCTGATCTAGCTTTAATGTCGCTAATTTTCCAAGATCTTGAAAAAATATTGGACCTGAAAGGCAAACACAAGTTTTCAGTGGTTCCTACAGAAGCACAGCCTTATTGGTATAAAACAAGTATAGTGAAAAATATAGGTTGTAGTTTAGTTTTTAAAAACTGAGATCAGGTTGAGGTTTGGAAAATTAGTACAGTTCATTCTACCTTTAGGTTCATAGCTCAGTTCAAGTCTCCACCTTGCCTTTCTGAAAAATTATTAGCTTCATTTTAAATGAGGCAAAATCAGCTGAAAGTCATTTTCCAGGTGCACTAGACTCATACAACTGAGCTGAAATTTCAGTCTCACTTATACAAGTTGGGAAACGCCTAAGCACAGCATCACGTTTCTGAAAACAAACCTCCTTTTACAGAGTCTTCACAATCACCTCCTCTATGGATCCTTGTTGCATCTGTGACAGCCCTGAAGGAACAGGGTTTGTTAACTGACACACCCCAATATTTCCCATATTTTTCTTGGGGACAATACTACACAGATTTTAGTCAACAGTGACAGAGTTGCTGCAGCAATTTTTGTGACATAGTAGCTAAAATACATATGTAATTTTCACTTTACAGTCTTACTTATGTTGAGCTCTGATCCATTCCTATGGTTTATTTTGTAAAAATATCAACCTGAGCCATCATGTATCTCCAGAGCAGCAAATTTTGAGCCCAAATTAGTAGCAGAGGAAGAAAAACATTGCTCCATGGAAAAGTCTTTAAATAACAAAGAGAAATAATAGAAAACAGCTACCATTTAACTACAAAGAGATTTTAATATTTCAGAAAATAAAGCAAACTGTTAAGTCAAAAGGCCAAGAAAAAACAAATGAACATCCTGAATTTAGAAGATTAGGGCTCTAAAAAGGAATTTTTAATTATGAAGAGGTAGAAAGTAATTTTACACTCATTCCAAGTGAATCCTTGCTGAACTATTGCAAAATGTCTTGAGTAAATGAAGGCTGGATGTGTCTTCAAATCAGAACAATAAGCAGAACAGGCTTGGTGTGAGATTTAGACTGAGACAGGAAAATGAGCACAAGCTGTTGGATGGGACATCTTGGGATTCAAATATGGCCTCTGCCTTCAGTTGTAGAATGATACGCAAGTTAGTTTCTTCACCCATGTGTACCTCGGCAACTCTCTCAAACCCACCTACTATGATGGTGGAGGGAGTTGCCTATCCTGAAGAAACACCCCTAACCCCACCCAAGTCCTACTGCAATGTCTTATTATGGCATGGAGGTGATCCTAAATTTACAAAGTCTCTGCCAGAAGAATGCAAACTATGGCAGACCTTAGCAAGCTTGATAAACTTTTAGTATTGAGCCAGTGATAGACTATGTGGTTATCTGGGAACTAGCTTCAGTAAATTTAGAAAAGCTTATTACAAGGAGACTGGTCATCAGGAAATATACATACATACATACATACATAATGTATATATATGTATGTATATATATATGTACATATATATTTAAATTGGTTGCAGTAAATAAATTGCCTACTAAATA
>CM053586.1:314841520-314863848 GCA_028646515.1 Pseudochirops corinnae | reverse complement strand
TAGCCTGTCCTGTTTGAAGGCTTGAGGATGTGGGTCTTTACTACTTTGACCACAGGTGCCAACTTCATCACTACTGGGTTGGCTTTGACTTTCTGGTTTTGGGACTCAGTTTCTGGTATTTAAATGAATGTACTATCTATATTTCTTATGTAGAGAGCCTGTTCCATTTTGTGATTAATAACTATATCAGCATATTTATAGTTACTGTAGGCATTGTGAATACTGCATTGCTGATACAGGTGCCTGTGAAACATGTAGTGAGAGCCAGCATAGAGGTAGCCAGAAGTGCTGATCTGGAGCACAGGAGAAAGTCAGGACTATTGTCTTTGTTTGTCCTGCGTTCTTGAAGAAGACCATGACATCAGGGAGGTGATGCCACGACTCACAAGTGAATTGAATTTAAGTGAGGGAGAGCTGTGCAGAGTCACCAGCCTCACTTTTTCCTCCTGAGCCATCTGGGTCCAGTGGCCAGATAGATCAGGATGTATGTAGATGGCCCAGATGCAGTGGGAGGCCTTTTGAAATCAAGGTTCTTCCCAGGTCTCAGTCTGAGACAATGTCCATTCAGTGATTAAGGTTAGGTAAGAAATGAGGCAGAGAATGGCCTTTTATACTTAATTAAAAAATAAAATAAAATCAGTCTGGGAGGGGAAGACCTCAGTGGGTCAGAACTGTAAATATAGCGGGGGGGGAGCCACTTACTTGGAGGTAGAAATTATAGCCATGAGATCTGATGACATTTCCAGGGGAAATGTGAAGAGACAAGAAAAAAGGCCAAAGATAGACCGCTGAACTACATTGAGTGTAAAGAGTTAGGAAGAAGAAGTACACAGAGACAGAGGGAGAACCAATCATGTTAAATGTCTTACAAGCTGAGGTGGACAGAGTATCTAGGAGGAACAGTCAATCAGTGCTACAGTGAAGACAAGCAGGATGAGCACAAGGAAGAAGACATTTGGATTTGGTAGTCAGGAGATCACTGGTTTCAGCAGTTTCCGTTTCAGTAGAGGTCTGGGGATGGAAGACAGACGCCACCAAAACTGGGGATTCAGGGAAGCTGAGCTGTGGGAGCAGGAAGGTGGCAATTCCTAGCAATATCCCTAATTAAGCCACTGCATTTTTCCTATGCTGTGGCTACATGTGCTGCACATATAATTACTTTAAACTGAAAGGTAATGGGGAGGTCGAATATTCATGTATATCAAGCTAAATATCATAGACAGTAACTGCGAGTTCCAAAGAGGAAGGAAAGCAGCAGTTTTTCACAGATCAATTCCCAGACAATAAATCCAAGAAGGGAGATGGCAATAAAACTGTGGCTTCAGCTGTCTACGCCGATGCACCAACTAGAGGAAGAAGGAGTGACACAAGCAGGTATTAAGCACCTACTAATATCTGCGTCACAATCCGCACAACAACCCTGTGAAGTAGGTGCTATTATTATCCCCATCTTACAGTTGAGGAAACTGAGACCAGCAAAGATGAAGAGAACTGCTCAGGGTCACACAGCTAGTAAGTATCTCGGGTCACCTTTGAACTCAAGCCTTTCTGACTCCAGGCCCAGCACTCTATGCACAATGGCGCCACCTAGCTTCCTCATAAGAACTTTTGTTGTTCTGTGATTTCAATCACGTCCGACTCTCCGTGACCCCATTAGCGGTCTTCTTGGCAAAGATACAGGAATGGTTTGTCATCTCCTTCTCCAGCTCATTTTACAGATGAAGAAACTGAGGCAAAAAAGGTTAAGTGACTTTCCCAGGGTCACAAAGCTAGTGTCTAAAGCTAGATTTGAACTCATGACAACGAGTCTTCCTGATTCCAAGTCCAGAGATCCATCCACCATGCCACCTAGAAACCCCCCAAATGGGGGTGAGGGGAAGTGACCTTATAGGTAATGCTAAGACTTAGTAGAAAAGGGCCCATGACTGGAAAATGGATCTGGAAGAGCAGAAGGAGTAAGACAAGGAAGAGTTGATGTTGAGAGGCCATGGGATCCAGTGATTAGGACTCTGGAGTTGAAGTCAGGTTACGGAGGCGGACAACCTCAGGGACTTTCTAGCTGTGCGAATATGGCTGTTACCCTCTTAAAACCTTATCTACAAAATGGGGATAACACCATCTATGGTGCATACTTCACAAAGCCGGTAAGTGAATCAACTTAGCATATATGTATACATATAGATACACATATACATATATGCACAGATACACATTTATGTATGTTATACATAATATGTGATATATATAATATGTAAAATGCATTTTGCAAACATTAAAGTAAGAAATTAAGGTCAGTGTTTTTTGCTGCTATTAACTATTATTGTCATACGACAGACCACCTGGACTTTTAAAAATTACATATAAATGGAATCTGGGAAATAGATCCAAACCCTGGCATGGAGAGAGGACATGGTAGTGATGACAGACTTCCACTACCCAGCATTTTTACTAGAGTTTTGTCTCTACCAAAAGCTAATAATTTAATGGTTTGCCTTACTGATAATTTCGTCCTTCAAAAAGGAGAGAAACCAACAAGAGAAACCATCTGCTGGGGTCAAAATGATAGAAACCTAAGGAGGAATCCCTGACTACATCTTAGGAGTTGTGACAGAGAGAAAGGGAAAGATATAAATAATCCAAGATACACTTTAAATTTTGGGAAAGCAGACCTCAAAGGATTTAGTACATAATAAGGAAAATTAGTACAAGTGGGATAAGAAGTTTTCAAGAAAATGACTCTCTAAATATGCAACCAGAAACAATTCTAATAAGGAGGAAACTTATCAAATCTTTATTTTTTTTCTTCCCTCCACCTCCCCCCCCCAAAGAAAACAAAATACTTGAAACAAACATATACAGTCAATAAAATTAATTCCCACATTAGCCTTGTCCAAAAATACACAACTCAATCTGTACATTAATCTATCACCTCTCTATCAGGAGGTAGGTAGCATTCATCAACATCAGTTCTCTTGAATCATGGTTGATCATTGCTTTGTTCAGAGTTCTTATTTCTTTCAAAAATTTTTATTTTCACAGTGTTGGCACAGTAAAAATTTATTCTCTTGGTTGTGCTCACTTCACTCCACATCAGTTCACAAAATCTTCCCATGTTTCTCTGAAATAATCTTTAATCATTTTTTACACTGAAATAATATCACATTATGTCCATATTTCATCATTTGTTTAGCCATTCTCCAACTGATAGGCATTCCCTTAGTTTGCATTTGTAAATTCTTTTCAACCTATGGATTCCTAAAATGATGTTTTATGTAAAACCAATAATAACAAGCTATAGAATCCATCCTTATTTACTTATGTGGAGATCAGTCCCTCAACAAGCAGAATGTAACTTGGGCCAATTTATCCATTCTTTTATTGTCACTTTGCAGTGACAGCAAGCTAAAGAATTAAAATTCCTTTTTTCCTAGTATGGTTTTCTAGTGCAAAGATAGCAGAGAGTAAACTGCACAGAGTTCCATCTGGTGGTAGCCAAAAGAAAAACGTATTCTCTGAAGACAGCAAAAGAACTGGACTTTTGCCAGGTCAGCGAAAGCACTGAGGGAAAATTTGTGCTGGTAGAATGACATGGGATAGCCCATTGAGGCATTTGTTTTCTTTCCTTATTTTTTTTCATATCAGGAATTTGTGTCTTAAGGATATTAAATGCTTGGTAAATGGCCTCAGTACAAAAGAGAAGGCATCTGTTTGCCACAGGAAAGGACGATGTCTTCTGTTATTGGAATAAGTTAAAAAGAAGTGGGAACAAACCTAAAACTGGGCCACCCACCTGCTTGAGTATATCCTTGAGAGCAAACAATTCCTGATCCCCTGAGTAACTCATATGATAAGCAAGTGATTGACTTTACTTAATCTTATCACAGTGATTGAAGACCCTGGAACTGTGTGGTGACATTATCTAAAGAGTAAGCAAATTGTAACGCCAAAGGCTGTGCCACTGAAGTATATTTACAGAAATTCACAGGGACCTTGGAAAGAGATTCACAGGAATATTAAGTCTGGCATTCTGCTTCTCCTTAATATAAAGTAGCCTGAGGGCAAACAAATGAATGATGGGAGAAACAGGAAAGAGAATGCATGAGGTCAGGACTGCAGATGGCCCCTACCACTCAGGAAGCTGGGGCTGAATGACCAGCTGAGAGGCTGCCTAGGGTCTGATGGTCAGCCAGTCAACGAAATAGATATTAAAAAAAAAAAACAAGGAGAATACTAAATTACCTAAGATACTTAAAAATTTTTTTAGAAAGTCCTAAACAAGCCTGTATTGCCAGGAAGAAGATATTTCATTTGTTATTTGAGGTCACCATCATGCTTTTACTTACAGCGTTTTTGTTGTTAACATCAAAGGAGAGAAATATGTAAAGAAGATTTGAATCGAGAATTTTCATCTCATGTGGGAATTTGAGTTCCAATGACCAATGACAATATCAGAGATATATTTAAAACAAAATGAAAACACTATATAAAAGTACTTTGGACAACATGGTCTCATCTAGGAGTAAAAGGGTTTAAAAGGGGGAGAAGAGATAAATGTCAATAGCATGTAAAAGCCACATCCCACCCTCTCAAACCTTTCGGTCTGACATCATGGAAAATTTTCCAGTCTTCTCAAGGAGAGAGTCAGACCTTGATAACAGCTATTCATAAATGGCCTGATTTCACAATGAGTCAGGGTGACTAAAATACTCTGAATAAGTGGTTTACCAATTATGATTTCCTTTTTAAGACAAAAAAAGCTTACTAAATCACCTCTACCTTACCCGTTAGACTGTAAATCTCTGACAGAAGGAACTATATCTATTTATCCCTTTTATATATTTTAAAGTGGCCAGTATAGTGTTCCTTACACGTTGGGAGTTCCTTCAGTACACTGGATTAACTGACTTGCAGCCTAAGGTGCCTTGAAAATTAACATACAAAGAGGGTTACTCTCACACAAAAATGAGGCTTATGTGAAATTATAAGAAGTGTCCCTTGAACTAATGAATCATGCCTTATTTAATAAATGCTTATTAAACTGAATTAACTGCAGGTATAAATTATGTTAAGAATTCACAGAAACCCTAATCTAGGGATTTCTAATCTACAACATTTTTGGAGAGTTAGGGGGAAGAACAGAAGTAAAAATCAATCAACCAATCAATAAAGAGGTATTTTGCTAGGTATGGGGCATAAAAAGTAAAAAACTAAAATTTCCCTGCCTGCATAAGTCTCACATTATTTTGAAGAAATCAACATATACACAGGAAATTAAATACAAAACATTTACAGAAGAAATATCAAGTAATTTCTGGGGGAAGGCCACTATTAAGTAGAGGGGAAGGGCAAGGAGGATCAGGATAGATTTCCTATAGGTATCTGAGTTGAGCTTTGAAGGTAGATAGGAATTCTATGAGACAAAGTATTAGGAAGGAAATACATTCTGAATGACCTGTAAAAGGTAAGGGGATGAAACATCATATGTGAGGAGTAGCAAGGAAGCCCCTTTGGCTGGAACAGAGAAGGTGTGAAGGAGAAGAATATGCAAAAGCCTGGAAAGGGAGGCTGGAGTCAGATTGCAAAGGGCTTTAAATGTCAAACCACCATGATTGTAGGGAAGGGAGAAGGATATGCTCTTCCTTTCCTTTCCTTCTTTTCTTTCTTTCAATAAATCAAACTATAAAATACTAAATACTCTTATTAGCCTTCTTTATTTTCTATTAGGAATAACACTTCTTAAAGTTGAGTATGAACTAATATTAAGAAGATGACATTTGCACATCGTGAAATTAGTTTCTATCCTTACATAATAAGTATTTCTAATACTCTGGAAAATTTATATCTGTAAATCCTTTCATCAATAAAAGAGAACAAGGGCAGATCAACACATTACACATATGACTAAAATAATCTAGAAAACCAACAAATTAAAATCCCCCAACTAAACACTGAAATAGAAATCCTGAAAAATCAAAGGAAATTTGATCAAACAAAATTAATAGTTTAAAAAATAATGAAAAAATAAAACTAGTAACTGGTTTAAAAAAATAAAATAGATGAACCATGAGGTTAAAAATACAAAGAAAACAAACTATCAGGATAAAAAAATGAAAAAGATGAATTTACAAACAATGAAAAAGAAATAAAAGCAATTACTAGGAGCTATTTCATTCAACTCTATGCTGATAAAACTGACAATCTAAATGAAGTGGATGAATATTTACAAAAATACGAATTGCCAGATTATCAGAACAGGAAAGAGAATATTTGAATAATCCTCTCTTAGAAAAGATAAACTGAACAAGCCATAAATGAGCTCTCCAAGGGGAAAAACAAACAAAAGTGAACCCAAGATTTACAAGTGAATTTCTATCAAACAGTTAAACAACAATTAGTTTCAAAACTACACAAACTGTTTGAAAAATTAGGTAAGGAAAGCATTCTAATAAATTCCTTCTTTAACAAAAATATGCCTAAACCAAGAAGAAGTCAAAAGAAAAAAAAAAATACAGACCAATTTCTTTAATGAATTCAAAAACTTAAATTAAATATTAGCCAAAAGACTACATAAATATATCACAAAGATCATGTACTATGACCAAGCTAGATTTATATTAGTAATGTAAGGTGAGTTCAATATTAGGAAAATTGTAAGCATCATCGATCATATTAACAATAAAACCAACAAAAATCATATGATTATTTAATAGATGCAGAAAAAAGTTTTGACAAAATACACCACCCATTCATATTAAGAAAAGAAAAAACATTAGAAAGTACATGAATCAATGGAGCTTTCCTTAAAAGAGTAGTAGTAATAGCTAAAACTAAGAGCAAACATTCCTTGTAATCAGAGTAAGTTAGAAGCCCTTCCAATGAGATCAGGAGTGAAACAAGGATGTCTAGTATCATCACTACTATTCAACATTGGACTTGACATACTGGCTATAACTATATGACAAGAAAAAGAAACTGAAGAGTAAGAACAGGCAAAGAGGAAACAAAACTATAACATTTTGAAGATGATATGATGGTTAAGAGTACCTTAGACAGTCTAGAAAAAATCTAAACAGGATAATGAATAACTTCAACAAAATTTCAGGACATAAACTAACCCCATATAAATCATCAGCATTTCTATATGTTACCAACAAAAAATCCATCAGGAAGAGACAGAAAGAGAAATTCCATTTAAAACAATGATAGACAGGATCCATACCTGGGAGTCTAGCTGCCAAGCCAAACCCAGGAACTGTATGAACACAATTACAAAACACTCTCCACATAAATAAAGACAGATATAAATAACTGGAGAAATACTAATTGCTTGTGGGTAGGCCAAGTCGCTATAGTAAAAATGACAACATTACCTAAATTAATTTACTTATTCAGTGTCAAGTCAATTAAACTGCCAAATAATTACTTTATAGATCTAGACAAAATAATAACAAAATTAATCTAGAGGAATAAAATGTCAAGAAGATCATGAGAATCAATGAAAAGGGGTGGGGGGGAGGAAGTTAGCCTAGTAGAACCAGATCTCAAAGTATACTACAAAACAATAATCATCTAAACAATTTGGTACAGGGCAAGAAATAGATTGATCAGTGTAACAGATTAGGTACAAAATATATAGAAGCACAGTAACCCAGTGTTTGACAAACCCAAAGATCCCAGGTGTTGAGGCAAGAACTCACTATTCAAAAACAAAAAACAAAATAAAAAATTTGGAAAAACTGGAAAGTAGTCTAGCAGAAACTATATATAGAACAACATTTCACACTATATATGAAGATATGCTCTAAATGGGTACCTGATTTAGAGATGAAGGGTAATAGCATAAGCAAATTAGTAGAGTTCAGAAGAAATTACCTGTCAGATCAATGAATAGGGGAAGACTTCATAAGCAAAAAAGGGATGGAAAGGAAAATGGATAATTTTGATTGTATAAAATAAAAATTTTTGTAGAAACAAAACCAATGCAGCTAAAATTAGAAGAAAAAATATGAAATTGGGGGAGGTGTAAATCTTTGTAGGAAGTTGCTCTGACAAGGATCTCATTTCTAAAATATATAAGGTACCTAATCCAAAATATAAAAAGAAAAAAAATTTCTAATTGATAGTCAAAGGTTATGAATAGGCAGCTTTCAGATGAAGAAATCAAAGACATCAAAGGTCATATGAAAGACTTCTTGAAATCACTAAAACCTAGAGAAATTAAAATAATTCTGTGGTACCATTTCACACGCAGCAGATGGGTTAAGATGACAAAAAAAAGGAAAATTACAAATGCTGGAGGATCTATGAGAAAACTGTTACACTAATTCACTATTGGTAGAGCTGTGAACTAGTCTAACCATTCTGAAAACAATTTGGAGATATGCCCAAAAAGCATTATGTACACCATTTGACTGAACAATTCTGATACTGGGTCTATACTCCAAAAAGATTAAAGAAAAAGGGAAAGGATCCATATGTACAAAAATATTTGTAGCAGTTCTTTTTGTATAGCAAAAAACTAGAAATTGAGGTAATGCCCATCAATCGGGAAATGGTTAAAAAAGGTTCTGGTATATGAATATCATGAAATGCTACTGTGTTGCAAGAAGTGATGAAGGAGATGGTTTCATAAAAAACTTGAGAAGACTTTATAACTTATGCAAAGTGAAATGAGTAGAACCATGAGAACAATTTCTACAATAACAACAACATAGTAAAGATAATCAACTCTGAAAGACTTAGTAACTCCGATTTAACACAAGGCTAACCACAGTTCCAAAGGATTCATGGTGAAACATGTCATCTGCCTCCAGAAAGGGATCAGCGGGCTTCAGATTGCAAACTGATGTGTATTTTCTGCTCTCTCAAGTTGGTTAATGTGGGAATTTATTTGATATGACTATGCATATTTGTAACAGGTTTTGTTTCTCTTGCCTTCTCAATGAATGGGGGAGGAGGAAAGAGCTAATTCTTAAAAATAGAATCCCTGTCACTTAGAAATAATTGATTTAGTGCATACTGTACCATTTTATAAGGCAAAATACCTAAAGTACTCTACATATGCATTCTACAAACTACGTTTTTAAAGATATTTTGTGTATTTTAGTAATGAAGACTTATGATAGGTAGGATGTTCTATATGAACCAAAATTAAAGGAATTTTCTTCTGTTTTTGCCACAAAAATGCCATTCTGCATAAGTGGGCACTAACAAGGAAAGAACCAATGTATAGTTTTGGCAATTCCAGTCATCTATAATCTGATCTTTATTTACTGTCCTTACAGTATTTTTTATACACAAACCCTCCACTGGTAGCAAACTGGCCTATTCATTTTTCCTGAGTTTCAAATGAGCATTATTACAACCTTGCTTTTGCTATGGTCCCCATACTACAAATGACCTTCTTCAGATTTGTAATTTTTTCTACTCTTCCTTTAAGGTGTGGCATAAATCCCATCTCCATAACTTCCAAACCCTTACATATCCTATCTGTAACAATTACTTGTTATATAACAATTGCTACTATTGTATTTATTTTTACATGTCATACCTTTGTAACAGATATGCTCTTGTTGTTTTGCTCATTAGTGGCTCCTTAACATCTACATACAAACATGCTTAGTTCTCCCCAGTCCTACGAAAACTTTTCCTTGATCCTTCTGCCCCAAATTGTTACCATCCCATTTTTTAACCTTCATTTCATTGTTAATCTTCTTGAAAATTTTATCAATGTATGTATGATGCTTCCATTTCCTCATTATATTCTACCTCTTCAACTACTTGTAATCTGGGTGTCAATCCCAATACTCAACTGGCATTGATCTATCTCGCTAATATGTCTAACTGCCAAATCCTACGGCCTTTGTTCAGTCCCTATTCTCCTTGACCTCTCTGCAGCTTCTGACACTGTTAATCACTCTTTGCCACTAGATAATCTCTCCTTCACCTTCAGTGACTTCACATTATCCTGGTTAACTTCTTCTCTAATCACTCTTCTCCACATATTTTTTTCTGGCTTTTCTTCTTACCAATCTATCAATGTGAATTTTCTCTAAGAGTCTGTCCTTGGCCCTCTTCTCTCCACATGCTAGTTTTCTTTGGCAATATCACTAACTCTTTTTAAAAAAAATTAAGGGCAGCTAGGTGGCACAGTGAATAGAGCACTGGCCCTGGAATCAGGAGGCCCTGAGCTCAAATCTGACCTCAGACACTTGACACTTAACTAGCTGTGTGACCTTGGGCAAGTCACTTAACCCCAACTGCCTTGCCTTTCCCCAAAAAAATTTGGGGGAATATTTTATTTTTCCAGTTACATATAAAAATACTGACTTAAAAAAAAATTTGAGTTCCAGATTCTCTCCCTTTTCCTGTCTCCTCCTGCCCTCATTGAGAAAACAAGCAATTTGATATAGGTCATACACATTCAGTCATTCAAAACTTATTTCTCATATTAGTCACGTTGTGAAAGAAAACACCAATCAAAAAATAAACAAAACAAAAAACCCCAAGAAAAATGAAGAAAAAAAATTTAAGTATTCTTCAGTCTGTATTCAGACTCCATCAGTTCTTTTTCTGGAGGTAGATAACATTTTTCATTATGAGTCCTTAGGAACTGTCTTAGATCATTGTGTTACTGAGAATAGCTAAGTCATTCACATTATTGTATAATATTGCTGCTACTGTGTACAATGTTCTTATGGTTCTACTCACTTTTCACTTTGCTTCAGTTTACATAAGTCTTTCCAGGGTTTTCTGAAAGCATCCTGTTCATCATTTCTTACAACACAAAAATATTCCTTCACAATCATATGCCACACCTTGTTCAGTCATACCCCAATCGATGAGCATCCCTTCAATTTCTAATTCTTTGCTACCACAAAAAGAGCTGCTATAAATATTTTTGCACATATAGGTCCTTGTCCTTTTTTAAATCTCTTTGGGACATAGAACTAGTAGTGGTGTTTCTGGGTTAAAGGATATACTCAGTTTTATAGTTTGGGGGCATAGTCAGAAATTGCTTTCCTGAATGGTTGGATCAATTCATAACTCCAACAATAGCACAACAGTGTCCCAATCTTCCACATTCCTTCCAATATTTGTCATTTTCCTTTTCTGTTATATTAGCCCATATGAGAAGTATGAGATGGTACCTCAGAATTGTTCTAGTTTAATTTCTCCAATGAATAGTGCTCTAGAGCATTTTATATGACTATAAATAGCTTTGATTTCTTCATCTGAAAAATGCCAGTTTATATCCTTTCACCATTTATCTATTGCAGAATTACTTGTATTCTTATTGATTTGACTTAGTTCTCTGTATATTTAAGAAATGAGGCCTTTATCAGAGAAACTGGCTGTAATTTACCCCCAGCTTTCTGCTTTCCTTCTAATCTTGGTAACATTGGTTTTGTTTGTTCAAAAGCTTTTAAATTTAATATAGTCAAAATTATCCATTTTAAATTCCATAACAGTCTCTATCTCTTGTTTGGTCATAAATTCTTTCCTTATCCTCATATCTGACAAGTAAACTATTCCACACTCCACTAATTTGCTTATGCTATCACCTTTTCTGTCTAAATCATCCACCCATTTTGACCTGATCTTGGCACATAGTGTGAAATGGTGGTATATACCTAGTTTCTGCCAAACTGCTTTGTAGGTTTCCCAGTAATTTTTGCCAGATAGTGAGTTCTTCTTTCAAAAGTTTAGATCTCCAGGTTTATCAAACACTAGATTACTATGATCATTTACCACTGTGTATTGTGTACCTAATGTATTCCACCAATCTACCACTCTACTTCTTAGCCAGTACCAGACAGTTTTCATGGTTAATGCTTTGTAATACAGTTTGAAATCTGGTTTGCCTGAGTCACCTTCCTTTACCTTTTTCCACGGGTTCTCTTGATATTCTTGACCTTTTATTCCTCTAGATGAGTTCCGTTATTCTTTTTTCTAGTTCTCTAAAATATAGCTTTGGTACTTTAATTGGTACAGCATTGAACAAATAAGTTAGACAGAACTGTCATTTTTGTATATTGTCTTGGTCTATCCATGAGCAATTAATGTTTTTCCAATTATTTAGATGTGTCAAAAGTATTCTGTAATTGTGTTCATATAGCTTCTGGGCTTGTCTTGGTAAGTAGACTCCCAAGTAGTTTGTGTTATCTACAGTTATTTTAAGTGGAGTTTTTCTGTCTCTTCCTGCCGGCCTTTGTTGGCGATGTATAGAAATGCTGATGATCTACATCTAAAACCATCATCATCGTTCTCTCTCTTAACCTTGATCCTCTTTCCTACTTCACTACGTTTATGTGACTCTTTACCATTGACCCAGACTTTTATCTTGGTGTTATACTTGACTTTTTTGATCTCCCTCAGGTCTCATATCAATCTGTTTTCAAGTTCTATTGATTACACCCCCGGAGTATTTCTTACATCCATTCTATTCTCTCTATTTCCACTACTACCAGACCTTTACTGTCACTTGAAATAGCTTCCTTATTATTCTTCCCACGTCCTAAAGAGAATAGCAGAATTTTAATTTGACTAGATCTACACCATTCCATATGTGAACAGAAATTTCATCTTTATTATCTCTGACAAGTGGTCATGCAGCCTTTGTTTGAAGATTTCCAGTAATGAAAAATCTTCTATGACTAATAACAACAGATCTAATTGCTTACATGTTTCTCTTATATCCAGTCTAAATCTGTGCCTGCAAATTCTACCTGCTACTTTGGGTTCTTGTGGGGCCAAATATGACACTAACAGGCTTTCAAATACTTTAAAGTGGACTAGTTTGTCCCCACTACATCATTACTTCCCAAGTTAAATATCCCCAGTTCCTTCAAATGATGCCCATATGACAAGGTCTTGAGGATCTTTACCATTCTAGCTGAGGATCTACTGGAAGAATTCCATCTTACCAATTTTTCCCCCCTATGCTCCAGATATGGTCTAACTAGAACTGAGTACAGAATGACTCTCCCTCCCCTCATTCAGAATTGTATTATTTTATCTGCCAAGTTTCCCTGTTGACTCACACTGAGCTTTCAGACCACCAAAACCTTGAGGTCTTTTCCACTAAAACTACTGTTCAATCACTCCTCCCCCATTTTGTACTTTTCCAGTTGATTTTCTGAACCCAAGTGTAGGAATTTACACCTATTTCTGTTACATTTAATCTCAGATTCATTTCTGGACTGCTGTGATGTTTTTAGATGCTGGCTGTACCATTCAATGTGTTAATATACATCCATTCAGTCTATCGTGGATAATCCATCTTGTGAACAGAACACACATCATTCTTGTGCTTCACATTTTTGGATGGCCTCCATTATATTCCAACAGAAACTCAGATCCTTTTTTTCCTGGAATTTAAGGCCATCTATAATTTGGCATGACCTTAAGTTTCTTTTAGAAAAGTTTTATTGATGCTATTATTCCATGATCATTTCTAAGTGGAGTGTTATAAAATAGAGATGTGGGGGAGTAAGAGGGGGAGGGAAGGAGATGGATTTAAGAGCTGCTTAGGTTCCGTTCAACTCTGAAATCTATGACTCTGTGAAAAGGTAAATGGACTTTTAAGCTTCAATTTAATGTGCTTACAGACTTTGGACAGGCAGAAGTAAAAATGCTGCTCTTGCAGTATATTCAGCCTGCTTGGTATTCTCAGATAAGGAATCTTGTTCTCCTGAACATTCATTTCACAGCTTTGAGGTATGACCAACAAGTGCTTTGGACTGATAAGGCATTAACTTAGAATGATACAAGGAAAAAGAATCCCATGTATTTCCTTTTTCTCTCCATGAACAAAGGGAAGAGGGAAAATTAGTCATTAAAAACAGGAGTTCAATATTCTTTGGGAAGAAAACAATAGACACCGTGTGGAGGGGTGAGGGAGCATGGACTAGAGAGAAACAGGGAACCCAGAGTCTACTTTTAGGCGAACTCAGATAATTGCCTCTCTGACTCAGAGTCCTCACCTAGGAAAGGATGATAATAGTACTTGGAGTTCCAACTGGATGTTCTCGTTAAAATCATAGAAGCTCAAACATGCAATGTTGGACTATGTGTTCTTTAAGGTGAGCGAGTCACAGCATTTTATAGCTGGCAGGAAAGCGAGAGACACTTAGTTCAAAACCCTCGTTTTATGGATGAGGAAACAGACATAAAGAAGTCCCTTTTGACCTTAAAAGATAACGACTGACTGAATTATCAGCCTCAAATAATTTTGAGAAGAATCAAAAATTTTTTTATTTTTTTTATTTTATCAAGCATGTGTTATTTAATCAATTTTCCTAAACAATGCCAAATACCATTTCTGTCATTTTATAACTTATCTTAGAATTTAATTTTTTAATTTCATAACTATATTGTATAACTAATATAGTTATTTTATAACGTATCTTAGAAATAAGATAAACTACTGAGATTTTATAGGAAAGGTAAACTTTAAAGGCTATTTTTAAAAATCAGCATTAAGTCCATTTGTATATAAGTGATTTTCTTTAAAAAAAATCCTTTATAACATTTTAAAATTTCCTCTTTCACCAGAAGTACAAAGTGCTTAGAGACCAAATGTCTAACAAATTAGGCATTCATTATAATGCAAACACTTCCATCATGCAGATGTGATAAAAAATCTCACTTTTTTCTAATTAATGGCCAGCATGGTTATAATAACCAAAAATCAATGAGAATAGGGAATTTAAAGTAAGCCTCAAAATCACATTCAGATGCCTTGGGATAAGTTGAAACAGTGGAATACATTAGTAAATAGAACACTTAGGGTCATCAAGGACAGCTACTTAGTCCAGTAGAGTGAAGAGTGAAATATTTTTAATTCATTCTGAGATAATTAAAGGCATTTTACTCTGAATTATGAATGTTAGTATGGATCTCAATTATAGGGCTCCAGTGCAAAATTGCTATATGGTTAATAGAAACAATAATTCTAAAAAAATTAATAGCTCATGGGCCATTGAGAGAGAAATGTCCATGAGCAACACCCTTAAGGAAAAGTTCAATGCCACATTCTGGACTGCTGCTGTGTAATGTTCTATGAGTCTCTCTTGCCCTATGAATAGTAAGCATGAGTACTTAGCTCCTAGGGGGTGATTGTACAGTAACTAAAAGTTAATGTGTAACAAGAACTCCTGAAGAACTTTGTACAGAAAGTTACCTATGTAAAATTTCCAAGCAAAAAAAAATATTTCAGTTCTTTTATGCCTTTCGCTGTTATTGATTTACAAACTAGATTAAACTCCTTGCAATTTAAAATTTGTTGCATAAATAAAAAATTTAAGGTTGTCTTTTAATTCTAATGAAATGTCAGTACAATGTCCCTAAAGTTATATATCACCTATTATAAAATCTGAAGGGTAGTGAGTTTGAAACACATTGATCCCACAAGCTGCCATTCCTCTCTCTTAAACCAGATCCTGAGAAATGAAGAGCTTAAACAAGGTGAATAGACCAGGGTAAGTGTGGGGACCCTATGGCCTTGAGGCCACATGTGCCCCACTAGGTCTTCAAGTGCAGCCCTTTGACTGAATCTAAACTTCACAGAACAAATGTGAAGTTTGGATTCAGTCAAAGGGCTGCACTTGAGGACCTAGAGGGCCACATGTGGCCTTGAGGCCACAGGTTCCCCACTCCTGGACCAGAGTAAGCCTATAACATGTGTGAAGAGTCCATCTCTGCTCTTGTGATGAGACAGTGTGCTTCTTGAAGAGAATGGAATTAAAAGGTTAAGGGAGACAACTTGTTGGAAAGAAGAGACCAAATCAAGAGGTAAAACACTTAAGGATATCAGGGAGCTTGGTGAGAAAAAAATATGAGTTCAATAGTCATTTAATTATCTTTAAAACTGGGTTGTGTATTTGTCTCTTTAACAATCATTGATTTTTCTTATTTTCAAAGACCAACAATATTTTTGAAAGGAAACCTTCCTAGTCCCAGAATACCTGTGTTTTCACAGTCAAATATAGATTTGGTAAAATAAAGTTAGTCAATTTTGTGACTGCCTGCAAAGATAATTCAAGTAAATTTGACAAAAATGGATACACTCCGTAGATGGTCAGAAAGGCAAAATAGCTAAAGCCAAGTGAAAGGCAATAAGGCAATGGAATTCTACAGTGAACCATTCATTCATGCAAACATTTTATGGGGTGCCCACTATGGGCCAAACACTGAGAATTCTGGGGAATGACACAATAAGCATAAATTTCTATCTCTTATTACCTCTTCCCAGGTGTCAAATAATAAGATTTTAATATTCTACATAAAAATAAATCTTAAAAGTTTCTAATGTGATGATGTAGTTACCTCTTCCTAATGGTAAAATGTCAGTACATACAGAATCAGACCTTAAGAAATCTAATCTGGAAAAACGTCATTTAACTCATATTTACTTGAGTGTGGACTAATGGTTAGAACTCATCATTTGGAGTTTAGATGATAAAGGGTCTAGTCTCAGTTTGCTAGGTGACTAAAACAGTTACTCTACCCATTTTGGTAGTAGTTAATTTTCATTTAAAATGAAAATGTAAATCATAATATCTATCCTTGATTCATCTTCTAGGTATATAATAAGAACAAATGAGATACAATTTTCAAATCACTTTAAGTCCCTTAGGGTTTAGTATGTATCAATTCTGACACACTCAATTCTAAATACATGAAAATCCACAGTCTGGTCAGGAGTTTAACTTACTCTTCCAGAGTCAAGCTCAGTGCACTTTTGGGCTGTCTTTCAGCAACAAGTTTTAAAACAGCAGCTAGTATAATTTGGATTTCATTTATATTTTTCTAGTGGAAAAGAAAGTAGGGTTTAGGTTAGCGAGGTTTAACATGCATTCATTCCCTTAAAGATGCCCTCATAATTGGTCTTCTGGTTCAATGAATTTATTTATCAGTGAGGGCAGGAAATACCTCTACTTTTGGTCTCACAATCTCCTGAAGGAAAGCTGTTCATCAGACCTTTCAGCATCCATGTGGTAGTAGAGGAGACTGTAGTTCCTTTAATGGAACACAACCTGGATAAAGAACTCCAAAGCTTTATGAAACCAGCATATACATTCTCACTATATTTGTTCTTTAAAAACCCTACTTGGGGCGGGTAGATGGAGCAGTGAATAGAGCACCAGCCTTGGAGTCAGGAGGACCTGAGTTCAAATCCAACCTCAGATACTTACTAGCCATGTGACCTTGGGCAAGTCACTTAACCCCAATTGCCCTGCCTTCTCCCCTCCAAAAAGCAAAAAAAAAACCAAACAAAAAAAACCCCTACTTAACAGTATTTCTTCTTCTCTACCTTATTATTCTGTTTTCTCCCTTGCCAAAATAGGCATACCCACAGATTACTCTTGCCAACAAAATGCAGTAAGCTTATCAATTTTCATGTTTAAGTTAAAACAGAATAGGAATAATATTTTATGAATGAGAAGTGGAATAATTCTGATTGTCAATGATATTTTAGGCTCCATTCCATCTCCTTCCTCCTGGCTCCCAATCAGTCACCTGAGAGTCACTTATTAACTGAGACTACGCTTAGTCATGAAGTACTTTGCAGAGCAAAGGCAAAAGTTCAGGGTCAAACTACAGGGAGCAAAATACCAGTGAACTGGGGGTTTTTAATTCTCCCTTCTTGCTTTTTTTTTAAGTTCATAGGCAATGGAAGACCAAAAAGCATAGTCAATAGTAATGCAAAATTTCTCCCAGAGGTAACACAAGTATCTTCAGTTGAACAGTACATATAAGATTTCCCTTCATTGATACTAGATTCAAATCATCTTTCTGTGGCTTTTATGAAAATGTGCCTTATTTGCTCATCTATATCGAACCATTATCTCTATTTTAAAAGAGCTCCTTAAATTAGTTTCTGCGTTTCTCAGTGTCCCTGGCAATGTTCTATACATAGCAAGTGCTATGCAAAAGTGAGACTGGAAATCCTTTGATTTATGGATTTGAGAGACTGCGGGGCTGGGGCATTTGTGATTTCTTTGGTGTAGGGAATAGGACTCATGATGTAAAAACCTCTTCCTCCGAATGTAGATTATAAACATATCTGTAACTTCAGGTCCCCAAGAGTTGTTTGGGGCCCTAATGAGTTGTGCCTTGCCCATTGTGACACAGATAGAATACAAGAAAAGCAGAACTTGAACCCAGGTCTTCCTGCTACCAAAGTTGGCCTTCCATCCACTAGTCCATGCAGCCTCTTCATTTATAGAATTATGCATTAAAAATCCTTTGTTATAAGAGATGAGGGTAGGGGGAAAGGTACAAGGAGAAATTAAGGTGATATAAAAAAACCAGAAAATATCAATAAAAATGTAACAAGAAGAAAAAAGAATTACACATTTACTAATAATATTAATTTATTTGCTTGCTATTGACAAAATATTTTAAAGAATATTAATAAGACTCCTCTCCAGCTTCACTTTGGTTTTCCTTCTGATTACTCAATAGAAGACACACTTCTTTCTAGATAGGGGGAGTTTAATCATTTTGTTAGTATACAGGGAAATGGATATATTCTTGTTTATAGGTTATATAAACCTTTAACTTTTTGGTGCATGGAACTGAAGCTCGTATCAGTCATTCTTTCTATGTGTTAGCAAGGTAAAAAAATTATGCAGGAAGGTTGGTTGTAGTCAATGATTTTTTTTTCCAGCCAGTGAATGGTCATATACCCATGGCCTGGGAAGTCCTAACAGTTCTAGCACCTTCCCTCTGTTGATGATGTCCTATTTATCTTCTCTATAGTTGTCTGTTACATGTCGCCCCCATTAAACTGATAAGCTTGAGAGCAGGAACTGTGGGAATTTTATTTTGTTTTTGTTTTTTTAATTTTTCTTTGTAATACTAAGAAGAGTGCCTGGCACATAGTAGGACACACAACTAGCACACAATAGGAATCTTGTTAAAAGACACACATCTGCAACTGTGTTTATTCCACTTTGAATCTGAAGCTAAAATGCAGACGAAGAGGAATGAGAAGCTCAGCAAATTTGGGTGACATATTCTTCCCTATAAAGTTATTCCAAGGGGCAGACCAGCATCCAGGCAGCATAACACTCAGGCAGCTCACACCTAAGCCCCAGTAAAAGAGAGGATCAGGCCTGTGAGGAGGCAGCCAAGGGCCCTAGGCAGCCCACTCCAGTCACCAAAGGTAGAGTATAAGAAAGGACCCCAGGAAGCACCTGGGCTGCAAAATCCTTGGAGTCTTGTAGGAGGCCAACTGCCAAAACAATCAACGACATCCAACTGGGCTTGTCAGGGTCACAAAAAGGGGTGGAGGCTTTGTACGAGATGAAAGAGAAGGTGCCAATGAAGAACTCAAAGTGGAAGTAACAAGAAAAGAACATATGATCTCTATGGGGGTGGGAGAACAATTGATTCAAAGACAGGATGTACAAGAGACAACTTAAGAATCAGACACCTCCCAGAAGAACGTGACAAGTCAAAAAACCTAAAAGTCATCATGAAAGAAATTTTTTTTTAAAAGTGCTTAGAACTTCTGAGCACAGAAAACAATCTAAGTAGCCCTAGATTGCCTTCAGGGAAAAAATTCTCCAATAACAAGAACAAAAACCAGCATCAAACTCTAAGACGACATAGTAGTTAAATATAACACTTTGGTTGACAAACAACAAATTCTGTAAGCAATTAGAAGAAAGTTCTTCAAATATAAATGAAAGGAAAATGAAATAACAAAAGATTATTTTGCATCCATCAGAAGCCACAGAACAGAACAAAATAACATAAAAAAACCAAAAGTGTTTTGAGATACAACCCTCAATTGGGAAGGAGGGGAGGAGAACTAGGGTTTTCATCTTTTATTCAAAGGCCTCCTTTCTTTAGGCCCAAGGCTTCCTGTCTAGGTCAGCGCAGAATGAGAAAGACACAGAATAGAGCTCAGGGAAGCTCTGTGATGCTTCTTCTAGCCCTCCATACACCATACTCACTACTCATGGAGCAAGAGAGATGTCAGGCCTTGGAGATTTCCTACTTCAAGTGGAAGAACAAGGGCCACAGCTAGAGGTTCTTCTGAAATGGATGGACATAGGGTCACCGAAAGAGACTCCTCTGAAGTAAGTCATAACAGAGGGATAGACCCTACAAACATGAGCCTAATCATCAATGAAAAAAGATGGATGTTCAGACCCTACAAACATGAGCCTAATCATCAATGAAAAAAGATGGATGTTCAATAAAAGAAAAGACTTTGAAATATTCCTACAAAAACAACAGATGCGAGGAGATGATTCAACTTGTAGACACTCCTAAAAACAGAAACTCAAAAAAAGGTAAATACAACCAACAAGGAAAGAACAAGGAATGAAATAAATTGCCCCATTTCTAGATAATATTAAGAGAGAAAAAAGACAAAGAACTGTGGGGTCAAAAAAAAGAAATAACAACAGAGTTGTTGAAACTCCATTAGGAGTTTTCTTTCTAAAAGAACACAAAGGGAAAAAAGATTAAAGCAGCACTTGAATAGAAGACATGACGGTGCAGGAATAGGCCTGAAACACCATGAAGAAAACCACACACTCATTCCTACAAGTGGATCAATGTATTTTGTGGAATTAACTAAAGAATAGGACAGCGATTCTGAACCTGTGGGTTATGTTCAATTTGCAACAATGAAAATACATCCTGCGTATCAGATAGATTCATAACAGTAGCAAAATTACAGTTATGAAGTAGCAACAAAAATAGTTTTATGGTTGGGGGTCACCACAACATGAGGAACTGTATTAAAGAGTCGCAGCATTAGGAAGGTTGAGAACCACTGGAACAGGATGTTGCATAAAAAGAGAGAGAGAGGAGGTAGTCAGCTTAGAAAAAGGATAATATACCTAAACCAAGTCAACGGTAAATAAGAAAGGGAAAACATTTCCTGAAGTCTCTTAGCAAGAAGAGAAGATTTCAGGACAATGGATGAGGTGCCAAAACGGGGGACTGAACAGAAGAAGGGGAAGATCTCAATTCACTGTGTGTGGGGCAGGGGAGGGAATTTCATTGAAGAACATTCCCAAAAAGGGGAGAGATATATTCTGTGATAGGAGATGGGGATCTTACAATATCTGCAGGGATTTAGTGCCCAGGGAGACCACTTCCTCTGAGAGAGTGTTATGTCTCCATGGAGAACATCCTGAATCTGGAGAAGTGAAATCAGAGCTTCCGGGGGCAGCCAGCATCCAGATGAATTGGAAGGCATGAATATAGAGATTTGTCATTCATTAATCAATAAATTCAAGTGGTTCCCTATTGCCTCTATGATAAAATATAAACTCTTCTTCACAAAATGGCCACTTTCCATCTTTCCAGTCTTCTTACGCATTACAAGTCTTAGGTAAACTGTATTCTGAGTTTAATGATCACTCATTTTTCACATACTGATGATCCAACACATAGCATACTCCATTTCCTCTCTCTGTGCTTTGCATAGGTTGGTCCCTATGCCTGGAGTGTGGTCCCTCATCATCCTTGTCTCTCTTAGTCTCCCTGGCTACCTTTAGGATTCAAGGTGCCTTCTACTGGAGGACTTTCTTGGTCTTTACTGCCTTATTCTCTGAAGTTATCTTCCATCTATTCTGCATGTATCTTGTATATACTATAAAGTATAGACTGTCATCCCCATTAGAATGTAAACCCCTTGAGAGAGAGACAGATTTTACACTCTGTGTCCCCGGCACTGGCACACAGTCTGGTACATGGTAATATTTCCTAACTGAATGACTGGTTTCTTTGCCTAATTTAAAATGCTTTTGCATAATGGTTATACCAAATCACAGCTCCACCAGAAATACATTAGTGTACCTGTTTTTCTACAACCCTTCTAACATTGACTATTTTCCTCTGTTATCTTTGTCAATTTGCTGGGTGAAACCCCAGTCTCATTTTAAACTGTATTTCTTTTATTATTAATGCCCTGGAATATTTTTTTCATATAGGTGATAGTTTATAATCCTTCTTTTTGGTACTATTTGTTCATATCCTTTTTGATCACTTATCTATTGAAGGATAGCTTTTGTTTATATGTATTTCTTTTAAAATGCATAAAATCCCCTTTGACCATGTCCATTATATTAGCTGCATTGATTTGGTTTGTGCAAAAGCTTTTCAATTTCACGTAACTGAAACTACTTCCTATGCCTCTTGTTTGGTTAAGAATTCAGCCTTTGTGCGTTGAGCAGCCTGGATCCAGATCGCGGTCTTGGGCTTTGGTCCTGTGAGTCTTCTTTATCCAGTGAGCCGGAAGTAGGAAAGGGACCCAGCACCTTCCTGAGAGCTACGGCAGCTGGGAGGACCCCAGC
>CM053586.1:314815506-314835397 GCA_028646515.1 Pseudochirops corinnae | reverse complement strand
CCCCCCCCCCCCCCCCCCCCCCCCCCCCCCCCCCCCCCCCCCCCCCCGCCCCCTGCCTTTCAAAAATCCAGATGTTGGTGCTTCTCTCTCTGGTAATTATGTATGTATTACCTTGGTTAGACAATTGTATCTGTCTGTCGGTCTGTGCTAATTTCTCAGACAGAACTCCTGTCTGTTTATCTTTATTTCTCTGCTTATATTTTCTCTATTTTCTTTGTTTGGATTTTCTCTCACATTCAAGGTGCTGATTTTTCTCCTGAATTAATGAATGTGATTTAAAAAGACTGTTGACCCCTTGAACAGGTATCTTTCCTAGTAAAGCATATCTAAGAACCTGTGCTAGCAGCCATTCTGGGTGTATTTTGCTGCTACATCTCTCCACCACATCTAGGTGGTATAGTGTTTAGCCTGCTGGCCATGTAGTCAGGAAGACTTATGTTTGAATACTATCTCAGAGACACTACTAGCTCTTGTTGTCACAGGCATTTTCGCAGACATCATTTACTTATTTCAGTCCCTCAACATCCCAAAGAGATAGGTAGTATAAGTATGCAGACAAGTTAGCTTTCTCTCTGTTCCTCACACACTGTACTCCATCTGCCAACTCTGCCTCTGCACTAACTGCTGCCCATGCCTGGAATGTCCTCTCTCCTCACCATGGCCTTACAGTAGAAACTCCTCCTTCAAGATAGTTCAAATACCACCTTCTACATGAAGCCCATCCTGATCCCCCAACTGCTACTGTCCATTCATCCTCATCATTTTGTATTGAACCATCTTGAAGTTATGTGTATTCCATGTACTTGTCTTCTCTGTTTGAATGGTTTCATTCTTCCTAAATGTATCCCTAAGCACCTAGCACAATGTAGAGCATCAAAGTGCTTAATAAATGCTTGTTTATTGACTGGATACAAATCTCTCCATTTTATTGTTGAAGATACTGAGACTCAGAATATAGTAAAGTGACTTGCCTTATTTCTATCACAAGGCTAAGAAGTACTGGGGCAAGACCTCAAAAACAGGTTTTTCTGTTCTAAGACTAGGAATCTTTCCCTTATAGTTGAGCAAGAATCTCTCCCTACAATCTCCCACCAAAAAAAAAGTAAAACAGCACCCATTTTGTTCTTGCCATCTCCTAGCCGTCAGAAGATTCACAGCAGTCATTTAAAAAAATGCAGAGGATTCATGGAGTTTCAAAAACAAGATAAAATTTCAACACTTGAAATTAATGGGAGGAAACACTGCTTAAGAGCACAGAAAGATATATTTATAATTTAAATAAGGTTAAAAACAATTCCTCTACCTTCAAATAGTTTTTAAAACATATATTTCAAGAAAATTTTCTCAAATTTTTATACTAAAATGACAAAGAATAATCAAGTAACAAAAATGTTAGATTACATAAATCATTCATGAAGAAATAATCTACTACTAAAAGATGATGAAGTACTTTTATTTTTCTATTATTCCAAAGATGAATTATCGAGTATAAAACCATAGAACATTAAGGAGTAGCCTCTTATCTCCTTTAGAAATTAAAACTTTCATTTTAGTTCAATCATTTCCTTCTGTAAATATACTGATAAAATGACCTTATGTTTTCTCATCTCTAAAGTACCAGGTATACTTGTTAAATTCAGAATTCCTAGCATCCTACAAATATAGCTCCATAACAAACCCTCAGGCTCCAGTTAGTCTCTCTCCCCACCTAGTGCCAGACTGTATGTAAATTTTTTCAGATGACGCATATCTATTATGATCTTTATGATATTCAGAGGAACCAGGTTTTATAATCCCCTTTAAGTAACGAGAAATAGTTACAAGACAATCAGAACACTTAAGGTCCCAGCACTTAGAAAGCTGGGCGTGAATGTACCTCTGTATGAGTAATCTTTGTTTGTGACTGCAGAATTCAGCCAGCCAGTTCACATTATGAGAAATGAAACTGGTGGAACATAATGTTGACTTGTTGCCTTCAGAGGCTCTGCAGAGCCTTTTAGTCTCTGCCGAATTCCTGACACATTCTTCTCAACCCCCAATCAAGTCAAAGGTTTGGTTATTGTGCAGCTTGTCCTAAGTACAGAAACTACTAAGAATTCTGCTCAGGTAATCCTGCAGTAGAAGGGCAAATGCCAGCCCCCAAAATGACCTCCAAAACCCAAACTTGGAAAAATAAAATAGAAGGAGGATTACAAAGAGAGCATGAACAACCTGATCATAGAAAAGCCTATTTAACTATTCTCCTACTGAAGGCATCACAGAGCTAGTGGGTTATCAGAATGACAATCTGCTGGATTAAAACTCCTACTGCAGCTTTTGCTCTCAAGTGCAGCAAAATTTCTTTTATCTTTGCTGCCTGTCCATGCTCATGAGAGTATGGTCTACTTTCAAACCTATATTTCTATTTCTTTGAGTGTAGGTCTAAGTGCTATTGATAATAAAAACAATGGATTCTTTATCCACGGCACTAGGAATTCTTACATTAACATGAGTGGAGCAAGAGTAGTAATTTTCAAAAATAAAGCAGTAGATAATTAAGGACCTCATCATGTTTGGAATGTGAAAAGATACTTCTATCATGGTAACTTTTCTCTGTTCTCAACAGAAAGGGAATTGAGGGGATTAGGACAGCAGCGGTTGATTGTGGGAATCAAGTGAACCACACTGACTCCATCTTGTCTTGTGACTCAGTTCTGGAGCTAGCTTAGTTTCTATTCAATTATGGGTCTAGTCTGATTTCTGTCTTGTGAGAAAACTTTTTTCAATTGTGGGAATTGGAAGAAAACCTTACTACATTGTTTAAAACTAGCACTGAGTGGCTGGGAAACTGGACCAGCTCTCCCGGCTGTTTAGAGATCCTTAACCAAGGACCTAGGTTACTCTAGGTTACTAACTAGAAAGTCAGATCCAAAGACTGAGGCAAGGAGTTTTCCCACAATTGCACATCTCAAGCAATCCATATGTCTTATCTGAAAACTGGTCCCCTACTAATCAATCAGTTATTGTTTCCATGTTCCTTTGTTTGTTTACATACATTTGGGAGGTGGGACACCTCCTTTTCTGAATTCAGGGAATTGCACCTGTTAACTGTCCCCCTCCCAACTTGGAAATTCCCTAATCTTTCATCCAATTAGAAATAGGTTTTCCTAATATTGTAATGTTTCATTTTAATTAATTGGCCTTAGTTTACCAACTATTTTTAATGTATAAAAAAGTCTATCTTTCTCTGTATTCCAGTTCTAGGCCTAAGCTGAAGATGTCTGGTCCTAATTTGCTGGGCAATCGCCATGCATTGCTTAATAAACTGATTGACTCAGAAGATCAAAACTTTGTTTTCCTCAGTCATTTCATCTTCACCCACAACTGAGGACATTAGAATAGAAATGCAGATAACTATCATTCCTAGAAAATACTTATAAAACATTGGAGCTGGAAATGGGCCCAGAGAACATTTAGTAAAACTTCTGAATTTAATGGACGAGGGAACCCTTGGGGGCAGAGAAAGGAATAAACTGCCCAGGGTCACCAGAGGGAAAGGAAAGTGAGCAGCTGGTCAGCCCCTGTTTTAGAAGTGCTTCCCATTTGAAGATGATACGTTGAAGAAGTTTCCAAATTTGGGAAGGTTATTGATATTAGTAAAAATATGTAGTCATCTGGCTAATGGATTAAGTGTAGCCATATGCTGGGTAGAATATAACTAGACAAAACCAATATATTGACTTGAGACAGAATTTCCAGTTTAAAAAAAATTTTTTTTTAGTGATCAAACCAACCATGTCATGGATTCACATTTGCCCCTTGGGCCGAAGGAATTAACTTCTGCCTGAGTAGAAGAGATCCAGAGGTGACCCTTGTGGTCTGGGATGAGCAGTCCCTGGCTGGGGCCAGCGAGCGACAAGTAGGAAATGATGCTTATAATCACATACAGAGTAGCAAAGAGCACTAAACAAACACATGAGAAGTGAAACCCTCCGACAAAAATGCCATGTGCGCAGGGAAACATGGGCAGTGCTCTCTCAGGAGTGACACACCTTCGCAGTGATTTTTCTTTTTCTTATCGATGGTTCTTTTTTGATATCACCTTCATTTACCAATATATCATTCTCCATCCTTTCCCAGAGAACTATCCCTCATAACAAAGAATTTTTAAGAAGAGGAAAAAAAAAACAGTTCAGCAAAATTAACCTACACATCGGTCAAGATATCACGTACAGTATTTCCCATCCACACCTCCCCGCCTCTACAAAGAAGGGTAGAAGGACCTGCGTGTAGTTCTTCAGGGTGAGCTCCTGTTTTTTTCTTTTGCAATACTGCAGTCATTATGGATACTATGAACTCTTGGGGGCCAGTCTTTTGCCTCTTTTTGAATTCCCAGTGCTTAGCACTGAACCTGGCACAGAGCAGGCACTTAATAAATGCTTATTGACTAATTGCTTACTTAATTTTCTATCAGTCCACATGGCGGCCTGTGCTTCTCAGTCTTCATTATATTCATCTTTCCTTATAGCACAATACCATTCCATTACACTCACACAACACAATGCTGAGCTACTCTTCAAATGAGGGGCATCTACTTTGTTTCCAATTCCTTGCTATTACAGAAGGATCTGGGACTTTTATTTTTACCATTGACCTCACTGGAGCATATACTTAATAGGAGCATCTCTTCGTGGTGAAAGGGTGCGGGCATTTTAGTCAACTTTCTTAACATAATTCCAAATTTTAGCACTTAATCCTAAAAGAATAGTGCTAAATGTTCTCATTGAATCTACCAATACTTCACCCAAAAAAACCCCACTACCGTTATAAAGGTTTACTTGTTTAGACACCTGTGAATTGTTTAACATTAAATCACTTCACTGCTGAAACAACGTGATGAACCACACAACATGTAAATATTTGTTTACTGGGCTTCCCCCTTATGAATTATTTCTATTAATAAGAAGTAGATACTAAAGGATATACTCCTAAAGCAAAGATTCTTAACCTAGGATCTATGGACCCCAAGAGCCCATAGACAGATTTCAGGAAATCCATGACTTTGGATGTGGAAAAGTATCTTCATCTGAACTATCTTCTAACCCAGGGGTGGGGAAGTTTGGATTCAGTCAAGGGGCTGCACCTGAGGACCTGGAGGGCCACATGTGGCCTCAAGGCCACAGGTACCCCACCCCTGTGTCCAACCAAAGTTTCACATTTTCTTCAATTATTAATATAGGCAATAAAGATTATTCTGAAAGGGGGCGATCCATAGGCTTTGCCAGGCTACCAAAGGGATCCATGACAGGAAAAAAGTTAAGAATACCTGCTCTAGAGGAATCTGTCTAGGAATCCTTCTAAAAGCTCTTCAAAGGATTAAATAGTAATGACCCCCTCCAAACAAACAAACAGCCAACCATCTGTTATTTGAAAGGATCACTAGTGAATGAAACATTGGAGAATTCACATGAAGTATACATATCTCATTAGAAATCACTGAAACATAGCTTATAAACTCTGACAGGTTTGCCATCTCGTTTTCCATTAAGTTGGAATTAGCTGTAATGTAAATTTATAAAAGCTGAAGGATATAATTTAATGCTGTTTCAGATTAAACATCTCAACAATTCAGTCTTCTCTTTTCTGCTATCGATGGGAAAGCAGAGCATCATTAATACTGTCTGTTAGCGACAATATACAGCAAGGACTCAACAAATGAATCTTTTGAATTTGCACACTTTTTAATATATAATAGAGTTGAAGACTGATTTGGGACTAGCCCATCTCCACATATAATACAAACAACCAGCTGTTGCTTGTATCATCAGAACTTAGGGCATGGTACATGATAAAATGATGTAGCCTGAAACCGAAAATGGAAAAAAATGGAATTTTGCTCCAATCACAAATGGTGCAACCAGTTATGGTACGGTAAGAAGAGATTTATTTCTTTACCTACTACTACCTATTCCCCTTGTTCTCCTACCACCAGCAACACTCCAGTATATCCTATTTGCATAATGTGAACTGAATCTGGAAATGACAGTCCTTCAAATAATTAAAGATAATGAGACTTTTCCCTCTCATTTTCTCTTCTCCTGGCTAAATATCCCTAATTTCTTCAACTGATCCTTTTATATCACAGTCTTCAGTCTTCTCACTAGTCTCCCTCTGGCTTATTAATATTCTTTCCATAATATTACACTCATGATTAAACACATGGTGTGCTAGATACGGTCTAACCAAGGCAGAGGTATGCCACAGTAATCCCTCTCTTATTCTGGCCTCTCAATCTTAACTTTTTGTCTATGACTACACCTGATATTTCATCAATTATAGGAAATTCTTCACTAGTAACTTCCATCAGTTGATAGATTGCAGAGCTACCAACAAAGATCTGTAATTGTTTTGAAATTTATAGAAATCTATTATAGAGAATTATTTGGGGCACTGAGAGGTTAAGTAATTTGCTCACTGTCATACAACCAGTACATGTCAGAAGTGAATCTTGAACCCAGGTCTCCCTGAACTGGAGGCCAGTACTCTATCCACTCTGCCATCCTTCCACGTATACCTCAATTAAGACAACCTAAGATCTATTTAGGAAGAATGTGCTCCTCAATGCACTTCAGACAGCTCTGAGTTTATACAATATTTTTCTCACAATTAACCTAAATGTTGTTAACCTGTGTAACGGGGATGAACTTTTTTTTGCTGGACTTGTCTTGTCATGCTGCCCCAACCATATACTTAAAATTTGATCGTTCTTTAATCCAAGTGTAGGACTTCACATTTATGCCCATTACATTTCATCTTAGATAAATTCTAGTTCTAACCTGTGAAAATCTTTGTACATCCTCTCTTGACCGGTGTTTTATTAGCTATTTCTCCCAGATCCGTCATCTGTAAATTGGATGATCTCATTATTTACCATCATTTTCAAAAGCCTGTAATTGATAAGCTTAATGATACTTATATCTTTTTCTTCTCGGTTGCCTTGTGATATTTTTACCTTATACAAATGGGTTGCCCTTCCTAAAGGGGAATTTAGGGACCCTTAGATCAAAACCCTTCTAATTTTGTAGATGAAAAACTGACATAGGTTCAGTGATTTGTCCCCGTGATTTAAAGGTACAGCTGGGATTAAAACCCATGTCATCAGATTCCCAGTCTGGTATGATTTCTACTATATCATGCCATCGTGTTTATGAAAATCAAATCTAAAAATGAATAATAAATTTGTTAACCTTTGAAGTGTTTTCAGTCTTCAGCACACAGGATAATAAATTGAGAGGTAAGATATTCTCAAGGAATTATACAGTAATTATTTAGTAATTCACATCAACATTAAATAAATTATTTTTGTTGAGTAATTATTCCAACATTCAGAAAAAATAATAAAAGGACGGGTAATTCAGTCCCCAAGGCATACTAAGAAGTAACTTTAGCCTTCGTCTAGACTTTAGCCATAGGACGACTGTTCTAGAACTTGGTTCCCCAATTAGTAGTCTTGGTACCCTTCCTTGTATCTAAGTTCCCAAGGGCCACTTACTCTTGCTTTTACTTCTACAAGAATCCTCTCCACCACGCTCCCAAGAAATGGCAATCGAGTCCTCTGCAGATGACCTTTACTAAGGCCTAGTGTGCTACTCAATCCACTTTTATACAGCTTTCGATTTTTAATATATTATCAATCAACCTAAGTCTGCATCTCTGCCCCTTCTAACCACCCTTCCTTGTCATGTCCTCTGAAAATAACGGAGAAGAGGTCTAATTCCTTTTTGACTCAACAAGCATTTATTAACTACTGACTTAAGAGTCAGGCATTGTGTTAGGTGTTTGGAGATACAAGGGCAAAAATGAGACAGTTCTTGCCTCAAGGAGATTGTATTTGAATGGGTAGAAGGAGTGCAGTATATACACAGATAAGGAAATACAAAACAAATGCAAAGTAATGGAGAAAGCTAGGCAGCAATGGATAGAGCACTGGGCTTGGAGTCAGAAAGATTCATCATCAGTTCAAATCTAGTCTCAGAAACTTACTAGTTGTGTGACCCTGGGCAAGTCAATTAAACCTCAGTTTCCTTATCTATAAAATGAGCTGGAGAAGGAAATGGGAAACCACTCTAGTATTTTTACCAAGAAAACTCCAAAAGGGGTCTTGTAGAGTCAGACATGATAAAACATGAATAAAGCATGAATAAAAACCAAGATATAAACAGAGTCAACAATGGAGGGGAGGAGACTAGCAACCAAGGAATCAAGAAGGGAGAGTATTGGAGGGAGGGGAAGTTGGGGAGCCAGGACTCAGAGGGAAGAGAGGACCAGACACACAGTACAGAGGTATGAAGGGAAGAGGATATATGCCACATAGGGAGAGCAGCACACAGCCCAGTGTGGCTGAAATATAAATTGGGAGAAAGAGAGTAATTATATCATCAGCTTGGAAAGGCAAGCAAGAACCCTACTCTTGATGGATCTTAAATTCCAAACAGAGAAGCTGGCACACCTAAAAGCAAAGAGGAAGTCAATGGAGCAACTTGAGTAAAGGAATGGCATACTTGTGCTATAGGAATATTAATTTGGCAGATCTTCAAATAATTGAAAACATTCATCATGTCCCATTAAATCCTTTCTCCTCTAATTAAATGAGCCTGCTTTCTTCAAAGGATGCTGACATGGCATGGTCTTGAAATTCACTATCCTAAATGCCCTCCTCTGGACACTCTCCAGCTTGTCATTTTGGTTCAAGGGGACACACAGGGCCACAGTTAACTCTGCAAGGGCTATCCTGTGACAGACATTTAATATTATTTGGACTGGAATGGGTAGTCCACTGGATTCTGTTCATTCTTGTAGCTATAGCATTTAAAAACTGAACATAATGCTGCAGAGGAGAGTACATCAGGATCACTACTTTTAAACTAGGACTTATCCAAAAGCAAAGTCACATTTGGACATGAACTTGGTAAGGATCAATGCTTTGTAGAAATTGCATTAGGTCTGAGCCCATACTCCCTATGGTCAGAGGTAGTATGGGAGAGTGTGTTCCCATGTGTGTGAATGTTGGTACTTCTGTTCTTGTCATATCTTCAAATCCCTGATGACTAATGGTGGAGGGAGAAAAACACTGAACTGAGGGTTCAAGCCAATAGCATTAGAGAAAAGTTACAGTCCCTCAGGAAGGCTCCTGGAATCTTGAAAGGTAGCTACAGTTAGCCTCACTCTGAAAGAGTAAATCCTTCAAAAAATCAACTGATAGAAATCTTAAGTCTTTCAAAGTTTTTTTTTATAATGTTGTCACTGTATAACTTGTTCTCCTGGCTTATAGAAGAAAATCTTAAGAGTAGAGCAGGAACTTAGAGGTGATCCAGGCTAACACTTTACCCCAACATCTTCAACATTTCCCACATACTGCACTTACTTGCACTGGGCTCTATCATAATCATGCTCCCAGGAGACCTCACCACCAGGAAACTCATCATCCTGAGAGGCTGCATCAGCATTGGGAGTCATATCCACCTCATCAGGACCCCCTGCTCCTCTGATTGGAGGGCTGGTAGGTAGAGCAAAGAACTCCTCCCAAAGCCTCCATTTAAAGAGGGTTCCCTGGCCTGCTAACTCTTCATTTCTCATCAGCCAGACATCTTGGACTGGACTCTATCAGGTCCCTGAGCTGGGCAGTGTCTTCCCCAGCCTCCCCTTCACCCCATCCTTTCAGGTTCCTCTTTGTGTGTTATCTTCCCTTATTATATTGTAAGCAACTTGAGGACATGATTGATCTTTCATTTTTTTATCTGTATGCCCAGTGCTTAGCACAGTGACTGGTACTGAGTAGGTGCCCAATAAATGTTCACTAACTAACTGACTCAAAAGTTGGTCATTTGGGCTCTTCCTGAGCACCTCCAAGGATGGAAAAAGCAATGTTTCTTTTTTTTTGGAGGAGGGAGGGCAGGGCAACTGGGGCTAAGTGACTTGCCCAAGGTCACACAGCTAATAAGTGTTAAGTGTCTGAGGCCAAATTTGAACTCAGGTCCTCCTGACTCCAGGGTCAGTGTTCTATTCACTGCAGCACCTAGCCACCCCAAAAGCAATGTTTCTTAAGGAAGCACGTTCTATAACTGGACAGTTCTTACCTGGAGTCAAAATGTGTCATCCTACAATTTCTTATCTTTGATTCTAGTTCTTTTCTTTGAAGACAAGTAAAATAAAACTTTTTTCTTCCATATAATAATCCTTAAATTATTTGAATACAATGACAATGCTTTCAGGGAAATATCAGGAATTTGGCCCAGAAAAATTAGGTGCATCAGTCATACGGTAAAGGAAAAGAGTAACAGATAGATAGTATGAATATTGTATTGGAATGTACAAAATCGTAAAAGAAATAAAAACTGGTGTAGACCTCCAGTGTATTTAGACAGACTTCCTATGGATGACTTATGGAAGAGAGCTAACAAAGGTTGAAAAGGCTGAGAAGTGGTGGGAGTACACACACAAAGGAGGTCAGAAATCCAGGTCTTAGATTCTTGAAAGAATTCCTATACAGCCAAGGAAATCTGAAGGAGGGACAGAGGTGGGGGAAATGGAGCACTATTGCTCAATGCCACTGGTTCTTCCATTTAGGCAAACTAAGTTTCATGAAATAGCATGGAACTTTGCAAAAATTTGCTTGATATCCTCTCATTGAACAAGAAAGCATGCTTTATTGTTCTCTTAGCTAAATAAAAGCATTGCTTCCCAGAAGGTATGTGAGACTAATAGATGCAAAATACGCCACAAAAGAACATACAGGTTTTTCTCATGCATTTTCCTACTTCATCTGTCTCCCACCAGGATACATTATGAAGATGAAAAAAAAAAAGAAAAATATTTTCTCTAACACACCCACACATATTTTCTGCTTTGTTCCAGAAGGAGCTTTTCAAAGCAAAACTTTGTCCTTTACTCAGAAGACAGATGATTAATCAACTGCTTGCTAGTAGTTAGTTGTTCCTCAGTTGGCTTCCTCTCACCTCCCTCGCTCTACATCTAACCTTTTTTTGAGTTGACTTACAGGGATGACTATCTCAATGCACTTCAATTCTATGAGGAAACATAGAACGTCACATTGCAAAACAGGGGGAGAAATTAGATAGATAGCTAGATAAAAATGTATATGTGTATACATATCTATATAGGTATATACACATATACATATGTAGGTACATATGCATGTATATATTGACACACTCATATCTATCTCTATATATACATGCATATATGTACACCCGTGTGTGTGTGTATATTTCATATTCCTAGTGAATTTCATTGATGTCAACACTTCTTCTAATGGTACACACATATTGTGTGACTTTTCCAAGTACTGCCACCAATCCTCCCAAGCCAAAAACTGTGGAATCCCATGACTAGCAGTCCTTCAGCATAACCAGAAGAATATCAATGTTAGATGACGGATCTCTCATCTGGCTGAAATATACACAATCTGGTTACCACATTAAAAAAAACATAATGAAATCTAAGACAGTTAAGAGAATGGTAACTAAAATGGTTCAAAATTTGAAAGGAGAGTCTGCACGGCTACTCTTTTTCCTTCAGAGACAAGATATAGAAGTGAGCTCAGTATATGTTAATGCAATTTTAACTCAGACCTATTGGCATTACTTGATTTTGCACTAATATATACAGTGTGAGGGTCCTATAGCAATCAAATAACAGACCAAGTTTAGGACAAATGCCTGTGAACATCCAAAACACACACCTCACAATGGTGACAGGAGAAGAGATTCAGTGCAAACATGGCCCCATCTGCTAGACTTTCATAGTCTTTCCTAACATTCACTCTTCTCAGTCCAAGCAATAAAAAGGTCATCAGAACTGCTGGCTTTCCTGCCACAGTCTAATCAGTCTGTCAGTATTAATTAAGTACCTTCTATACACCAGGCTCTATTCTAGGTACTGGAGGTACAAACACAAAGAATGAAACAATATCCACTCACCCCAAGAAGAAACTTATTCTAATGGTGTGGCAAGTACAGAGTACAACATAAATTAAAATTAAATTAATACAAACAGAGTAGTTAAATATAAGGAGGGAAGGCATTAGCAGTTGGAGGATCAGGAAAGGCTTCATGGAGAAGATGTTGCTATATTTTAAAGGAAGAAGGGACTCTAAGGAAAAGTAAGGAGGAATTGCATTCTAAGTATACAGAAATGCAAGTGTAAACACATAGAGATGGGAGACAGAGCATCATGTGTAAGGAACACAGGAAGGCCAATTTGTCTAACTCACAGAGTGCAGGTGGAACGTTAATCTCCAATGAGGCCAGAAAGTTAGGTTGGGGCAAGGCTGTGCAGGGCTTTAAAAGCTCCCCAAAGGAGCTGCTATCTGATGGTAGAGGCAATAGGAAACCACTGGGGTTGATTAAATAGGGAAATCACCTGGTCAGATGTGCACATAGGGAAAATTAGTATAGCAGCAGTGTCTAGGATGGCCTAGAGTGGGGAGAGACCAAACAGGAGACTGTTGTAGTAACCTAGGTGGCAAGTGATGAGGGCTTGAACTGAGGTGGGAGTGGTGGGAGCAGAGAGAAGGGACTGGAGGCAAAAGGTGTTGTGAAAGCAGAATCAGCAAACTTGGTAATTGGACAAAAGTTGTTGAGGGAAAGTGAGGGGATGAGGTTAATACCAAAGTTATGAAACTGGGGGACTGGAAGGGGAGTGGTGCCTTCAATGAAAATCAGCAAGTTTAGAAGAGAATGTCTAGGGAGAAGAGTAGCATGTTCAGCTTTAGGTGTATCTTGTTTAAAATGTCTCTGACATATTCACTTTCAAATGCTATACAGGCAAGTAATGTTGTGGGAACGAACCTTGGAGGGCACACTTGGGACATATATACATAAACATCTCTCTCTCTCTTTCTCTCTCCCTCCCTTCTTCTCTCTCTCTCCTATTTCTCTCTCCCTCCACCTCTCTCTCTCTCTCTCTCTCTCTCTCTCTCTGTCTCTCTGTCTCTCTCTCGCCTGGGCTGCAAACCACAGCACCTACTAGACCTCTTCAATCAACATTCCTAGCACTTGAATCTCCTGATACGAGAAAATCAGATTAAATATATGAATTTATGATAGGTGAGGCTACAAGAAACATGAGTTCTTAAATCATACAGTAAGGGCTATCTTACAAAACTTTTTTAAAAAAGATATTCATGCTGATATTATCGGCGAAAAACCATATTTACAAGAAGACAGGAGCAAAGTGACAATACAATTATATAATTTTATATTATATATAATTATCTAATTCTTTCATAGAATAATGCTTATTAAAATAATCATGACTCTACATGGCAAAAAAATAAAAAACTATACCAAACCTGATGGGAACATCTTATAGACTCTAACAAAAAGACCTTTAGGAACTGTATTATCCCTCTGCCACATGTGCTATGTTTGAGCCCACTTTCCTAGGGACTCTCTGTATGTACTCATGGAGCAGACTTTGGTGGGACAATAGTATTTTGTAACAATGATACCACTATAATTAAATATGACTGACTAATTTATATCAACCGATAATCATAGGAAAGAATACTCTGGTAGAGTCTTGAGAGGTTATAACATTAGAAAAACACCACACACACACCCCTCCCCCCCCCCCCAGAAACCTTCCAGGTTCCGGAGGAGACAGTAGCCCAGCACCAGAGACTCAGTTTGCTGTTGCAAGGAGAGGCTGGGAAAGTAGTCCCAGAAGTTGTACTACATAATGAAGTGGTGCTGAATGGCCTATGTAATATATTTTGGGGTGATTTTTATAATTTTATAACATTGTTGTAACTTCAGTCTTGTGTATGTATGATCAGTTTATGAAATCAGTTTAACTCTGTTTCTTTCCCTCCCCCCAGCTGTAAAGCATTAACTGTTTCTCCCCTGCCCCAGCTGTACTGTGCTTTCTCTGCCCCCAGCCTAGAGGTATTTCCTCTCAAACCATTAACTCTCCATTCAAGTCACTACCTCTTTTTGTTCTAAGTAACAGGCCAAAACAAGCTCCTTGAGAATTTGACCTCAAATCTGACCGCTGGTTGACTTTATGACGTTTCAGGGATAAAACCACACCTCTCCCTCAAAATCTCCTGCTGTTTCTCCCAGTGTATTACGGGTAAAACACATGCGCAGTTGATGTGGGGGGGGGGGGAGGGGTGCATGTCCCTTTAAGTATTAACCACTCCCTGGCCCTCCCTAACTCCACCTCTGTACCCCTAATTAGCCTAATAAACTTATGATTGACAGTTTTGTGTCTTTAAAACACTTGTGTTCTCCCTCCTGCTCTTTGCAGGTAGGCTTTTCTAGCAGGCCATCTGCCTGCTGCAGAGCGTCACACTTTCAGGCTTTCTCTGACACCCCCCACCCCCTAACCCTTGCACCTTGCTAGCTTTCCTAGCCAGGTTTCCTCACCCTATCCTTTTTTCCCTGTGAATCAATAAACTTTTATAAATCTGCCAAAGGACAGCTGAGCCTATAATTCTTTTCAGACACCGAACCTAGAAAGGATTTCTCATTAGAAATCCCCCCAAACCTGTACTTCATCCATACTACCCTAGTGACTGCTCTGGTCTAGAACCCCAGTACTTCAATTACTGCAAAATCCACCATCCCCAGCATTGTTAGTTCAATTTATTCTATACAAAGTCCCAAGAAGAACTTAAAATGCTTTCTAATCATACTGTTCTTGCTCAAGGATCTCCAGCAGAGCTTCCTATTTCTTACTATATGGACTCCAAATTATTTTTCCTGATCTTAAAAGATCTCCATAATTTATTTCTAATAACATTCCCCAGCCTTTCCCTATCCTACCACCCTTTCCACTATTTTCTGCCCCTGTAGCTAAGTAAATTTGCTTGCTGTCAATTATATACCACTTGCATAGTCTTTAATCTTTGCCTTTATTTATGTTGTTTTCATGCCTAAAAGGCCTTCCTTATCTTCTGTGTGTTACATCACACCTCAACTCAAACTGTAATTCCTTGAGGATATCAAACTGACTAATCCCAGGCTGCCACTGGCATAAACTTTTTAAAAAGTAAAACAATATTCCACATTTTTCTAAAATGTAACATAAATAGTATTTCAAACTGTACAGTGGCCAGAAGTTCACACAAGTCACTCAGCATCTCTAGCACCATCCTCTTTCTGTGTTTAGTCTATTTTGAGATCACTGTTCTCTGCACTTCTCAGTACTACTTTCCAGCACTGGCACATTCTGGGGGAACTGTATGAGCTTAGATGTGGTATTTTGACAGCATTTCAAAATATTTTTCATATTCACAAAATGATGAGTTCCCAACTAAACTGACAGCATACTGAGGACTGGAGATGCGTTGTTCATTTACTTAGTTATCACTTTCATTGCTACACGCACACACACACCTCGGAACAAAATATCCATTTGGTATATAGTACACCATGATATCCAAAAAATGTTACTGACTGACTTTAGAGATAGTGCAATTATTCTGAAGTAAGATCAAAATCAAGAAAACCAAGTAAACCTAAAATTAAAGGAAAAATAAATCACTCTTTCATCATTTTCTAATATTAGTATCACTCCCAAAATTCAAAAACTCTAGTCTGGGAGTCAGAAGACCTAGGTTTGAATGGTGGCTGTGATAATTCCTAGCTTTATGATCTCAACCCCTTTGAGCCTCAGCTTTTCACTTGTAAAATGGAGATCATAATGCTTGTCCCACCTCCCTGGAAAGACTACCCTCTAGGGAGCTTTTTGTAAACCTCAAAGCACTCTAGAAATGTGAGCTACATGATTATTATTCAGTCAAACCCATCACATTTTCATTGGCCACACTTTCACTTGCTAATGGTATATTCTTTATCCCTAAATATTTTCACCTCTTCCTATTGTTCTTTGTATCCAAAGAGAACAAAAGCATCTCCCCAAAGCTTAGTTACAGAAAAAAAAAAACTCTGAGAAACAAACCCAAAAGAAGTTAAAAAAAAAAAAAAAGAATGAGAGAGAATGTTAAATTACTAAATTTCACCCAAGGCCTTTTTCTTGATTCAAAATGGAATAACACATCAGTCCTGGATCTGTTTGCTTGTTGCTTTTTTTGCAGTCTCAAAATGATGGCTCTATGACAGTACCATGCCAAAGGAAAGCACTTAACACATTTTGTATTCAGGGCTAGTATAATCTACTCATCTAGGTGAGCTAGCAAAGAGATATGATAATTGCTAACTTCCTGCTTAAGAACAAATTGTCTTTTTTCAAATTTCAATTAAATTCAACAAGATTTTACTTTGTGTGCTATCAAAGTATGAAAAAACTTTCAATTCTCTAGTTATGAAAGAAAACAAGTAAAAATAACATTGTATTTTGAATAACATTCTCATGTCATTTTTATTTATGTAATAAGATATAAAAATGATTCCTTTTTTTCTCACAGACTGTTCTCTATATCCCCAATGTGTCTACCCATTGTCCTTTGAGTTACTAATCACTTTTAGTAGCCAAATAGCTACAGTGAGAAAATATTTTTGATGAAGGACACTTGTGTTAATGAGCAATCTGTGATCATTGAAAGCAATTCACAATTTGGACAAATTCATTCAAGGCCAATTTCTTGCTCCCACCAGTTTGAGTGCTCATGAATAGACTCATGACTGATCTGCATCATCTATACAGAAGCTATATATTGATGGAATGACAGGCTTCTTATTCAACTTCATGTTGTAGTCTAGTCAATGGGCATCTTTCACCTACTTTGTTTTTCTGATTTGGATAGTTTGTTGTAGGTTTCAAGAGTTTTTATGGCATTCTGAGATTTGATGAAATTAGCCCATTGTGATATATGAATAGGAGCATCTGGAGAACTTCACCATCAATTCCACAATACTGGTTAATATGTTGGATAAGCATATACCTCACCATTTTGTAAGCTGCATAATGGGTGTGAACAGTTTGTACCATATTACCACTCATAGCTTATACACAAGAAGTATACAAAAATATTACCAAGAACATATTTATGACTGTAAAAATAGGTAAATTAGCCTTGAAGCCAGAATGAAAGACACTAAATGGGCATCCCAAATGGTAATCCCAAGATATTAAAAGAAGAAGAGGAAGGTTTCCAAAGTGTTGAGTGAATCCACTTAAAGGTAGGAACCTGAAGGAGTAAAGAGGAAAAGAAATGGAGTTTATAATCTGTATCATTAATCAAAACATGGCTCCATCAAGATACCAAAAACTAAGGTGAAAAGATTTTGTATTTGAAATGGTAATTTTAATATTAAGAATGTTCACTTTTAATTTTTAATTTTCCTGAAGACAATAACTTACAGGATCTGCAGGCCCACAGAATTCACGGAATGTCTTTGTAGCATCATTCTGTTGAATCTCTAAAGCTACACAAGGACCAGAATACATTTCTGTCACCATCTCCTAAAAGAGAAAAGGATCACTGTCAATTTTATAAATTACTTTTCTTCGGTTGATGACACCACTATTCTCCTAGATATGAACAGATGCAATCACCTAAGGATGATTTGATGCCCCATCTTTGGCTCTTCATAATCTGTCTTGGAAACTAATATTGCTAAGACACAGAACTGTCGATTCCTTACTCAAAAATAATCAGAGGATCCCTATAGATTCCATGATAAAATATAAATATTTTGCATTTAAATCCCCATGATCTAGCATCAGACTACTTCTCTAAACCTATTTCATATCACCAGCCTTTGCAAACATCATATTATAGGCAAACAGGCCTAATAGCTATTTCTAGAGCCAAATGTGCTATTTATGCAAATCCTAAATGTGCCTTTACACAAGTGATGCTGCATGTCGAGAATGAGAATGCCCTATCTCCCCTACTCTGACTCTCAGAATCAAGGATATTTGGGAATTTGTTTTAATTTTTTTGATAATTTTTTTTTGTTTTCCCATCATCTACATTTACCCTGTGTATATACACTTTATATATGCTTTATCCCCACTTCAAATCACCTATTATAACAAAGAAAAAAAAACTTCAGAAAAATTAACCAACATATCAAAAAACCTTGACATTATATTCAGTGTACCACACTCATATGCCTAAACCTCTCAAAAAAAAGTGAAGATACAGCTTCTCATTTTCTTCTTTGGGGTCAACCCCAGTTTCTCAGCATTCAGCTTCAATTGTTTTGTTGTTCAATGTTGTTTTGATTTAAATTTATATTGTTATTAGGGATCCAAAGCATCCTTTCATATGGTTAACTGTTAGCAATTCTTCATTTGAAAACTTCAAATCCTTTCACCACTTATCTCCTAAGAATGGCTTTTGATCTTATATTTGGTTAGTTGCCTATGTACCTTTTTTGGGGGGGGGCCTCTTGGAGGGTAATTGAGGTTAAGTGACTTGCCCAAAGTCACAGGGTTAGTAAGTGTGTCAAGCGTCTGAGGCCACATTTGAACTCAGGTCCTCCTGACTCCAGTGCCAGTGCTCTATTCACTGTGACACCTAGCCACCCCTTTGCCTATATATCTTAAATATCAAAGATAGTTAATACAAATATTTCCAGTTGACTGCTTCTCTTCTTAACAGCATTAGTTTTGTGCATGTAAAAACTTTTCAACTTAGTCTGACCAAAATTATCCATTTTGTCTTTTGTAACAGTCTCTATCTATGGCAGCAGTTCTCAATCTGTGGGTCGAACTACTCTTTCACAGGAGTCACAGGGGTCGCCTAAGACCATTGGAAAACACATATTTCCAATGGTCTTAGGAACCGAGACACCGCTCCTCTATCTGTCTCCAGGCCAGCCCACCCACATGCAGACACGCCCACTTACGAGTATTAAAGGGTCGCGGCATTAGGAAGGTTGAGAACCACTGATCTATGGTTTGATTACAAATTTACCCAATAATAAAGGTTGTTAATGGAATCTGAACTGGGTCTCTTCTAATATTTTTTATTGCATGACCTTTGATATTCAGTTCATGAAGTCCATTTTAAGAGTTGGATTTGTTTGTTTGTTTTTTTTATAGTATTTTGTGCAAGACAGTGAACTAACTCTAATTATTCTGTCAAACTTCTTTCTAGATTTCCTAGCAATTTCTTTCTAGGTAATTTGTTTCAAGGTTAACAGAACACTGGTTTATTGAGCTAAATTATTTCTGATTCTACATTGTTGAGTCTATTTCACTAGTTTCTTTTAAAAAAATTTTTTTTTAAATCAGCATCAGTTTTAATCATTACTATTTTATAATATGGTTTGATATATGAATGTGCTCTTCCATTTCTGGCCTACTTTTTCCATTATTTTTCTTAATATTCTAGACTTGCTACTTCAAATGAATTTTGTTGTCATTCTGTCTATCTCCATAAAGTATTTCCTTGGTATTGGTTGATATAGAGACAAGAGTCTACAAATTAATTTCAGTCGTATTGTTATTTAGTTATGAGTACTGATTATCTCTCTGGTTATTTAAGTTGTTGTTTATTTCTATAGCACTTCCTTTTCTATTAACCTCTCCTGGATTTTTGTTGAAACATGGTATGGGTCAGCAAAATACAGCCTATTGGCCAAATCTGTCCCAATTCCTATTTTTTTTTTTTGGTCTTTCCTTTTTTTTTTTTTTATTTATTTACTCATTTACTTTTAATTTACAAGATTCAGTTCCACAAATCACTTGAGTTTCAGATTTTCTCCCCTCCCTTCCCCCCCCCCCCCGCCATGGTGGCGTGCAATCATGTATAGGATCTGCAAATACTTTCACATTGTACAATGGTTTGGTCATATAGAAGGGCCGTAACCAATGAGTGATCACTGGGAAAAGAAAAAGAAAAAAAAAAAAAGCAAAACCAGACATAAAAGAGAACGATAACGAGTTTTGCTTCAGTCTCTATTTAAACTAT
>CM053586.1:314779393-314815006 GCA_028646515.1 Pseudochirops corinnae | reverse complement strand
TATTTGTATCTGTTTAATAGTATCTTGATTTCTCACAAAGTCATTAGCTTCCATTTGCTCCACTCTAATTCTGAAGGAAGTATTCTCTTCAGAAAGCTTTTGAGATTCTTTTTCCATCTGGCAAATTCGGCTTTTTAAGGCATTCTTCTCCTCACTGGCTTTTTGCGCCTCTTTTGCCATTTGAGTTAGTCTATTTTTTAAGGTGTTATTTTCTTCAGTCAGATTGTTGACTCTCTTTTCATGATCTTCTTGCATCATTCTCATTTCTCTTCCCAATTTTTCCTCCACTTCTCTTATCTGGTTTTCAAAATCTTTCTTAAGCTCCTCTATGACTTGTAGGCAGTCTTCATGTTTCTTGGAAGCTTTTGGTGTGGGAGTTCTGACTGTGCTGTCTTCCTCCCATTCCATGCTTTGATCCTTTTTGTCCCCAAAAAAGGGATCTAAATTTGGATTGCTGTGCTTGCTTTGCTTCCTTTGCTTGCTCAAGTTGCCAGTCAATTAACTTGGCTTTTGAGATCTTTGCCACAGTAAAATTCTGCTTCCAGAGAGGAGAGCTTTGTCCCAAATCACTGGGGTTTTTGCAGCTGCTGGAACTATTAGGAGGCCGCCATCTCTACAGCCCCCACCAGCTTTGGCTCACTGGTCACACACCTCAGGGCCACCACCAAAGACCATGATCCTGATCCAGGCAAGTTAAGGCAAGAGCACTTAGCCTCTAAATGGTCACCTGGTCCCCTTGCAATCTGTAGACCAGGAACTCTGAAGCAGCCACATGGAGGCAGCTGCAGGGCCACCACTTCTGCAGTTTCTGGCTCTGGGGGTAGAGAGCTAGACCCACTCCTCCATCCCCCCCCAAATTTAGCTGAGTTCCACTGACCTTTCACTTTGTCTTTGGCATTTATGGGTTGATAATTCTGGAAACCGCCACAGCTGCCAGTGATCCACTCTCCCGAATGCTCCAGCCATGGCTTGTTCTGGCTGCCCTGGGGCTAAAAGCACAGGGGGGCTGGTTTTGGCTCCCAGCGCACTGCAATGAGCCCTTTCTGTCCACCTGCCGGGCTGCCTTCAGCAGGAGATTTATTTCTCTGTCACTTTGTGGGTTCTGGAGCTCTAAAATTTGTTTAGAGTCATATTTTATAAGTATTTGAAGTGATTATGTGAGGAGCCACTGAATTTTCCTGCTTCTATGCCACCATCTTGACTCCGCCATACCTATCCCAATAATTTAGGTAGAGAGGATGAGGGCCTGAAGTACAGTGGTGATTATTATCAAATGAGTTGATATCTATGAATCGTTTTCACAATGCCCGGCCCATAGCAGGTACTTTAGAAATGCTCCCCTTCACCCTTCCCTATGTGAGTGTAGAGAAGGAGGAAGAGTATGAGAGATGCCATGGAAGTAAAAAGGGCAAGACATGAAAAGGATTGGATCAGCAAACCACTCCAATATCTTTGCATAAAAAGACCAAATGGGATCACAAAGAGTTGGACGTGACTGAAAAGACTGGACAGCAGGAGCACAATATGTGCTGAGGACCTGAGGAAGAGGAGGACACTGAGGCTGTAAGTCTGGATGACTTGAAAGATGATGGTTCCTGTAGCCATAATATGGATGCTTCATATCTACAAAACAAATCTCATTATGTCTCCTGACTGTTTTATTTAGAACTTGAAGTAGTGTGGACAACATCAAATTCTTCAGAATCTATTCAGTTTGCTAATGACCTAAATACCTGATTCCTTCTTGCTTTTACTGCCTTCCTTGGGGAGTTTTTATGTTTATCACAGAAAATACCCAACATAGAAAGAAGGTTAGAATTAGAGGGGAAGTTAGAAACTATCTAGGCCAGAGGTGTCAAGCTTATGACCACCTGGTGAACCAGAATAATTCATAATTAGGAGATGTTTAGCAAATTACAATACAATCTAGGTCATGTTAATCTGTGGTTTTTAAGTTTCAATATCTGACCTGCAAAGTTCTGGTTTCTATTTGAGTTTGACACCACTGATCTAGGCCAACTTCCTTACTTTATAGATGAAGAAAACTGAGCCCCAGAAAAGACATCTCATGCGTCCAAAATTACACAAATACTTAGTAGAAGAGATCATCAAATTCTGATCTTCTGACTTCCGGCTAGAACTTCACTCACATTATACATCTCTGCCAAACATAATACGGGTGAACAGAAGAAGAAGAAAATAAATTGAAATCTGCCAATTTTACTGTTTGTTATTAATTTTGATAAGTAGTTGGCTAGAGGCTACTGGGTATGATTATTAGAGTCATTCTTGGAGTCAGAAATACCTGTGGTCAAGTCCTGACTCTGACACATATTTTCCATAGGACCAGAGGTAAATCACTTAACCTGTCTGCTAGGTAACTATCTAAACTACATAAGAACTATTGGTTAGCATTGGCAGAGGGATATTCCAAACAGAAAATTCACTAAACTCATAAAATCAGGTCCACAATTCTCTCTTTTGTCCTCCCCCCCAAAACAGTAACTCCAATAAATAATTTTATGAAGTGGGAACATAAATATTTATCAAAGTGGAAGAATGATATCTTATCACATCTAGCTCATGTTTTTTTCAAATAAAGGCAAAAAGTGAACTCCTCTCTTCCTACCCCTAATATGCCATTTTGATTTACATTTCTGCTGTCAAAAGCATGATATTTTTCCTTGATATCTCAAAACCCTCGGTGTTTCCCCATTAGACCTCAGAACAACCAGGAATATGCCACCTTGTAATACTGAACTTAACTGTGGACCTGAATAAACACTAAAACCATCTCTTGCAACTTAAAACATTATTTTAAAAAATAATCAGTACAGAAAAATGTGTTTTGGTAGAGATGGTAGTAAAAAGTCATCTAGAGGAATCAAGAGATTAAAGAGGAAATTCAGGCAGAAAAAAATTTTTTGAGAAGTCATATTAAGAGAAAAAATTGTTGTGAAAGACCGTGTACAGGATGTTTTTAATAGGTTTGTCTATTATTCAACCAAAACAAACAAAGCCTTAGGATATTTATTAAAGTTAAGTGATTTTGTTGACATCTAGAAGCATTTATATTCTCAAAATCTAAAGAAGTCATTGGAAAAGAAATGACTGCTAAGTTTAGAATGACAAAGCATCCAGAATCTACATAAAACTCTACATTTTTCTTAAATTGAATTCAATGCAAGAAAAATAAGACAACGCTAATATGTCTGAGAATAAGTACAATAACAAAATTACAAATGGATAAAGTTGATAATGTTAATAACCAATTTAGATCAAATTAAAGAAGGCTGATTTTATTTCAAAATTTAAATGAAGAGGAAAGGGTTTCGTTAATGATCCTCAGAAAAGGGCCAGTGCATCTTTCAAATGAGATTACTGTAACATCAAATCAAAACCAGAGATTATGAGAAAGTTAGGATTAATTTTCAACAACAAAGTACAAAAGAAAGCACAAGCATTAGTAAATTCAAGAGGAGGAATTTAATACTAATCCTACCAAATATGCATAACCTTAGGCAAAAGACCTAGATGGAAAAGCTTTTTGTCTCCTAGATACAGTATGTTACTAGGGCTAGGCAAACCTACTTGACTAATAATCTTCCAGTATTTTTTAATCAGATGAAAGGATGGACTCTTACACCATATTGGCTACATTTTCCCCTTATGCTTTACTGCATTTTGAGAATTAGGAAATATCTAAATCACATTAAATGAAATGGAAACCAAACAGTGGTTTCTAAAAACTGTTGTTAAACTAAGGAATACAGATCAACTTTGTGTGCTTATCACTCAATCCATCTATTATGGTCTACTACTTAAGCAGTGAGCAGGTTTACTACAGGGTCATCTAGGTAGCACACTGGATAAAGCATGGGACCTAAAGTCAGGAAGATCTGAATTCAAATCCAGCCTCAGATATTTACTAGCTGTGTGACCCTGGACAAGTCACTTAACCCTACTTGCCTCAGTTTCCTCATCTATAGAATGAGCTAGAGAATGAAATGGCAAACCACTCCAGTATCTGCCCAGAAAACTCCAAACAGGGTCACAAAAAACTGAACATGAATGAAACAAATGAGTAACAACAAGCTTACTACACGGGATGGAAAGGCTGAGCATTAGTTCTACTCCTCAACTTGTATCAGTTCTCAAACATACATGTACCCCTTTTCCTTGATTATTCTCCTATAAAAACGGTGAGGTTTGCTACATAAATGGTATTACACAAACACTCAAACAGAGCTGTGATCTTATAAACCAGGATGTTCCTTCTAGAGACGAAAACAGAGAGCCATCCTCGCCTGCTCCCCCCTCAACCCGCTCACGTTCTCCACTGCCTTCTGCTGACGCTGCAGATACTAGAGGAGCACACGGGCTGCTCATCTGTTATCTTTCACCTTCACCATATGACCTGCCAATCTTCATATTCCATTACATATTTCACCAAAAATGTCCTAACTCCAGTTTTCCTTGAAAGTTACTTGTTTGTTATATAATGCCGCTCTCTCACATCCATGGTACAGTCCTTTTGTTCTTCTATTTAAAATTAATTTTGTATTTCTTAACATAAACCTCTCTCTAATTCTACTCCACCCCACTGGAGGAAAAATTCCTTGTAACAAATATGCAAAGTAAAGGAAAACTGATTTTCTCATTGAGCATATAAAAAAAAAAAAATACATGTCACACTCTGCCCCCTGAGTCTATCACCTCTATGTCAGGCAGTGGACAATAAGTTCCACAGAGGTCTCCTAGAACCATGAAAGGTCACTGTGTCCATCAGTCAATCAATCACAAAACCAGTCATTAAGCACCTATTAAATGTCACAAGCTGGGGATATAAAGAAAGGCAGAGATGAGTGCCTGACCTCAAGGGGCTCACAGTTTAATGGAGAAGACAACACATAAACAACTGCATATGAGCAAGACAGACACCATATAAATTAGGTGTAGTCTCAGAGACATTCTAAGGAGGATTGGGGCTTGAAGGAAGTCGGGGAAGTTAGGAGGCAGAGATAAGGAAGACAGCATTCCAGGGGTAAGGGGAAACTCGTGAAAGTGCTTGGAGCTGGGTGATGAAGGGCCTAATGGGAGGAACAGTAAGAAGATCACTGTCTCTGGACTGAAGAATGCACGACAGGGAATAATGTATAAAAAGACTGAAAAAGTAGGAAGAAGCCAAGTTATTGTGCTAAAGGACTTTAAAAGCCAAATGGAGGATTTCATATTTGATTCTGGAGGTGGCCGGCAGCTACTGGAGATGACATGGTCAGACTTACACTTTAGGAAGATCAATTTGTCAACTTAGTGGAGGATGGGCTGGAGATATGAGACCCACAAGCAGGCTATTGCAACAGTCCAGCCATGAGGTAATAAGGCCTGCCTTGCGCGAAGGCAGTTGCAGTATTCAAAGGAGGGATAGGGGAATACATAAGATAGGGCTTGATGAATGAGTAGATATGGAAGGGGGAGGAAGAAAAGGAGAGACCGAGAGTGAGGAGTTAAAGATGGAATCTAGATTGTGAGCCTAAGTAACTGGGAGCGTGGTGGTGCCTTGGACAGTAATAAAAAGCTGGGGAGACGGAAGCCTTGAAGAAAAAAATAAATCCAATAGTAGGCAGGTCAAGTTTAAGATGTTAATGGAACATCCAGTTGAAGATATCTAATAGATAACTGGAGATCTGAGATTAGAGGTAAGGGGAAAGTTTAGGGATAGACAAGTAAATCTGAGAGTAGTCTGCCCAGAGACAATAACTGAAAGTATGGAGGCTGATGAGAGCAACAAATGAAAAATTATAGAGGGAGAAGAGAGGAGGTCTGCTGTATACCTATGGTTAATAGACACAATGTGGATGAAGATCCAGCAAAGAATAAAGAGAAGCAGTTATATAGGTAGGAGGAGAACCAGGAGAAAGTAGTACTAAGAAAATATAGAGGGGCAGCTAGGTGGTGCAGTGAATAGAGCACTGGCCCTGGAGTCAGGGGGACCTGAGTTCAAATCCAGCCTCAGCCACTTAACACTTACTAGCTGTGTGACCTTGGGCAAGTCACTTAACCCCAACTGCCCTGTCTTCCCACCTCCAAAAAAGATAAAAAAGAAAGAAAATATAGAAAGAATAAAGTATCAAGAAGAGAGTCATCTACAGTATTCAATGCTGCAGAGAAGAATGAAGACAGAAAAGGTCATAAGATGTCGTCATTAAGAGCTCAATAGTGACTTTCAGAGCACAATTTCAGTTGAATGATGAAGGCAGAACTCAGATGCAGAGGTAAGAAGAGAGTAAAATAAAGAGAAGTGGAAATACCTATTGTAGATGGCCTTTTCAAGGTGTTTAGCAACAAGAAGGAGGAGAGAGATGAGATGATAGCAAGGATCAAGTCAGAGTTTTTTGAGCATGAGAGAAACATGGAACTGATCAGAGTTCTTATGGTTTTCATAACTGTTTGTTTTCAGCATGCTCCTGTTACTTTACAAATTGCTCTTGTTCTACTTCTATCATTCTTCATCAGTTCATTCAAATCATTTTTATAATTTTGATGTTATTATATAAGTTTTTCTTCTGGTTCTGTTCATTTCACCCTGTATCAGCTCATACAAGTCTATTCATGTCTCTCTGAAATCACCTTTTTTCCTAATTTCTTAATGCAATGTAATGTATTTCATTACATTCACATACCACAATTCATTCATTCGCTTCCCCAAATGACAGATATCTCCTTAGTTTCCAGGTTTTTGCCACCATGAAAATAACTATTATAATCTTTTTAACATATAATTCCTTCTTCTATTTGATCTCTTTGGAATATAGACATAGGAGTATACTACAGTTGAGTCAAAGAGAACAAACTGTTTAGTAACTCTGTGCATAGTGCCAAACTGTTTTCAAGAATTCACAGATCCACCAGCAATGCATCAATGTGCCCGTTTTCCTTTACTCCCTCCAATATTTGTCATTTTCTTCTTTTGGCTGGAGGGGGCGGAGGTCATCTTTCCCAATCTGGTGGGTAAGAGATGGAACCTCAGAAATGTTTTAATTTGCATTTCTCTTACAGCATTTTTTTCATTTGGTTTAGATAGACTGAGTTTCTTCCCTCAAGACCCACCTGTTCATATCTTTAGAACATTTACCAGTTGGGGAATGGCTCTTAGTCTTAAAAATCTGAATATGTTATGGAAATTGCCCTATGTTGAACATGTAATTAAGTGCCTGTTCATTTCCTTACAGACTGCTAGGTTCCATGTTCCATAGCCATACAATAAGGTAAGTAGAATAATAGTATCAAAATCACAATCTTTTATCAATACATAATTCCCTATACCTTATAAAATAAGAGAATTTATTTCATTACTTAGTCATTTCTTGATTATTGCACTTGGTTATTGTGCTTCCTCCTATTTTGAGTGACACTTCATCATGCCTTCAATTTATGCTACACAATTGCTTGTGTTATTAATTCTATTTTGAGAGCTCTGATTTCTATCCCAAATTCATTTGTAATTTCTTCTTTTAAGAGATTCATTTCCCTATTTGAGCCATCCTGGAACTTCTTTTTATTTTCCCACGTTCATTGCAGAATCCCCAAGATTCTTTTGCTGAGTAATACTGGTTCATTTATTTTAATATTATGGTACTTATTCAATGTAGGTGGACTTGATTTCTTTTTGTAGTACTGTACATTTTCTTTCCTTTCTTTCCTTTTTATGCTATTCTTAACTGGTTTATCTGCTTGTAAAATGGGTTTTTTATTTTGTCTAGTTCTCTCTTGATCTTTAGATCTTTCAGATTTCCCTTCTATCTCCCACACTTATGTTTGGAAATCCTCCTTATACTCTTCCTCTCCACCACCACCTCTTCAATTTCTCCCCATATCCCTGAAGCAGAGCCTCTATGACCAGAGCCCTCGAGACAGGGAACATTGGGTAGGTATACCCAAGGCCCTGTCCTGATCAGCTTCCAGAGGGAGATGGAGATAAAGGGTCCTACCTCCATTGGGTTTCCAGTTGACTTTCCTGATCGTTTATTCCCCTCTTACCTGTAGCTCTGCGTGGCACATGTGCTACAACTTTACCCTTCCCCTGAGATTTCCATGCATCTCCCCTATTCATTTCATTTATGTGGTTGGGCAGAATCAGAGCCAGGGTAGGAGTTCAGGAAAAGGCAAGGGCCTGGGGAATCCTTAAAATCCGACCCCAAAACACAAACCTAGGAACTTGCTTGTACTCACTAAAACAAGCATGTGGAGTCAGTTGAGGGAAGGGATACTGAATGAAGTTCTCGATATTAAAGTATTATATCAAGTATTAAAGTATTATATGTAGTTTATATATTCCAAGATTATATAAACACAAATATTATATCATGGAGAATCATGAAAAAAGAAAGAAATGAAGAGGAAAGAGAAAAAATAGATCAGTGAAACTACTTGAATAAGAAAGAATAACAAATAAGTGAACTCTGTAATCCAGCATTTGATTAACTCAAAACCATTTGTTACTTGGGGCTGGGGGGTTGATAACAACTGCTGGGAAATGGAAAAGCAGGCTCGCAGAAATTAGGCTTAGATCAATATTTTATAACTAATTCCACAAGAAATTCAAAATGGGTAAAAGACATGAATATTAAAGATTATACTATAAAAAATTAGAAGAGCTATGCATGGGGGATGAATTCTTAACCAAATAAGGGATAGAGACAATTACAAAAGATAAAACAAACAATTTTCATTACATAAAATCGAAGAGCTTCTACAGAAACAAATTTAATACATCTAGCATAAGGAAAACATTTAATTAAGAAAATATTCATATCAAATATCTTTGATAAATTTTTGATATCTAAGACATAAACATTTAACAGAAATATATGAGACCAAAATCCACACTCCCCAATAGTGGTCAAAGAATATGACCAAACGGTACTCAAAAGAATTGCAGACTTAACAACCATATAAAAGAACGTCCCTAAGTCATGCATAATTCAGAGAAATGTAAATCAAAACAAAAGGTTTCCAAAACAACACCAAGAAAACTGGCAAAGAAGACAAAATGTGGGAAATTGTCAATGTTTGAGGGGAGTGTGGAAATACACATACATACACATATGCACACACATACACACACAAATATGGTGGAGGTGTAAATCGGTATAACCATTTTGAAAAGCAATTTTGGAATTATGCAGAGAAGGTCACTAAAATATACATACCCTTTGACCTAGATATTGAACTGCTAGGTATATATCCCAAAGAGGTTGTTAACAAAAAGTCAAAGACATATGCCAAAATACTTGTAAACTGCCTTTTTGTGGTAAAAAAAACAAAACAAAACAAAAAAAAACCTGAATACAAAGTAGATGATCACCAAATGAGGAATGGCTAATCAAACTAAGTCAAAAATATATTGAGATATTACTGTGCTGTAAGAAAGAATGGATATAGGCACAAAACAATTGAAACTGAAGGTTGTGAAATTATAAAGAACAAGCTGCACCCCTAAAAAGTAAATATAAAAAGATACCTTCCCCTACTCCTTTGTTGATCTTTTTCTCCCTTCCTTCTTAAAAAAATTATTTTATTAAAAAGATGGCCCTATAGGAAAGGATGGAGTGAAAATTTTAGGCAACATACAAACAGAAAATGTCAATAAAAAATGCACAGACTTGAACTGACAGAAAGAATTGAAGATAATTAGACCAGCTTCAAAGTTACATGCTGAATTTATTCTCTATTTAAAATGAAAGGCAAGCTATGCATAATAGAGATTAAGGGACTCATATAAAACAGATAAAACCAAATTTGTCAATGGAGTCAAGGACTTTGGCATCAAGAACTTTCTATTCAAGGTCTTCATTATATGTGAGTACTGAGGACGTAGGACCTGAGACATCTGCAGAGACAGGTACAAGGTAGAATCCCCAACAAGGGTTATTTCCCTGGACGATGGCTGTTGGGAGTGGTATGAGTTAAGAAAAGCCCTGCTGTTTCTGGGGCTCTCAAGTGTACTTTCTCCTCCATAACAGCTGACTGGCAGTTCTTAACCACCATTTCCCTATATGTACTATATTCCAGTATAAGAATATAAGTTCCTCGAGAACAGTGATTGTTTCTTTTTATGTTTATATCTCCATACTGGCTACCTTTGTGTCTGAGACACATGGTAAGCACTTAATAAAAGCATTTTTCATTTGTTAATAATTCATTCATTGACTGAGGGTCCATATCTCACTTCTCTATCTCTTCGCACTCTTTTAGCTGCATGAAAGCACAAAACAGGAATAAATGATGGTTGAGCTGATGAATGAATGAAATACTTAAGAAATTTGGTCTATACAATCTACAGAAGGGATGACTGTGTAGCCATTTAATGAAGTCTTCAGATATATGAAAGGATGAATCTAAGTGTGAGGGAGAGCTCAGAGTTGTTCTATATTTCCCTTGAGGACTGAATAGGAAGGGAGGAGAAGGGAGGAAAAAGGAGACTAGAATTACAGCAAGAGGCACTTTTCTTTATCAAGAACTTCCTAATGATTAATGGAATGTATTCCCATGGGAATTTGTATCACACCCATCTCTGCGGATTTTTACAGGGAAAGTACTATGAATCATCTGTACTCCAGGCCTTCTACATTTCAGAGCTGCCCACTATATTTTTGGACAACTATGTTAGGAGATTTTTTCTCCTGCTGGGCCAAAATGTCTCACTGCAGTTACCACCAAATTTACTCTCTTCTGCATTTAGGGATAAGCAAATCAAACCTACTCTTCTCTTGATATGATAACCCCGTAAGTATCTGAAAAGAAATTTCATGTTTGGAGAGGGAGTATGCAGCAGTATATAGCAAGCTGTTATCAAATGGGTTCAAATCCCATCTGATACACTGACTGTAGAGCGATTTAATTTCTCAGGACTCTAGGAAGCTCTCTAAGACTAAAAATCACAGAGCAGTTACAACCTTAAACTCCTCAACCACAACTCCTCTTAATAAAGTCAACCACCACCTTCTCCTGGATGACTACCTTCCCTAGGATCATTATACATCTCCTACCACCAAAGCAAGGAAGCTTACAAAGATCATTTTAGAGCTGGAAGGGATAGGAAAGATAATCTAGCCCAATCCTCTCATTTTACACATGCAGAAACTGAGGTTAAATGACTCATAAAATCACACAGCTAATGTACAACACAGGCAGGATTTGAACCCAGGTCCCATATGGGATTATAGTTCCAGAGCAAGAAAGGAGGCCAAAAGTCATCTAGTCCAACCCCATCATTTTTTTTTTTTGCTTTCTGAAGGGCGATTGAGGTTAAGTGACATGCCCAAGGTCATGTGGCTAGTAAGTGTTAAGTGTCTGAGGCCTGATTTGAAGCCAGGTCCTTCTGACTCCAAGACCAGTGCTCTATTCACTGTGCCACCTAGCCACTCTTACCCCCATCATTTTTTATAGAACAAGAAACTGAGCCCAAGAAGCATATGTGACTTACTTGCTTGTAGTGATAGAAGTCGTCAGTTTCATGCATGGGCTTCAGGATCTCAAATCCAATTCTCTTCCACAGTCCCTATGACCTACCTCTCTGATCAGTTCTCTTCTCTGTCTACTCACGTCTTCAGAGATCTTAGTCACACTCATAGATTCAATTAACATGAATATACAGGTTGCTCCAATGTAGAGCTTCACTCCCTTTGCAGAACACTAATCCCTTATCATTGCCTTTTGGACATCTCCAGCTGGATATCATTATGAGCATCTCGTGATTAATGTGTCCAAAAATAAACATCATTCCTATAGCTGCCCCTTCTCCAAATCTCCTGCTTTTGGTTGTAGTCACCCCCGTATTCTCTGTCACCCAGGTTCACAAACTCAGGCATCCATGGCCCTTTAATATCCTTCCCCACATCCAGTATGTCTGTCCCTTTTGCTTCACTCACACTGCCATCACCTTTTGCCCAAAACATTTTTTTAATTTTAAAATTATTTTTAACATTCTTTTAAAAAATTTTTTGTGTTCCAAATTCTCTCCCTCAAGCCCTCCTGAACCCATGGAGAAGGCAAGCAATATACTATCAGTTATACACGTGAAATCATGCAAAACATTTCTTTATTAGCCATATTTTTTAAAAAAGCAAGAAAAAGAAAGTAAAAAAATTATACTTCAATTTTTACCAAAAGCTCATCATTTCTCTCTCAGAAAGTGAATAGCATTTTTCATTATGAGTCCCAGGAATTGTCTTGGATCATAGTCTGGATCAGAGCAGCTAAGTCTTTCACAGCCTGGTTCTGCTCACTTCACTTCGGTTCAATTCATATAAATCTTCCCAGGTTTTTCTGAAACCATCCTGCTCATCACTTTTTATAGCACAACACTATTTCATCAATCATATACCACAACTTTTTTAGTCATTCCCCAACTGATGGGCATTTCTCAATTTCCAACTCTTAGCCACCACAAAAAAAAAAAAGCTATGAATATTTTTCTATGTATAGATCTTTTGTCTTTTTCTTCGATATCTTTGGAATACAAACCTAGTGCTAGTAGTGTTTGGCCAAAGAGTACACACAGTTATTTATAGTTCTTTGGGCATAATTCCAAATTGTTCTGCAGAATGGTTGAACCAATTCGCAGCTCCACTAACAGTGCATTAGTGTACCAATTTTTCCACATCCCTTCCAGCATTTGTCATTTTCCTTTTCAGTCATATTAGCCAACCTGAGAGGTGTGAGGTGGTACCTCAAAGTAGTTTGAATTTGCATTTCTCTAATCAACAGTGATATAGAGCATTTTTTTCATATGACTATAGTTTTTATTTCTTTTGAACAATGCCTGTATCCTTTGATCATTATCAACTGTAGAATAGTTCTCATTTTTATAAATTTGGCTCAGTTCCCTGTATATTTGGGAAGAGGCTTTCATCAAAGAAACTTGATATAAACATTTTTAGTATTACTTTATTGTCTATGATATCTATTAGCAAAATGTAGTTTCCATGATTGTCTTTCTAATCACATCTATTTTTGTTTTTGTTTTCTCTGAGATGATTGTTACCCCTGCCCTTTTTTACCTCGGAGGAAGCATAATAAATTCTGTTCCAATCTCTTAATTTAGCTCTTTCTGTGTCTTTCTGTCTCAGGTGTGTTTCTTGTAAACAACATATTGTTGGATTCTGGTTCTAATCCATTCTGCAATCCGTTTACTTTTTTATAAAATGGATCATTCCATTTACATTCAGTTGTGATTACTAACTATGTATTTCCCTACATCCCATTTTCTTCTGTTTATTTTTCTCCCTTTTACCCTGTCCCTCCTCAGAAATGTTTTCCTTCCGACCACTGCCTCCCTTACTTTGCCCTCCCTTTTATCACCTCGCCCTTCTTTTCTCTTATCCCCTTTGCCTTCTACTTCCCTGTTGGGTAAGATAAATGTCTATACTCAACTACGCATATATACATACATACATATATATATTATATATTATGTGTATACATATAAAGTTATATTCCCTCTTTGAACAAATTCCAATGATAGTGAGGTTTAAACAATGCTCCCCCCCCCACTCCTATTTTCCTCTTCACTATAAAAGTTTTTGCTTGCAAGCCTCTCTTATGTAAAAGAATTTTCCCCATTCTTCCTCTCCTTCCCCCTTTCTTCCAGTGGAACTCTCTTTCTCATCCCTTCATTTTTTCAGTTCATCCCAACATAATCACCTCACACTTACTAGCTGTGTGATCCTGGGCAAGTCACATCACCATGTTTACCTCAGTTTCCTCATCTGTAAAATGAGCTGGAGAAGGAAAAGACAAATCACTCCAGTATCTTTGCCAAGAAAACCCCAAATAGAGTCATAAAGAGTTAGACATGATTGAAAATTACTGAACAACAAACTTTCCTCCCTTCCTTCTCCCAGTTCCTCCCTCCTTCTCACCCTCTCATTTTTCTATATTGTCCCAACAGAACTAACTCACACTCATGTTCTATGTCTAGACCACCCTAGTAATGATAACTTTCTTAGGAGTTACATGTATCATCTTGTCATATAGAAATATAAATGGTTAAACCTTATTAAGTCCCTTACTATTTCTCTTTCGTATTTACCTTTTTATGCTTCTCTCGAGTCCTGTGTTTGAATGTCAAAATTTCTAATTCAACTCTGATCTTTTCATTAAGAATGCTCGAAAGCAATACATTGTTGGTGGAGCTGTGAACTGATAAAACCATTCTGGAGAGCAATCTGGAACTATGCTGTTTGGGCATAAATAATTGCATACCTTTACCCAGTAATACCACTTCTGGGGTTGTATCCCAAAGAGATCATAGAAGTGGGAGGAAGATCCATATTTACAAAAATATTTGTTGCAGCTTTCTTTGTGGTGGCAAAAAACTGGAAATTAAAGGGATGCCCATCAATTGGGGAATGGCTAAACAAGTTGTGGTATATGAATGTAATGGAATACTATTGTGGTATAAGAAATGGGGAAGAGAAGGTCTTCATATTCACCTGGAGAGGCTTATACAAACTGATGCTAAGTGAGAAGAGCAGAACCAGGAAAAATTTGTACACAATCACAGACACATCATATGTGTGATGACCAACTCTGATAAACTGGACTCTTCTCAGCAATGCACAGTTATAAGACAACTCTAAAAGTCCCAGGATGGAAGGAGATATTTACATTCAGAGAAAGATCTAGAAAGAACAGAGTTTAAATGGAGACAGAAGCAATCTACACGCTATCGTTCTTTTTTGTGTTTGGTTTTCTTTCTTTTTTCCCATTGTTCACTCCATTGGTTACAATCCTTCTATACAACCAGACTAATGTCCATTGTGAAAGTATTTGCAGATCCTACCCTCAATTGTATGCCACCATGGGGTGGGGGTGGGGCATAGGGAGGGGAGAAAATTTGAAATTCAAGGGATTCTGGAACTGAATCTTGTAAACTAAAAGTAAAAAAAACAAATCAATTAAAAAAAATTTTTTTTAAAAGAATGCTTGAAAGTTACATTAAATGTCTAATGTTTATTGTTACATTAATTTTTTTTTTCTCCTGAAGGATTATATTCAGTTTTACTCTTGGCTGCAATCCTAGCTCCTTTGCCTTCTGGAATATCATATCCCAAGCCCTCCACCCCTTTAACTTGGAAGCCACTAAATCTTGTGACATCTTGATTGTGGCTCCACAATATTTAAAATGGCTTATTTTTGACTGCTTGAAATATTTTCCTCTTGACTTGGGAGCTCTGGAATTTGACTATAATATTCCTGGGAGTTTTCATTTGGAATCTCTTCCAGGAAGTGATCGGTGAATTAATTCTTCCAGTGTTTATTTGGGCCTAAGATATCAGGGCAGTTTTCCTTTATAATTTCTTGAAATATCATGCTTAGGTTCCTTTTTTTTGGATATGCCTTTCAGGTAATCCAATAATTCTCTTCAATCTACTTTCCAGGAAAGTTGTTTTTCCAATGAACTATTTCACATTTTCTTCTATTTTTTCATTATTTTGATTTTGTTTTATTGTTTCTTGATGTCTTATGGAGTCATTAGCTTCCACTTACCCAATTCTAATATTTAAGGAATTATTTTCTTCAGTGAGCATTTGTATCTCTTTTTCCATTCAGTCAGTTTTGTTTTTTAAGGCAATGTTTTCTTCAGTATTTTTGTTCCTCTTTTATCAAGCTGTTAACTGTCCATTTTTTCTTGCATCTCTCATTTCCCAATTTATCTGTCATCTCTCATCTCTTTCTTGAAATCTTTCTGGAATTCTTGTTGGACATGTGTCCAATTTGCACTTTTTCTTAAGAACTTTACTTACAGCTGTTTTCCTCTTATTGTCTTCTTCTGAATATGTGTCTTGATCTTCCCTGTTACCATAGTAGCTTTATATGATTAAGTTCTTTTTTGTTATCTGCTCATTTTTCCAGACTATTTCTTGACTTTGAACATTACATTAAAGTTGGGCTCTCCTCTGGGGGTGAGGAGGCACTGGGTCAAGCTTTAAGCTTTTTTATGCTGCTATTTTTGGAGCTAGTTCTGGGGGTCTGTAAGTCTTTGGTGCTTTCAAGGTGGTGTTATCTTAGGAGAGGTATAGCAGTAACTAATCTCAAAGAGTCATTGCTCTCCTGGTGTGGGCTATGGTCTTTACCCAGGAAATGCCCCTGTTCCCCTGTAACCATAAGCATTAGCACTTCTCTTGGCCCTGAAACTATGACCAGGTCCCTAGCTCCCTTGCAGTCAGCCTTGGGACTATGACCCACAATTGCATATGCAAATGCAGTCGTCAAACAGCTCCCAGTCTTGTGCCCAGAGTCAGCTCAGGGTCCTCTGTTATCTCTTTCTAACCAGTTGTCCAATCCTCTTACTGCCTCTAAAATGAGAACCACGGAAGCTGCTGCTGATATTGAGACCATAGCTTCAAGGACCATTGCTGGTATTTCCAACGACGTGCACTCCATGCACTATAAGACTACAAAAGAACAAATGTTTTCTTGACTATCAGAAAGGGGAATTGTGTGGAATCTGCAAATTACAGGGCAGTGAGTTTGAATTTGATTCCTGGTGAAATACTAGAATGAGCTATTTAAAGTGAAGGTTAGTAGATATCTAGAAAAGGAAGTAGTCAAAGAGCCAGCATGGTTTCAACACAGACAATCATGCCAGACTAACCTAATTTCCTTTTTGGACAGGCTTATTAGATCAGAAGATCTCTATAGATATTGTTTACCTGGATTTTAGCAAAGCATTTGGCAAAGTTTTTCATGCTCTTCTTGTAGATGAGATGAAGAGATATGAACTAGCCCATATAACAGTTAAATTGATTTATAATTGGTTGAATCAACCCGGACCCAAAGACTTGTGATTAACGGCTTAATGTCAACTTGTAAGGAAGTCTGTAATGGTACTCTGATGCCAACAAAACCATGACTGCTGCAATGCAATCCATAATACCTGCTTTGTATTCCCTACAGTACTGTTTATAATGTATATAAGAATCGGTTTTCTTTTGGGGAGTTTTGTGACAACCAGTGCCATCACTGTTCTCTTAATTAAATGAATTGTTACTGCTTTCTGGTGAATGTATACACGCATATTCTCAACTCTATAAAGCTATATTGGCAAGCTGAAGCCCCATTTTTACATATTCGGACCCCTGTGCAGTTCCTCTATCCCATCAAGGTTAACATTTATATAGAGAATATATATAAATATATATATATTTATAAATTTATATATAAGCATACATACAAATATATTTATAATATACTATGTATACTATAACATATACACACACATATCTTAAGGGGAAGACGTAAACCCTTTTGAGCAATAACTCTATTTTTTCTATTTTTTCCTCACTAAGGACCATGTCTCAAACTCATTTTCCATAGCAATGGACAAAGCTACTTAGAAGATAAAGAAAATTCCTTAGAATACCTTGATTGGGAGGACTCTTTTTGATTGGCTTCATAGCCAGAGGTGGCAATTCCTTCAACAAGCTCTAACAGATCCAGGCCCCACTCATTCACTTTGGTTCTTCTCTCATGATGGATCTCTGCTCTTGATTTGGTTCCTCTGATGGCATCAAAACCAAGACAATGATAGACAGGCTGACAAGTGGGGCCATCAAAACAAGCCTTGGTCCATTGTCTCTCCATTTGTTCTTACATTTTATGTGGAAGCTACAATTTTGTGGGTTCCGAAAGTTCAGGAGAGCAGACTTCCAGGAATTGATGACCCTGGGAGTCTAGGAATCAGAGTTCAGATCCTGAGTTCAAATCTAGTCTCAAACATTTAACAGCTATATTGTGCAAATCACTTAACCTCTCTGTGCCCCAATTTTCTCCTGTATAAAACTGAAATAACAATAACATCTACCTCCCAGGACTTTTGTGAAAGTCAAATAAAATAATATTTGTGAAGCACAGTCAGGTCAGCACAGTCAGTTACCCTGAGTAACTCTCTACTATGTAGAAACTATGTTAAGAGAGATCATAGGGGCAGGTAGGTGACACAGTGAATAGAGCCCTGGCCCTGGAGTCAGGAGGACCTGAGTTCAAATGTGACCTCAGACACTTAACACAAAAACTAGCCATGTGACCTTGGGTAAGTCACTTAACCCCAGTTGCCCTGCCTTCTCCCCTCCAAAAAAGAAGAAAAGAGTGATTCCACTGTCTCAGAGACCAAGGTGGTAAAGAGATAAGTGTGTTTCTGAGATGTCTGGGGGAAATGTGCGTATTTTTTGGTCCTGTTCTAGCTATAAAGTAAATATCCCTTTGTAAAAGCTAAATGATATATATGGTTAACTGGAACTGGGGTGTTAGTCACCAGTGATTACCAGTGGTGGAAACACAACCAGTGGGCAGTAGAGAAGAGGTACCTCAACCCCTCAGGATACCTGATGAATATCACAGAAATGTACATGGCATGAATCCGGGAAAGTGAGCCCAGATCTTACTCACTAGACAGGTGAGCAATCAAGGCAGAGTCAGGATTCACAGCTCTTCTGATGACAAACCTGGCTTTCCTCCTACAGCACAATTGGCCCTCCGTTTAGAGTGCTGCCACCCTACCTTTGATGCTACACTTTCCATGAAGCATTTGAGAGAGGCTCCTGATCCCCTCATAGAGTTAGTGGAGAAACACTTTTAATACTGCCACCCAACTTATGGTATTGCACTCTTCCAATAGGCACTTTCCATAAGTTCCAGAGGTACCCAGACAGTAGTGGATATATAACTTGAGACACAGACCTTAAGACCATCCTGTCTCATTTCTAGCATTCCAGATGCCTCTGCTGGCTATAAAGATCATCCTTCAATAAATGCATCATAGTAAACATAAATCCTGTATTGATGGTCTCTTTCTTTCCTACCAAGGTGCTTCAGTTAGTTTATCACAAAATCACTAATTGAGAAAAAAAATACCACTAAATACAGGAAACAGCATGAATAGAAGAAACTAATCAATTGCTCTTTTCAGTTATTTACTATGGACATCCAAAACAACTCTAATTCATTCAACACAAAGACTAGACAACTAAATTAAATGGAATGCCTCTGGGACATGTACTAAGCCTTGCGTGATTAAACACTGTTATCAATGACTTGGATCAAGGCAAAGAAGGCAAAGTTTATCATATTTGCTGATGACACAAGGCAAAGAGAAACAGACAGGATGTTAAAAAGCATAGTCAAGATAAAAAAAAATATCAATAGGTTAAAACAATGAACTAAATTTATTTTTCAAAAAACATAATGAGGACAAATATAAAATTTTACATAGGAGCTCAAAAAAATCAACTTGGCAAGTATAGGATGGGGGAAGTTGTGGCTAGAAAGCAATGTGACAGGATCATATCTGAGGGATTGGCAAACTGTTAGTTGGACAAGATCTAACAGCATAAAACAAAGACAAAAAACTTGAGAAAGCAGACCATGTTAACAGTTACATACTCTCCAGGGCCAGGGAGGAAATCGCCCTAATGTATCCTCTGGGAGTCAGGCTACTCGCTCTAAAAGCTCTAGTGGTTCCTTGTCATCTCAAGGATACACTTCTCTGGCTGATGCAGAAGGTCTTTCCCAATCTGGCTCCTGCCTACTTTTCAAAGCTTATCAGATACTATCGCAGCCAAACTGGCCCTGCTGTTTCTGGCTGTTCCTTGGGCCCAACATCCCACTTTCCATCCTTGTGCCTTTTCCCAGGCTAGAGGGCACACCCACTCGCTTCACCTCTGCCTCTTGGAGACCTTGCTGCTTGCCAGGCTCAGCTCAAGGACCTTCTCCTACACAGACCTTTGTGGATCTTTCCAGCTACTATTGCTCCCTCCCCAGCAATAATAAAACATGCACAAAGGAAATGAAAATACATGTGTTGTTCTCTATCTACCGCACACACAAAAGACCATAAGCTCCTTGATGGCAAGAGCTATCTCATTTTGGGGTCTATATCCTCAATACCCACCACAAATAAACGTCTAGTTTTATAGAAGGTGTTTAGGGCATGTCTTCTGAAGAAATTAATAAGTATTATGTTCAGTTCTGGGAGTCACGTTTTATGAAAGATGTTGACAAACTGGAGAGTCTAGAATCTTGAGGTTCTTAACCTGGGGTCCACGAACTTTTTTAAAAAAAAGATTTTGATATAATTAAATTCCTTTGTAATTTTATGTGTTTGATTTTGTTTTGTATTTTAAGTATTATATTTCATTAGATGGGTAGGTGGCACAGTGGATAGTACTGGGCCTGGAGTCGGGAAGACCTGAGTTCAAATCCAGTCTCAGACTCTTACTACCAGTATGACCCTGGACAAGTTTCTTAACTCTGCTTCTCTCAGTTTCCTCACCTGTAAAATGAGCTGGAAAAGGAAATGGCAAACCACTCCAGTATCTTTGCCAAGCAAACCCCAAATGAGGTCATGAAGAGTGGGATACAACTGAAAAAATGACTGAACTACAACAGCAACCTCCCAGGACAGTTGTAAGGATCAAATAAGATAATATTTGTACAGTCCTTGAAGCAGTCTTGACATGGAGCAAGTTCTATATATGCTTATTTCTCTCCTCTGCCCTTTATTTTACATATTGAAAAACATTATTCTGAAGTGTCTGTGAACTTCACTAGACTGTCCAAGGGATCCATGACAGAAAAAGTTAAGAACCTCTGAGAAAGATGACAAGAACGATCAAGGAATCCAAGTTCAGGAGTCAGCCCACCAGTTCAAAGAATCAGGGAGGTTTTACCTTGAGAGAAGCCAGCTTGGAGGGATATGACAGCTATAATCAAAACAATGGAGGAAGTCACAGAGATAAATCTAGGTTTGACCCAGGGAAGAACCTGGCAATAATCAGTTTTCCCCCAAAGTAGAAGCAGTTGGGGAGAGGAGGAGGAAGAAGAGATGGGAGGTTTGCAGACATGGGTGAGCCACCTTCTTGTCAGATGGGCTGGAGAGAAGATTCTTTTTAGGTTCCAGGTGAGACCAGAGGCCTGCTGAACGTCCTTCTGAGTTTGAATGAAGTGCTGTGATTCTATACAAGGGCTCCATTCTGTGATATCATGAAAAAAAAAGGCTATAGCCCTAAACCCTGCTACCTTTAACACACAGCTGATGGAAGGAGGCTATGATAGTTTTATCTTTAGTAAGTACAATTTATTTAAACTGAGGAGCTACATAAAAATGAGCATTTTAATAAGTTATTTAGTTTGACTGGTAACTAGACGATGAGTGGTCATCTGAACCTAGCAGCCTGATACATAGGATCAAGGCCACTCCATTCATTCACTCAAAACATTCAAGTTTTAAAGCATAAAGTCACTATCACCAATGGACAGAACAGGAAGACAGAGCTCAGGGTCATCAACATTGTTGTTTTGTTTGCCAGAGAAGTTCCTGGTTTGACAAGAACAAAGTATTCATGTTATCACTGAGCTGGTAGGAAAGCTAGGAGTTTTCTAATTATCATTGGTCCTGACAGATACTATTTTTTAAAAATTGTGAATAAACTTAGTACAATGAATAAATACCACACTCACAGTTTAACTGGAATTTTGCTAGTTTATTTTATAGGGAATCTTCAGAGATGAATGACAAAATAAATTTTAAATAAGGAAAAAACCAATAATTGGTCTATCTTAAATAAGTGGAAAAGGAGGGGAAAGAATTTTGAAAGATATCAGAAAGGTACGGTATTTTTTAAAAAGAGGAAGATAGGCAAAATAAAATAAAAATTTAAACTGCAAAAATTATTCTAAATACTTTATGAAATAAATCTTGCAAATATCTGATTGGGTATAAGAGATTTTACATTGGCACCCAACCCCTTTCTCTTGTTCCACACACATCTGCAAAGGATTAATTCTGTGATTCAAAATATAAACAAGAATAAGCAATAACATTAGCAAAGGTGTGAAGACAGTTTTGAAAAACATATTTTTTTTTCTCTCAAATTCTGCACCAAAGCTGTGCTCTAACAGCCAGTTTCAGACTAGAAGATTCCTTTGGTGCCTGCCCTGGATGCTTCAATAGTATGAGAATGAAGAAAGGCATTCTCTCCTAATTTTATTCATTTCATTTCTGGGGTTTCTATCTATCCAATTTTACCAGAAAGTGGGTAAATGTGTGCTTCATGATTCTCTGAGATGTCATACTGCAACATCAGCATAAACTCATGCTGGACAAAACCAGCGCAAAACGGAAACATTTAAGCTTACCGGGCAAAGGAGAACAAAAGAATATGATGAAATGGAACAGCTCCATTTTCCCAGACTCAGTTACCCTCTGCCAACTGAAAGGGAGACTGGTACCTAAATCTTGATTGTGAAGAAAGGTTCGCAGCATCACAAAAATCACAAAATCTTGGAGTTCAAAGGGACCTCAGAAGCCATATAATTCAAAAAATACCTGAACAAGATATCTGAGAAATCACTGCCCAGTCCTTATATGAAGAGCTCTGGCAACATGGAACCAACTAGTTACCCGGTCAGTCTACTCCACCTTGGAAAGTTTTCCCTTAATTCAAGTTATTTTTGTGTCTTTGAAACTGCCACCCACTGTGCCTAATTCTGCTCTGGCTGGAGTGGGGGGGAGGGGGACCCTAATCCTTCTTCCACCTTTTAAGTACCTGAAGACAGCTGGCATGGTCCGGTTGGCTTTCTCTGCTTCAGGCTAAACTTTCCCACTTTCTTGAGCAAATTCTATGGAGTAATCCCCAGCCCCTTCATCAATGTGAATGACCTCTTCTGGGGATCCTCCAGGTTATCAGTACTCTAAATGAAAAGCAGTTGAATATGGATTATTTTGATCCTAAGACATGAGTAAGGGCTGTTCCAAAAACTGGATGGACCAGTTGACTAATAAAATTAAGACTGGTTTTATACATCCTGAATTCCAAAATTATCTCATCACTCACTTAGTTATAAACCCAATTTCAATGGCTATGACAATAATAACTATTGTTCATGCTTACACAGTACTTTGAGATTTATAAAGTGATTTCCTTACAATAACCCTGCAAAGCATATGGTGTAGTTGTTACTGTCTTCATTTTATAGATAAAGAAACTGAGTCTCAAAAAAAGTAAATTCCCCAAGGTGATAAATAGATTTTGGAACCTAGTCGGCTGAGTTGAAGACAAGTGCTCCTTATGTTATACTATGCTTCCCCCTACAGGTAGGAATAGTGAAGCTCAGGGAACACGAGTGAGTTACCTGAGATAACAACTTGCTATTTCAATCATAATAATATTGAATGATCTTAAATTGACCCCCATCTCTGTCAGCCCAGCAACAGAGCAAATTCAGTCTCAGAGAGTACTGGAGCCGAGAAGAATGAGGACAGAGAAATTAAAGAATAGGCCCAATGCATTCTCAGTGCACTGCTGTAGCTGAATCCCAAAGGATCACCTTCACCCCTTTAATGTCAATGCATCTTAGCCAAACCAAGTGCCTGAGAAAACAAATCAGAGATGGCAAGGAAAAAATGCAAAGTTGCATGGGACCTAAAGACAGAAAAGAATTGATAGCAAGACGTGCATGTACAGCAAGGACACCACAGAAAAATCATTAGAGAAACATAAAGCCAAAAACTAAATGAAGAAGGGAAAATAAACATTCAAAGAAAAAGTCTTCTCATAAGAAAGGAAATTGAGGGAAAAAAATCTCTTGAAAAAGGTGAAATATTACAATAAATTTTTCAACACCTTATGAATTGACAATGAGTCACTCCAAGAGTCTCTAGAGCAGGCCAAAAGGACAACCAAAGAATTAAGTGAAAATATCAAAGAAATATGGACAGAAATAGGAACTCTTAAGGAAGAAATATGAAAGCCTAGCCATAGAGAGACAGAGACAGAGACAGAAGCACAGACAAACAGAGAAAGAGAGAGACAGAGAAAGTACTAGAGTAAGAGGCAAAGAGAGACAGAGACACACAGAAATAAAATTATGGAACTGGAAAGCAAAAATGAGGAGGCATAAGGATAATTAAATTTTAAAATTAAAATTAAAATCAAAAGGCAAAATAAAAAGAACAGCATTTAAGATATACAAATTAAAACTCCTAAACTTGAAGACAGGCTGTAAAAAGATGGGGGAGGGGGGAATATATATATATATATATGAAATATGATATAATATTGAAATGTAATATATGATATAATATTGAAATATGATAAATATATAATATATATGTGAAAATCTAAATAGCATACCTTCAAAAGATCATATAGGAAATTACCTGGAAATACTGGAGTCAAGTAGCAAAGTATAGGTTTAGACGGAATGAGGCCAAGGGAGAGTTCAGAGTCAAGATTTGCAAAGACTGAATCCACAAGCCATATATACATACAGATGCATATATATATACAATATAGATTATGTGTGTGTATGTATATGTGTATGTGCGTGTACATGTGCATGTAACTTAAATATATATGCACATATATGTGAGTTATATAAAGTGAATGGTTATGGATATACGTATATACACGTATGTGCATATGCTAAAAAATAAGTACTTGTAAATTTTTGAGTCGCTACTGAGAGGACCCACCCACACCAATAACAACACCTCACACTGAGAAACAGAACCTGTCATTGCCCAAAGAGCTCTAGGTGCTTATCAATACTAGTGTCTCGAGCATTCACCAAACACTGAGCTTCTACACACTCAGCCTATCCCCCCTTCCTGCTTTCCAAACTAAGGCTGACATAAGCACTTTCAATCATCAATGCCGTGTAGCCTCGTCAGTCCCTCAGGCCCAAGGTCAAGGCAGAAAGAATCATGTCTGAGACATTCTATTCCTAAGCACTTCACAAATCTCACCTCATTTCGTGCTCATGACAACCCTATGAGGTAGGTGCCTTTGTTGTCTCTATTTTACTATCCTTACCCCGATTATTTAACTCTCAGTTGAGGAAACTGAGTCAAATAGAAGTTAAGTGCTCAAGGTCACACAGTACAAGGACAGTTAGCAAATTCTGCCGTATTTCTTGGCCCACCACTCCCGCTAGAGAGAAAGAACAATTCCCCAAAATAAAAAAATAAGATTCCTGGCATCACAGGTACATCACAAACTCTAGGATCCACAATAATCTCCTGTTTCAGGCAAAATGTGAATTCAAGTGTTCCTGACTCCAGATCCAGTGCTCTGCATGCTACACCACCTGACAAGGGGCACGCCCATTCCTCAAGGAGCCTGAGTGCTCCACGAGGTCACCCTTGTTACACCTGGCTATATACATAAACGCAATCTCATTGTTTCCTCTCTGTGACTGCTCATTTTAACAGCTGGTGTTTGCTTTGGAACGTTCTGTGAAATGGAAGTGGCACATCTGATGGAGGATAGGGCCCACAGAAAAGGAAGATAAGGAGGAGCAGGAGCTAGATGTTTTAGAAAGATTCCATGGAGCTTTAATGAGTAAAGAAAAATGGCTAATGTTAATACAGTAAACTTGCTGGCACTGATGCTCTGTGTCAAGAAGTGATTGTACCTTGCTTGAATTGTAAGCTATTAAACTTGCTACATGAGTTAGAAGCTCTTGGGACTTTACATTTGATCTATTTTCTTTGATCTCACTTTGATCCAAGGTAAGTGTGTTGATGCTGAGGGATCAGCAGGTCACCACATAAGGAGAAACATTAGTTGGGCAAGCAGGGGTGTGTGAAAGCAGTTCCAGGTGATTGCCCAGTGCTGGGGATACAGGAAGGGCAGCCTTGTAAAGACAAGAGGATCAAGCTGACTTATCAGTTCTGCTGCTTTCCTTCTCTTCTTCTGAATGGGAAGGCCTCCTTGGCTGGAGCAAAGGTCTAGGCAGAATATCTCTGGAATAATGTGAAGTTCTGAGAAGTAACTATTCCAAAATTTCTGGCCATTCCTTGAGATTGAAAAGACCTGAGAAAAATCTGTTTCAACCAGCCTTGTGAGAGGCCAGCCTGTAACTCTGAGACCTAGACCTAACAGAAATTTAATGTGTTATGGGAAAGCCTTTCTTTCCACTCTGGGAAAATCCCTCTGACTAATGTATGCCTTGTAATCAGTTTCAGAGTTTCAACATATCTCTTAAACCCACAATGACAGGGATATAGGAATGGAAAATTCCTTTGTCAGAATCAATGCTCTTCCTGATTGTTTTATGCATCAGTGATCTCTTATGTTTAAAGATGCCAATGTGGTGTTCAGAGGTCATTAAACAGAAACCACAGGGGATCCTTAGTCTACAAACCAAGTCTGAAGACACCGAGGCCTTGTACTGAAATTCAAGGAATGCCGATTGTGTTTCTGTCGTTTTGTCCTTTGTTTATAGGCATACATTCACACACTCACACACATATAAAAAACACTCTGAAAATCTCAAAGCACTATGTAAATAGTAGGAGTGGTAGTGCTGGTGGTAGTAGTGGTGGTGGTGGTGATAGTAGCACCCTTAGAACAGAGAAGAGGTCCTGGCCCATTCCAAGGACGCAAGACATCTCACTGTGAGAAATCTAAATGAAAGGCCCTAAGTAAATGTCAACCTGTTTGCTGTACCTCCATCTAAAGATTAATTAAAGAAAGTGAGAATCAATTTAAAGCCAAAACTTCTTAGGAAAACTCTAGTACATATTACTTAGTAACTACATATACCATTGAAGCTTCAATTGCTTTTCTTTTGTTTCCATCACTAAACTCACTCAAGGAGGTTTCCCCTATTTCTTTCTTTTCTTTTTTTTTTCTTTTTTAGGGGGGAGAGGCAGGGCAATTGGGGTTAAATGACTTGCCCAAGGTCATACGGCTAGTTAAATGTTGAGTGTCTAAGGCCGAATTTGAACTCGGGTCCTCCTGACTCTAGGGCTGGTGCTCTATTCACTGAGCCACCTAGCCAACCCTCCTCCCCTTTTCTTTAAGGCACATTTTATTGCACATGAAAACACAAAAGTGAAGAGCGTAGAGGCAAAGAAATAGAACTCTGCATTTTTCCCTCCTGACATCTCCATCTTAGAAAAAGCTCCCACCTCAGTGCAGACAGCATGAGCCCCAACATTTGAGCTCACCCCCATTCCAGTTTGCTCTGCCAGGCTAGGCGTGAAGAAAGATAATTTGTCCCAGATAATGGTACCTGAAAACACATTGCTCTGCCCTCCTTATGAGGCTAACCTTAGAAAAAACAAATAGTTTTGTCCTATCTGCAAGAATTATAGACAACATTCAAAATAACATTTTCCCCTCAGGGTATTAAAGTCTGCTCTGTGCTCTAGTCTGAGGGAGACTCTTCTGAAAATTCCTCCCCAAAGCTATCTGTTTCCTAGGGGACAATTCTAGGAAGTCCTCCCTTTCCTAGGCTATGTGTCTCTGAATAAACCTTATCTGACTTGTTATTTCAAATTGTTTTATTGGGCTGTGTGTTTTTACCCTGACATTTTTAACACACTCAAGTCCAAAGAACAAACAAATTTTTTTAAAAAGCTAACAAAAAAAAATTCCATGGGAACAAAATCATTAAAGCACTTAACAGGAGGGATGACAAGGGGCAGGAATTAACCTATTGAACACGTACAAAAATTCACAGGTTGATTTTTCTTCTCTCTGCTTTCGCCACCTGTATTAATTTATGAGTATAAATATTATGAGAAATAGTATGCACACAAAGTGCTTTTAGCATATGAAAGAAAAAATAATTTCCAAAGTGAAACTTTCTCATATACTAAGTTATTTCTATTTGGAAAACAAATACAAACTTAACAAACTAGTATGCCTCTAAAAATGAAAATGTTTCTATTAGTCAATTCAACATAACACTTACCTTCACTAACAGCATGAGGTTTAATAATGCAGCAAGTACAGTTAGTAAATTTGGCAGTATTTACTGGTCCACCACTTCCGCTTGAGGGAAAGAACAATTCCAGTTCCTAAAAACAAAAACACGATGTCACAGGTGTTCTAAGAACTCTAATATCCATAATAATCTTGTGATATGAAAATGAGTTTATTACTTTAAAAATATCACATTTGCTTCAAGGATTCTAGTAAATAAGCAATGATGCTAAAAAGATGAATTGAACAAATTACAAGTAATAAATGCAGCAGTAATAAAGTAAGAAACATAGTGGAATCTATAAACTAATATCAATTAACAAGAATATGAATTAACTTGGCATATGAATAAAATACGGCTAAGTAAAATATGGAGTGGCAAATCTTACCTGATATGTTTTATAAATAATATGTTTAAGGACAGGCAGCAAGTCACCATGGATGACCCTGGGGGCAGTAATGCCTCCTGAGGCACAGAGCCTTGTGTGACCCTGGGCACATTACTTAATCTCTCAATTACTAGACAACTCTTTAAGACTCCAAAAAGCACAACAGTTACTAGTCTGAAATGGTAATGGAGTCTCTTCACTGAGGAACTCCCAAAACTAAAGAAAGCAATGCATTTTAGAAAAAAATATTCAACATAAGCTTTTAGTTTCCTTGGAGAACATAAGTGTGTGAAGGTAGGAATTTCTGTGTGACTGTCAACAGAATCCACTGAAAACAATTAAAGCAAATGTGGGTATTCTGTGGAAGAAAAGAAATTAATCTTCAGAAATCCCTTCACAATAGTTACTTGATTTTTATTTTTTTAATTGAGTTTAGGGGGCTGACCCAAATATAGTGACTGAATTAAAATTCTGTAGTCAAATGCTGTTATTTTGGCTATATTATTAGGGATTTTTATGTTGTTGTTTTGGGTTTTTTTTGCCCAGGGCATCAAACATCATGCAGTCATCTCCATTGTCTACTAAGAGGACTCAGAGACCATGGTAAACTCTCATTCTTTGGGTCACTTGGAGGTGGTTTTACATACTAACCCAGTAAAGTAAAAAGTTGATTCACTTTCAAGAATGATCTAATTTTAATTAGATCATTAAGTAACTATCCAATAGTAATTAGATCATAAAGTAACTATCCACTAATATTAAATATTATGCATGTATCATTTTAGTAAAACCACAACTCCTTTAGACTGCAATGAAATGAGAATATCATGTTCCCAAATACAAAATCCTTCTAACAAATTGATTTAATATTATTCTTTATTATTCCTGTGCATAGATAAGAAATATTAAGTTTCACAACTTGTTACAAATGACAAAAATTTCTCCTTTGATATATGACTTGAAAAGATAAGAGGCTGGGATGCAGCAAGGTGCCACAGAAAGAGAGCTGGATTTAAAATCGAAGAACCTGGGATCAAGTCCCAGACCCCCTTACTCCTGATAGTACCTGTGACTTTGGGCACGTTACTTAATCCTGCTAGCCCTAAGTTTTCTCATCTCTCTCTCACCCACCCCAGCCTAGGTGATGAAATTATGGGAAGAATAATTAAGAGAAAAAGAAAACAAGATGTCAAATGAAATTCAAAGAAGAATTTTCACTATGTTACCCCTTTACAAGGTGTGAAGTTTTCCATGATGTAATTAATTAGCAGAGTTAGCTATTCACTGACCAAGCATGGGTAATATCACTGTATCCTCTAGGGGAGAGAAAAGGCACACTTCCTTTTGAGAAAGACTTGAGAGAGGTAGCTCCAAGGAGTGTGCCCCAGCACTAGACAATACAGCCAGCTACAGATTCAAGGGAAAATCTGTCCTGGAACACAGATGGTGAGCTACAGAAGGAGAGGTTAACAAGATCCTATAGTGCCAGAGACATGAGTTACCTTGACCACAAGTGGAGGGAGCTTCTACACAAGGCATATCCTACAAACTGATGGAATCTGAGGTCTAGAGCATACACAAAAATACTCCCAAGACAGACACCTTCTAACATTGCTGGATACAAAATAGCTTTAAATATAAACTAGTATTTCCTGATACTGAATGAGATCATTGTTCCACATGTAAGTCCTTCCCCAAAGGGCAAGAAAGTCCTTGTGATGATTGCCCTTTATTTTGATAATCCTTCTCTGATAGATCACTTCTGATTGTGATTTGGCCAAATCTCATCACCTACTTTCCAGGGTTATGCAAGAAGGTGATAATACTGTCTGTGCAGGTTTATTACAGATGGTAACTGCATTCATTGTAACCAAGCCATAGTTAAGGTGAAGTTCTATGATGACAATGAAAAATTTTACTGAGGAAAAAAAATGGCATTCAACTGACTCTGCATTGTTTTACTGAAATATTTATAGAGGACCAATGGGCAAAATCTAATAGTTTCTTTAAATATGCCAATATTTTAAGAAATAGACTTTCCTACCTATGAAATTTGGTTCTAACAAGAATGTTTATTAAGATGTCTTAAAAAGAAAAAGCTGGAGCAGCTTGGTGGTGCAGTGAATGGAGCACCGGCCCTGGAGTCAGGAGGACCTGAGTTCAAATCTGGCCTCAGACACTTAACACAAAACTAGCCGTGTGACCTTGGGCAAGTCACTTAACCCCAATTGCCCTACCTTCCCCCCTCCAAAAAGCAAAAAAAAAAAAAATTTAATAAAAAATAAAAATAAAAAGCTTTCTTTAACAACGTATAAGCATCAATAATCAAAAGTATAGCTGTGTTCAATGATATTTTTTAAACATCCTTACCTTTGCAGCATTAGCAAAAGAATCAGGACCATGAACTGTATTTCTTATGCAATCTATTCCAAATCTTGCTCTAATGCTTGTAGGAAAATCTGTACGAGCCATACCAGGGTTAGCAGGTCCCATTAAATTCTTCCATTCATTGATAGCATCATCTCCTAAAATCTCCATGGCAATCACAGGACTAACTGTAATAAACTGGATAAGCTCACTGCAAAATAGATTTTTTTTTTTAGGAATATATGTTAACAAGCGTATGCATCTTAACATGGAAAATTCATTAGAATGTAAGCATGACCTGTGAAATAAATTACCTTTAAAAGTTACTAAATATCATTTCACCGTGGACACTGTAACATTGTATAGTTGTGTGGTAGCCTAGTGCACCACATATTATTGCTATTGTCAGATCATTTGAAAGACAGAAGCAAAATCTCTATAATAATAACATATCTTCATAAAAAGTCATCAGCAGATGTCTCCCTTGCTGTAAAAGTCAATAAATTGATTTGACTTTAATGACTTTAATAACCTAAGATACTAATCAATTCAAGTCAACTAAGGTTTATTCATTTTCAAACTACTACGCATAAGGAACTGGTAGTATGGGAAAAATAAAAATTTTAAAAATGACACAGTCTCTGCCCTCAGGGAGATCACACAATAACGAGAGAGATGTGGCATACGTGTGTGTGTATATAAATGTAAATACCCACTATGATATTAATTCCATAAACTACTATTTAGCTCTACAACACCCCTACCAGCAGTCATGATTATGACCACAGTCTGGACCAATCTGTTGGCCATGATGCTGACAAAGCCAGCATAACAGGCATTTAGATATCTGTCTATGAGACCCATCAAAGGAACCCCACTGGTAGCAGGTTACTTTCAGCTTCCCCTTGTTTCCTCAGAGCCTTGGATTTCTGGATAAGTATTTAGAACATCTAGTCCACTGAGTGAGGCCAACCTTGAAGAGTTCAGTGATCCATCCTCAGTCCTGGCATCACTAAATATTGACTCCTAGTTCTAGACAGTGGCAGCTATAACTAGAAAGCCAAATGGATCATATTTCCTTTTGAAGATACCAGTTCTCTTATGGAATTCCCAACAACATGGGCATACTGTAAAGAGTTAATGGTAATTAGGGCAGAATCCGAAATTTGGTAGGCCATCAATGGGTTGCTCTTCCAGACTGAGTAATGTATTTTATCTTAGAAGTAACAGGAAGCCAACTAAATCTTTTGATCAAAAAAATATGATCAGGATAGGGATGAGAACTAGAACTGTGTTTTCGTTGGTGTCAGGACCTTCAGGATGAGAAAACTCCCTTTACTAATGAGGGCTGGCATATTCTTTGCAACTTATCATCTTAGAGGGTAGCTTAGGGCACTGAAAGAAAGGTTAAGTAATATACACCTGCTGCCTCACAGCCATAGGGAAGACTGAATTCAGCTCTTTCCGGCTCCAAGGCTCACTCTCTATCCACCATGCTGCTTCTCCAAGACATGATCAGATCAGAACAAAATAATAAAAAAGATTTTTTTTTGGTAAGTGAATGGAAGATACATTGAAGAAAAGAAATATCTTCAAAGCAAAAGGAGGTCATTAGAACAATCCAGACAAAAAGTGATGAGAGCCTGAATTTGGGTGATCTTTGATTAGCACTTAGTTCTAAGAGTCTCATTTGAATTACATGTTTAACATTCAGAATCTATAGAGAGAGGGAGACAAAAACAAAATATATGCCATCTACTAAATGGATATAAAAATCCTTTAGAAGTATTGCTTTGTGTACAGAAGCCTCTCAAAAAAAAACCACAATGTCTATTAAGATGAAAAGACAACATTCAGAATAAAATCTCATTCTTCTGGAAGCAAAGAATTTTCAATAGGTATGAATATTATACACTTCAAAAAAGCTTATTTTCTGAATATATAATAAATGCAGGGTGTAATGACTTGCATTTCAGGGGTTCTTTTTATCTAACTCAAGGACATAAAAATGATCTCAAAAAACAGCATTCTCTTCAAGTTATTCAAATGAGACAAATGAAGAGCAAGCGATATGCAAAGGTTTTAAAATAATACAACTCTACAGAAAGGACTCCCTTTATACACAGTCAGCTCTCTCTTTTGATACCTACCTATAGAAAGGTTTTGATAGATGATCGACATAAAAATCTGCTGCTTCTTTCCTGTAACATAACAAAGATAATTGTTTATTAAAACAAACAGTTGAGTGGCATTTTGTCATTTTTTTGATATTTTATCAATTAAATGTAGACAACCATTGTCCATTCATGTTTATCCAATCTAATAATACACTGCCTTTAGACTTTTCTACAAATTCTCCACATCGAAAAACAAAGACAAATCTCTAATCCTAGGTCATTGCCAGTAAGCACTACTACAAATTAACTTGGTTATATTGAACTATTTTTAATCTCTCAGATACTGGTAACCTAGGTCCTCCTCTTTAAGATTCTCACCAAAGAAATCATCAAATAAATAAAAGTCTTACATTTTTCCATTAGTGATCATTTGTTCTCAAGAGCTCACCACGTCACTGAATTAGACAGATGAATGACTTCAGGGGAAGACAAGGTCATCTTCGAGCTTGAGCACAACTCATCAAAGCCCTCTTTGGAAGCTACAGTCTTTTTTCATAGTTCTGTCTGTGTGGTCCTCTTATGAACCCTTCTAAAATCAACCAACAGCACTTAGTAAGCATGCACTAGGTGCTAGACGATGCATTGGGTTCCAGGAACACAGTAACAAGAATCAGGTGATTCTGGGCCCATGAGGAGCTCACCATGCATGAGAAGAGACTACCTGTACATATGCAGGAATATACAAGATTGGGGATAAAGTGACTAAAAGTCAAATTCAGGGAAAGGACAGAGATGCACACAGCTGGAGGTAGGGAGGGAGGTGGGAGCAGAAAAGACCTCACACAGGAGGCAATGCCTGAAATCAAACATGAAGACAGATTCTACAAGGCAGAGGCCAGGAGGGTCCCCCAGTGAGCATGACAGATAGTCATGCTTAACAGCATTCAGGGGCTTTTAGAGAAGGGGAGAAAAGATAAATTAGCTTGAGACAGGCAAGAAAGGTTTAAAAAGTCAACTGAATAAGAACAGACTGGGGAAGATGTAATGAAGCAGCAATTCACATGAAAAAGACCTGGGGGTCCTAGGTAACTACTTGTGTGTAACAGAAAGCTCAATGTATTTTTACTCTGAAGAGCTCAGTATAAATCTTGGGTCTATGACTCCCAAAGGCTAGGACCGTGGATGTGCTTCTTGTCTTCTCTAAACCTCTGTTTCTTGTCTGCAAAACAAAAATAATGTTTGTTCTATCTACCTCACACAATCATTACAAAGAAATTTGCTGGGAGGCAGAGCCAAGATGTAGGAGTAGAAGAAGGACTATCCTTGAGTTCCCACACAAACCATCTCCAATATCTGTAAAATATGACTCTAAACAAGTTTTAGAGCTACAGAACCCACAAAGTGACAGAGAGAAACAAATCTCCTGCTGAATGCAGCCCAGCAGGCTGCAGGAAAGATCTATTGCACCAGATTGGGAGTCAAGCACAACCCTGGGTGAGCTGTAGGAGCTCAGACCGGGGCAGCCCCAACCAGTGGCACAGACCAGCTGGTGCAGATTTCAGGAGAGTGAATCACTGGCAGCTGTGGTGGTTTCCAGACTTCTCAATCCATAAGAGACAAAGAGAAAGTAAAAGGTCAATAGAGAACTCTGTTGGAACTAGGTGACAGAAGAGCGTGGTCTGGCCACTTCCCCCAGGGTGAGAGGTGGTGGAGTTCCCGTGGCTGTAGCTGCTGCCACATGGCTGCCCCCTGAGTTCCAGGCCTACAGACTGTAGTGGGACCAAGCTACCATTCAGCAGGTAATTGGCTTGCTTTGACCTGCTTGGATCTGGGTCAGTCTTAGGTGATGGTGCTGTGGCGTGTGGCCACTGTGCCACAGTTTGTGGTGACTATAGAGAGGAGACCCTCCTCAGACCTCTGACAACATATGTGAAAACCCCAGTGATTTGGGACAAATTCCCTCGACTCTGGAAGCAGAGTTCTACTATAGCAAAGAGCTGAAAAGTCAAGTAATTGGCTGGCAAGATGAGCAAGCAGAGGAAGCACAAAGAGACCACAGAATCCTTTTTTGGGGACAAAAAGGATCAAAACATGGAACCACAAGAAGTCAACAAAGTCAAAACTCCTGCATCAAAAGCTTCCAAGAAAAATATGAACTGCTTACAAGTCATGGAGGAGCTCAAGAAGGATTTGTTTTGAAAATCAAATAAGAGAAATGGAGGAAAAATTGGGAAGAGAAATGAGAATGATGCAAGAAAATCAAGAAAAGTGAGTCAACAGCCTACTAAAGGAGACTCAAAAAAGTACTGAATAAAATAGCATCTTAAAAAATTGACTAACTCAAATGGCAAAAGAGGCCCAAAAAGACAATGAGGAGAAGAATGCCTTAAAACACTAAATTGGCCTGATGGGAAAGGAATTTCAAAAACTCATTGAAGAGAATAATTCCTTCAAAATTAGACTGAAGCAAATGGAAGCAAATGACTTTATGAGAAATCAAGATACTATAAAACAGATCCAAACAAATGAAAAAATAGACAGCAATGTGAACTATCTCATCGGAAAAACCACTCATCTGGAAAATAGATCCAGGAGAGATAATTTAAAAATTATTGGACTACCTAAAAGCCATGATCAAAAAAAGAGCCTAGACATCATCCTTCAAGAAATTCTCAAGAAAAATTGCCCTGATATTCTAGAACTAGAGGGCAAAACAGAAATTGAAAGAATTCACTGACTGCCTCTTGAAAAAGATCCCAAAAAGAAAACTCCTAGGAATATCATAGCCAAATTCCAGAGCTCCCAGGTCAAGCAGAAAATATTACAAGCTGCCAGAAAGAAACAATTTGAGTATTGTGGTAACACAATCAGGATAACACAAGATTTAGCAGCTTCTACATTAAGGGATTGAAGGGCTTGGAATATGATATTCCAGAGGTCAAAGGAACTAGGATTAAA
>CM053586.1:314741940-314778893 GCA_028646515.1 Pseudochirops corinnae | reverse complement strand
GAAAGGATGATATCTAAAAATAAAATTAAGAGGTGAGAAAGAAATATAATAAGAGAAGGAGAAAGGGAGAGACAGAATAGGGTAAATTATCTCATATAAAAAAGACAAGAGAAAACTGTTACAATGGAGGGGAAAACAGGAAGGTGAAAGGGAATGGGTCAACCATATTCTCATTGAATTTGGCTTAAGGAGAGAATAACATACATACTCATTTGGGTATCTTACCCTACAGGAAAGTCAGGGGGAAGGGGATAAGAGGGAAGATGATAGAAGAGAGGGCAGATTGGGGGAGATGGTAGTTAGAAGAACACACTTTTGAAAAGGGACAGGGTCAAAGAAGAAAATAGAATAAGTGGGGGGGGCAGGATAGGATGGAAGGAAATATAACTAGTCTTTCACAATATATCTACTACGGAAATGATTTGAGTAACTACACATGTATAACCTATATTGAATTGCTTATCTTCCCAGTGGGGGTGGATGAGGAGGGAAGAAGTGAAAGAATCTGGAAATCAAAAGTTTTAAAAACAAATGTTAAAAAAATTGTTTTTTACATGCCACTGGGAAATACGATATACAGGCACTGGGGTATAGAAATCCATCCTGCCTTACTAGAAAGTCAGAGGGGGTATGGAGAAGGCTATAAGAAAGTGCAGATTGGGGGAAGAGGTATTCAGTAGGCTCGCTATTTGGGGGTGGGGGTAGGGAAAAAACAGGGAGAAAATTTATAACTCAAAAGCTTGTGGAAATGAATGCTGACAACTAAAAATAAACAAATGAAAAATTGGAAATTTTAAAAAAAGGAATTTGTTTCCTAAGCCACAAAGCAATATGTAAATGTGAAACATTACCATTACTAACTGCAGACTGAGTCAATGCAATGATCTGAATGCTTAAAAAGCCCATACGATCCTAGTTCACATGAAGACAAAGTTAACAGTCAGGAAATAATAACAATCATACCCGCTAGAAGTTTTTATAGTGCTCACTATGTGCCAGGCACTGCACTGAATGCTTTACCGCTATTATTTCCTTGGATCCTCACCACAACCCTGTGAGCCAGGTGCTTTTTTATCCGCATTTTTCAGATGAGGAAACTGAGGCAAGTAGCGGTTAAATGACCAGCCCAGGTTCATGCTGCTACTATGTACTGGAGGTCAGCTTTGAACTCTGTTCTTCCTGACCTCAGCCCCAGCCCTCTCTCCTCTGCAGAACCATTGATTAGAGCACACCTGAGCTGTTATGATTAGCTCTGGGTGCCCCATTTCCATTTTATTGGCAGCACTAACAAATCAGAGCATGTTCAAGATCTTGAGCAAATGTGAAACCAGGTCATTTGAGGACACAGAGAATAGAACTGTGGAGAAAACTAGAGAGAACGTAACAGCTGTTTAAATATTTAAAGGGCCATTGTGGGGAACAGGGATCAAATTCACTCTGGCCATCAACACAGGCCAAAAAGCAGGACCAAAAGTTGGAAGACATAAGAATGCAATTTCTGAATCATTGTAAGATAGAACATTATGAAAATTATAATGACTTCAGTTCAGTGAACACTTGAGACTGAGAGCAGATACTGGCCTCAAGACCTCAAGGCCACAGGTTCCTCTCCCCTAGGAGACAGTTAGGAGAGGTATAAAGTACAAACAACACATGACTGCTGCTTTGATGGAGCTTACTGTCTGATCTGGCTAGAGTATGGATACAGGTTCACAATGCCCAGAACTGGAGGACAGCTTAAGCCCAACTAGGCTAATCCACACCTAGTAAAGGGTCATTCAGCATTCCCTTGAAGACCTCTAATGAAAAAGACTCCATGATGTCCCCAGGAAGCCCGCTTTTAGATAACTAAAGACTAGGAAGTTCTTCCTCCTTACATCAATCCTCAATCTGCCTGCCGCAAGTTTCACTAACCACTGTTTCTCTTTCTGGTCTCTGGGGACAGGCCAAGCAAAACAGAAGCCAGCCTTCAGGACTTGAAAATAACTACTAGGTCTCCCTTGTGATTTCTCTTCTATAAACTTCAAATCCTCAGTCACTTCAACAGTAAAGGGCTAGTTTAGCCATCTGTGCATTTTTAAAAGAAGTCTGAACCTTAAAACCAGTAAATTACCTTGAAAGCATCATCATCTTGAGTTTGCTTATTTTAAATCCAGCTTTATTTATCATATCGATTATCTCGCCAGCATGTGGTACTGCATCTGGTTTAAGTAATGCCAGGGTTCTATAAAAGAAATGAGAGACAATTCTCAAAAAGGAAATTTACAATTGACATGTAAAAATACCTATAATCTTGGCTATAATTCTATATTATTACAATTTGAACATCAAAATGAATTTCACTCAGCAACATTTGTAAAGTACCTTAAAAAAGTTCTCCATTGGCAAAGTTGCCAGGGTTTTTGCATACAAATGAAAAAATACCTATTAAGGAAATGTTTATATATTTAAAAGTACTAAAGTCAAAACTATAAAACATTAGTCCTTGAAGAGTCTCCTTACTGTTTAAGGTGAACTATATATTGTAGAACGGAAAGCTTATTAACTGCATCATGTTTATTATTTTTTAATGTATATATAATATGTAGCTTTCACATGCTTGGCACCACTACCACACCCCAGTAAAATCAGGCTGAGGGTAACTGACAGGTCTCAAACCTATCAGTGAGTTAGGGAATGTCTATCTGAAGCAATTGAAGACTTTCCCTGGCAGAATGGGCCGATGAGAACAAGTTATTCTAACATCCATTAAAGTGGCTGAAGCCAGCGCTGTGGAGTGCCTAGAGGTCAGCCAGATGTTGAAAACACCAAGGTCTGCCATGGCATCCCAAGCTACTGCCAGTCATACTGAGTGCCATTCGTCTTGCCACTGGACTTCAATGGCTCCAGAGGGAGGCAGATGACTTCGTGCAACTGCTTCACTTCAAGCAATTCATGAGTAAGTCAAAACATCACCCACCATACAATGTGATGTCATGGGCCCTCTTCAGGTATAAAGGATGAATTATAACAACTATGTAGCCAATTCACCATAGCTAAGGAAATTTTCATTTTAAACTGGGTTCCTAAACAGCTTCATTAACTCTGCATTAAAAAATACAGCTATTTCACAGAGGGACAAATGAGCTTATATCTAACACTCTTCATTTGTGTGCAGAGAGTAACCCATCAATATTTCATGTTCTCCATCCTAATTAAAATATGACACTTCCTCTGAAATCCTGGAAACACAGAGTTGAATACAAGAATCATGTCTAGAGAAAAGACAAGAAAAGAGAGGTTCTGAAAGGTCAGGTGATATGTCCATAAGTGAACCTTTAGTTAGTATAAGAACCAAAACTAGAACTGAGTTGTCTTGATCTCCATGTAGGGTCCTTTCTACTCCACCATTTAATGAAAAGGAGGAAAGAAAACTGAGAAGTGGACCTAACATTATAAGCTTCAAAGCAAAATTGTCTTTTGGAAAAGTTCATGCTGTCTTCAGGAGGAAGCATCATCAAAGTTTGTTTTCCCACTCTTTAAAAAAAGAAAATCCTCATAAAAAGCAAACAACAAGAAAAAACATAATTTAGATCTCATTATGCCTGCTGCATGATTACTTGAAAGTTTTTTTTTTTCCCCAGAAACTATTTGCATGGCTGGTATAAAATACGGTAAGTTTCCTTACTGACTAAGAAAGGCAAAGAAGAACAAAATACACTCATTTAAGCTTTTCAATACATTAAATTATCATGTGATGCTACAAGGAACATTATCCTTTGAAAATATTTGAGTTAGGGGTGGCTAGATGTGCAGTGAATAGAACAGCAGCCCTGGAACCAGGAGGACCTGAATTCAAATCCGGCCTCAGACACTTAACACTTACTAGCTATGCGACCTTGGGCAAGTCACTTAACCCCAATTGCCCTGCTTTCCCCCCCTCAAAAAAAAAAAAGTAAAAAAAAAAAAAGCAAAGAAAATATTTGAGTTAGATCAGGATATATGGACAAAGGTCGTCTATCAAGTTGTTACAGCTTATGAACTTTTTTCTTTTCTTTTTTTTTTTTTTTGTATTTATTACTAGATATGTTTCTGGGAGCCAAAGAGAGAGAGGAAAAGGAGATGTTTTGAGTTGTTTTTTTTTTAAGCTATTAATAAAAATGTATTTAAAGAAACAAAAAAGGAAGTTCCAATGTTCATAGAAAATGTTTTTGTAGTAGTAAAGAGCTAAAAAAATTTTTGATCCCCATAAATTGAGGAATGAGTAAACAAATCATGATAAGAATACAAAAGATTATTCTGTTTAAAGAAACAACTAATATTGAGAACACAAGAAAGTAAAAAAACAATTATACAAAATTAATTAAGTAGAAACAGGAAAACAATATAGCCACTGACGATAACAATATAAATTAAAGAACAACAAAAACTGGATCTTGTGTAATTCAAACGGTCAGGCTTGGCCCCAAAGAAGAGACACGAGAAAGAATCTGCTTTTCTTCACTGCCAAGGTAAGGGGCCACAGGCATGGAATAGAGATACACTATTGGACCGGAGCAAATGCTGGTTAGTTCTGATGGATTTCTTTTCCCTTTCATCCTTTGTTGTAAAGACAGCTCTCTGGATAGAAAAAGTACTATTTTGGAAAGTGAAGTAATATTAAAACAAAAGCTAGCAACTAAAATATGAAAAAGTTCCTCAGTAAAATAATCTGTGCTCTTTGTTTTCTTTCTTTCTTTGTAGTGACAATGTCTCAAATGCTTCTCTTTTGTTGAAAATACATATTGTGTCATTGATGATTAGACCCAGGTTTACAGGATGTTATTTTGGTTTTTATCTTGCAAGCCTTTACTTTTTAGAATATTATTATTCTGTATCTTCTATATTTCTCATGACTCTGGAATAATCCTAGTTTATTGGTATTATTTTTCTTTCATATTTGAAAATCATTTTCCTTGATGCTTACAAAAAAAAATGTGACTGAAGTTGTGAAATTTCACCATTACACACCTTAAAGTTTGAAGGGGTGTGTCTGTGTGTGTGTGTGTGTCTACATGTGCATGCACACGTGTGTGTTTCTAGCAGCAAACTGTGGATTAGGCTTGTCAATATTTTCAATTCTATATTCAAAATTTAGATAATTTTTTAGTATTATTCTCCTGCAACATGGTTTTGTGGAATTTTTTAAAACTACTAAGGATTTTCTGAGAGACTCCTGGTACTTCAGTTATATCTGCTCAGTCTGTCTTCAAAGTCAGTTGCTTTTCCAGTTCAATCCAATAAACATTTTTGGAGCACCTACTATGTGCCAGGCACTGTGCTAAGCAGGGGATACAAACTTCAAAAAGAAAGATGTCCCTGAGGTTAAAGAGCTTACAGTCTAATGGGGAAACAACACACAAAAGCAAGCAGGACAGCAGAGGGGCCAGACAGTAAGTACATCAGGGATCTGGCGGTGGTATCTTGTCCCACGGAGCTGAAACCAAGCCGAGCAGCACATGCAGAACGGAGTCATGTGTTCACACTTAGAGAATGTTTGTATGTGAGCTTTTAACATTGTTACCTTTTATTTCTCTTCTAGCAAATTTGCTTTCCCTTTGGCACCTTTTATGTTCCAGAAGAGTTAGTCTGTCTCATAGAGAACTTCTAACTCTTTGTGGAGATTCTCCATCACGAGTTTAATTTTTCCCAGTCTGTTTTCTTTTCTTTTTTTTTTAATTCTGAATTAAGAACTCTAATTTCTAACTAAAGTTATTCCTTATTTCTTCTATTAAAAGCTTCGTAACTCTTTTTCACCATTGTGCTGGTCTATAATCTCTAGGGAGTCTGAAGGACTCTTTTTCATCAGAGGATGATAATTTTTAAGTACGCTGAGAAATTCTAAGAGTAGTTGTTAATGGTTCTTGACAAGTTGCAAGGAGGTCTGCAACGGAGGTCTACTGGGATCTGTACTTGGCTCTGGGCTATTTAAAATTTGTATTAATACCTTAGATAAAGACAGAAATGCCATCCCAATCAAACTGCCAATGACACAAAGCAGGGAAGGATGGCTAAGTCAGGATCTAGATCTTGACAGGCTAAAACCATTTGTCTAAATATACTATGAAATTTCATAGGGATAAATGTAAAGTTTTACACTTGGATTAAAAATCAATTGTATAAATAAAATTTGGGAGATGTTTGGTTAGATAATGGTTTGTCTGAAAAAGAGCTATGTCCCTAGTTGGCTACAAACTCAATATGAATCAATAGCATCATATGACATTCAAAAAATGTAATGTGGGGTTATATTAAGAGACACACAACTTCCAAAAAGAAGGAGATACTAGCTCTGCTATACTCTGCCCACATCTGGTGTATTGTGTTTAAGACATGATATCAGAGCTTAGGAAGGGTATTGATTAGGTGGCAAGCTACCAGAGAAGAGCAACTGGAATGGTGAAAGGTCTTGAGTTCATGCAACGTGAAGATCAAATGAAAGAACTAAGGATGTTTGGCCTGCAAAATAGAAGAAAACTATTTGTAAATAGTTATTTTCCAACATATAAAGGCCTGCTGTGTGCAAAGTTTCAAAGAGGAAAATTTAGGCTTGCTATAAAGAAAAATTTCCTAATAACTAGATATCTTCACACAAAAGGGGTGCAACAATTAGGAATTATGAAGAATTCCTTTTTGGTTATGGCTTGTCTGGTTAAGTGCCAAATTCTTTACATCTTGAAACGCTATAACATTTATGTCTATCAAAAGTCCCTGGACCCTTCTTCAATAGCTATGCTAATAGTCAAAGTCAAACCTTCCTACTATCTGTATGCCCAATCTTCAAATCTGACTCTCTGCAATTATTAAAAAGAAAAGTCAAAATTCACCATGACATAGCATTGGCATAAAAAATTTTATGGCAGAGAAGGTTAAAGAGAAGACAAGCAAGGTTGGAGGGCCTTTGTAATTGTTCTACAGTCATACCAGAAGGGCTCTGTGGAACACAGGGCAGGCAAAGATGTCTGCCACCTTAGGACACCTTTCTCCAACAATTCAAGTACTTGCATTTTTATTGATAATCATGCCTTTTGATTTCTTTATATATTATCTTTTTTATTTTTAAAGTTATTTTTTCTCTTAGCCAATAACATTTGTTGAATACATAAGGTCTGGAGAACTTGGATAGGATACATAAATTAATCAACCTGGGCAAAAGGTTTATCAAATGACATTATTCCCAAAGTTAATACATTGAGGCACTGAAGAACCAGAACAAGGAAGAGAATGGAGTTGAGGATTTGGAAAAACCTGAAAATGATTCTTTTGTACAAACATCAAAACAATGGTACCTATAAATAACCAGCAAAGACCGTTAAAATGTGCAATGTTCTGAAAAGGAATTACGCTAAATCTGTTACATTTTTTCATTATTCTTTATGGGACATGACAACAAAGAAGACAACAAGGACATTTCTGCCTAAGCCTTATCCGAGCTTGGCTACAATCAGGAGGGTTAGGGTGACAAAAGTAACAGAAAATCACCTCATTACTCTGGTTCTCAGTATTCCCATCTGAAAAATGAAACTGAATTAGTTATTTCTAAGGTACCTTTTCAGCTCTAAATCCTAAATTCCTTTAAAGTTGTTCTCTTTTCCCTTAAAAATTAAAAAGAAAAAAAAAAAGCATTGCCTAAAATCACTTTCTTAACTTGAATGGAAAGATGGAATCACAAAATCTGCTCCATGAATTTCTGGAAAAGTCCACAAAATTGCCCCTGGAAGGTATTAATTAATACAATTCAGAAACACCAAACAGAACTAGGGGAAATTAGAACTCCATTTCCAAGTTTTTAAGGGGCTTTAAGAAATACAAGGTTATTTTCTTACTTTTCCTTTCTATTGCACAACTGGCGGGCTGTATATTGATCTCCATAGTCGATCAGATGCAGCTGTCGGGAAAAGATGGTCACTTTGTTGCCAATAAACAAATCTTGTAGATTCACACTGTCATACACAGTTCGTTTCAGAAAGATGCGATGATTCTTTACATCATGCTATGATGAAAAAAAATTTAGTTAGCAAATAGTAAATGTCATATAACAGGGCAATTAAATCCTTAATTGTTTCTTCTGAGAAAGGCTTAAATTATAAAATCCACTTGGAATATCTTATTGTCCCTTCTCAAAGTATATCTCTTAGCTGAAGTGTTCTTCTATTCAATTTTCTAAAAGTATGAAACTTTTCAACAATATTGAAATGTTTTCCTCTAGAAATAATTATTTGTGGTGAATTCAACCTTTTAATCACACCGTTTTCTTATGAAATAAAATTCTTTTTTATTGTTGTTGTTTAGTATAGGTATACCCTCCCTGCCTACACACATACACACATACACATACATACAGATACACACACACATTTTATGTCATAAATTAGTTCTTTGAAAACATGACTTTAAGTGGAGAAAAAAAAACCCATCATGGGGGCAATCAGTCCAGTATTGGAACAATATTATAAAGGGAGAATCAGTCAAAGGACACTTCAAGAGTTTGGTATGTAGGAATTCTGACATGTTTTTGATATTAGAAGGATTTGGTTAGAAGTCACAAAGTAGGTAGACTCTCAGTCAAGAAGACCTGAGTTCAAATCCTACTTCAAGAAGGTAGTTTGTTGGTGTGATCCTGGGCAAGTCATGGCTTTTTGCTTTTCTTTGTGTCCTCAGAGTTCAGCACAGTGCCTGATGGACATTTAGTAATGGCTTGTGGACTTACTGACTAGACTTAACCTTTGTCAGTCTCATTTCCCTCACAAATAAATATAGGTATAATAATAAAAATGCCTGCCCTAGAGGGCTGTTGTGAGGACCCAATGAGATCCTTTATATAAAGCACTTTGCTAGCTTTTATTATTTATTATATCAATTGAGGATATCATTGAAGGACTATGATGTTGGGGTAACATTATATTCTTGTATGCTTACTTTTATTAAACTTGACTTTGTTTAGACTGTAAAGTGAAGAGGTTTTATATGTAGTTTTTATTTCATAGAAAATCGAATAGATTAATGTATAAAATAAAAATTGTTTTATTATACTATAAACAAAGAAAAGATGCATTTACCATTTCAACAGATCCATCTACTGGATAATACAAAAGATCATAACGTCGCAGAAGGGAAGCATTCGGGTCATACCATTCTGCCACAAAAACGTATCGCTCATCAAGATTCTGAAAAAGAATGATTTAAGAATTTTAATATTCACCTTAAAAGGTCCCATTGCTTACTACATCACATGGAACACAATCAAGTGGAAAATATTTTCAAAACACAAGTTAAAAAGCCCATTGATTAGTCTGGTTGGAGATGATCTTTCTCTTCTTGGAACAGAGCATAATGTGTGTGTGTGTGTGTGTGTGTATGTGTGTGTGTGTGTGTTACTTGGCAGTCTGGTATCTCCGCGATGGTCACGTTTATATTATCAGACCTTGTAAGCCTAAGGAATTAGGAAAGCTTTCCAACAGGAGATAGGCACTCAGCAATTTTTTGATGGAAGTCAGAAATTCTACAAGATAAATATAAATAAATAAATGTGTGTATATACGTAGACATGCATATGTAAATGCACACACATTTGTACTTATGTATATACATTTATATTTAAAATCACTTGTAGAATGTACATATGAGAAAAATGATTATTTCTCTCTTATATTAATAACCAATTTCTATTGGAGAGATCCAGGAATTTTTCCTTTCCTATTTCCTCATTTTCTACTAAGTTAAATCAGCCCCTGAAGAACAGGGGTAATAATGAGATTGAATTTAACATTCTCCTCAATCTTGTTCAACTCCACCCAACTGGGAAAGCCCATTGTGTTCTACTCCGGCTTGGATGGGGGTATATCCTTTGTCTAGATTGCCTGGTCTGGGGGTGGTTTGGGAGTAAGAGTGACATAATCAAAATCCTATCTCTCAGACCCTCATCAGAATAGATTCACCTCTCATTATAATATCAATTCTTCTCATTTAATTGTTAACCAATCAAACCGGCTGACATCTGGGGGGAGGGGGAACATTCATTCTTCCAAGAGCATATAAGTGTCAGTAGGCCAACATAATTCATTTCTGGTTTATAAAAGAAAGCAAACAACCATCCTTTTATTAATTATTTGATTGCCATAATTAATAAAATGATTAATTACCCAGAAATTATGTCTCAAACTTTTTATACTTCATACATATACACATTTGTACATACTTACACACACATACACACTCACTTCTGACATACATACCTTTGTATTTATGCATATATATATTATATATTATGTATGTATATACATATGAACACACAGGTTTGTGGGAGTGTGTGTATGTGCATGTGTGGATGCATACACAAAAGTATATATGCATATCTACAAGTGAGGAGGAGGGAATATAGCCCAGACATGAAGGACCACTCACAGAAAGGTACCAAGGGACAGAAGACAGATCATTTAAACCCTGTCCTTGGCTGTAAAGGGAGTCATGTTCAAAATTAGTTTTAAAATGTTCATTAGAAAAAAAGGTTTGTAGCTTTTATTATCTTACTCTCATCAAAAAACATGTGTTAAGCATCAACTATGTGCCAGGCCTAAAAAGGAAAGGTATATTCAACAAGCACCAAACCCAGTGGAATTACACAACTGAACTACCAAGATCTTTCAAAGAACAATCAGCACAGCAAGGTCCTTTTAGACCACAAAAGCCACAAAGGTGAGATGAATCATCTTCATTAAATGCAAAGAGAACTTTAACACAAAGAGTCCATTTTAAAGGGAAGTAAGCAGATCCTGACCATGTTGTTGCCCAGCTTTTAAGTGTGATCAATTTGGCTTCAGGTTAGAAGGTGAGTCATGAGTGTGATACTCAGTAGGGGTGTGCCATATCTTTTTTTTTCATTAGTGCAGGTTTGAAGCATAAAAGAGAGGCAGGTGAAGAAGAAAGATTGCAGGAGAAGAGATGCAGGCATTGTGGTTGGCTACTCATCAGTGAAAAGATCAGATGGATCCTGCAGGAAGGTTGTTCTAGGCAGGCACGCTGGCATATTGGGGAGGCTAGAATGATGACTCACTCTGACATGACTAGAAGCTACTGGGGGATTGAAACACAAATTCTACAAAGTCCAGAAGCTTTTCTATGTATCAGCTGCTCTGCAGGCCCTCAAATCAGAATCTGAAGCAAACATATCCTGGGGAGGAATGTGTTTTGGAAGGATTCCGAGTAGATATGCAGAGCAAAATTATATGTCTGCCATAAATTTGGAAATTCCTGACCAATATTAATACATTCCCCTCATTTTACATATGAAGAAGCTATGAAAAGAAGTGACCTCGTGTGGCTCACTCCTGGCAAAGCCAAGCCAAAAACTGCCTCCTAATTCAGTCATCTTTCCATTCTGTCACACTCCCTGTCTCTCAATTTGGACTGTAACTCAATAAATGTAATTTAAAAGTGTGCTTAAAGCCAATTATGTCTAGGAATTCTGAACCTTTAGAATCTGATTCAGTTATTTCCATTTCACACTAACGAGTAAACAGTGATGATTCCCATTTACACAGGGTGTTAGAGCACTTTCCTTATAATAAACCTAGGAGGGATTTAGTACAAATGCTATTATTCCCATTTTACAGAGGTAGTGCTGAATCAGTATTCACACAGCTGTTTTGAAGAGTCAATCTTACCTGCCTGATGATAACCAAAAGCTATTACAAACTGAGGATGATTTGCCAAGGCATCTCCTCCCCCACCCCCCATAGACACTACATACTTAGTAAGAACCACATTGCAGACAGTCTCAGTGGGAAATAACCAGCCTCGAAGCAGGTGGTATGCCTTACACTTCCAACCTATTTCAGTGATAAAAAATTTGTCACAGAGGCTTACAAAGCAGATGTCAAAATGAAAAACTGCAATTATTTTATACTTTTTCTTCATCAAATGGTACTCTAATTTTGCAATTAAGTATTTTTATAACATATCTTAAGGATTTCAGAGAACAGTTCTTCAATTGATCACAAATGTTCCGAAGTATACATCTTAACCTTGAATTTGCTTTATCCTATAAACCAGATCTGTTTAAAAATCACAGTAATAATAGAAAAAAGTTCCTTTTAAAATACAGCATATTAAATAATCATCTAGTCAGACAACCTCAACAATGAGTCACCTCTCAGTGGTATAAATTTATATAGATATAGATGTGTGTGTATATACATATATATTTATATAGATGTGTGTTTGTATATGTGTGTGTGTGTGTGTGTGTGTGTTAAGCACAATGTGATTAAACTTGAGAAAGGCATAGACTATATCAAGTTTTCCATTCATTTTGAAAAATATTCTCACCATCTTCTTCAAACATGGTCTGAGGAAATTAATAAGATATTCTTTTATTTCCTATTACATGAAGCTGAAATGTCATGAGTAAATTGATTTAAGTGTGACACTGACTGTAAAAGAAAATCTCTGGACATGGAATATTGGCCATGACATATACTTCCTGATATTTCATGGCTAAAGCTGCACAATCAACTCAAAATAATTGCAACATATTTCAAAGTACCGCATATATGTTAAATATTGCACTATTTTACTCAATGAATAAATAATGTTTCTACCTATATCTGGACCACTCTCTGCTATCCAAAAACTCCCTTCCCATTTCTGTTTATGCCCCATCCTCTCCTCTGACACTGCCACTATTCAGAGGCAGGTCCTCATCACCTCACTCCTGGACTACTATAATAGCTGGATGGTAGTTCTGTCTGTCAAGTCTCTCCCACTTCCTAAATCAGAAGTCCAACCACATCATCCCCCTACTCAATAAACTCTACTGTCTCCCTACACCTCCAGAATCAATCAATCAATACACACAAAGCACCAACTATGTGCCAGGCACTGTGCTAAATGCTGGGGATACAAAAACGGGCAAAAGATAGTGTCCGTCCTCAAAGAATTAACAATCTAATGGGGGAGACAAAATGCATGCAAAAATATACAAAGCAACCTATATACAGAAAATAATGAACAGAGGGGAGGCACTAGAATAAAGAAGGATTGGAGAAGACTTCCGACAAAAGGTGGGATTCCGGTTGTGACTCTGACGAAGCCAGGGAGCTCAGCAGTCAAAGTGGAAGAAAGAGGAAGGAGTCTGTTCCAGGCATTTGGGATGGCCAGAGAAGATGTCCAGAGCCTAGAGATGGAGTGTCTTCTTTACTGAACAACCAGGAGGCACTAGAATTAAAATATTCCTATTCTGTGTTGCGAGTAGATGAAACAAGGGACAGCTAAAACTGCTCGTCTTATTACATATGTTGCAGAAACTAATGTTATGGAGGATTAAAAATCCTGCAAACCTATTAACAGTAAAGCCATACATCAAGAGAAATTCTGAATATAATTGACAGGTCTTTTAAAATAAAAATGACAATGTGGGAAAACTGTGATCTCCGACCCTTCTGCTCTTAATCCTTTCCCAGCCCATCATACCTATTCTGGCTTAGCTCTCCTCCTTTCCTAATCTCCATCCCTTGGTTGTCTGCTTCACCTGTATGCTACCCCCTCACCAACCCAAAAACCTGGATTACTAACACCCTCTTCCCCCTTGGAAAAAGACACAAAACAGTACTGACTTGATCCATTACCAATGTATGCGATCTAAACTCAACTGTGTCCTCCCCACAAAGTGGTAATCAGATTCTCTATCCCAGTGCTGTCAGACTCAAAGAGAGACAATCCACTAATCCATACACAAGGATCCTTGTGAGCCACATATTGACTTGGTTTTAAAACATAATGTTATTTTTTAATGTGTTTTTATTAAATTTGTTAAATACTTCCCAATTACATTTCAATCTGGTTCAGGCTGCTCTATTCTACTGACCACAGTGACTGCTCCATCCCTTCCCTTCTTTCTTCAAGATTCCCATAACACCTTCTCTCCCCATCCTCTCAGCTGAGAACCTCAGCTTATGCTTTTAAAAAGCATCCCAAGAGATTTGTTCTATGAATTTGGATTCAGTCAAAGGGCTGCACTTGAGGGCCTAGAGGGCCACAGGCTCTCCACCCCTGATTCCAGGCCACTCACTTCAACTTCCTTCTTTTCAAAACTCTTCTCATTTCACAACCTCCAGCCACCATCTCCCATCATGTCTTCCTTAACTCTACTCTGAGAAGAGATGATGATAAACCTAGTCAAGGCCAACCCCTCTACGTGCACCCTTGATTCCAAAGCCTCCAATTTTCTCCAGAAGACTACCTCCACTACCATGCCTTTTCTATAAAATCTTCACTCTTCTGCTCTCTACTGGTTACTTTAAAATATTCCCAAATCTACCCTATCCTTAAAAAAAACCCTTCACTTGATCCTTTGTTGTTGTTCAGTCGTTTCAGTCATGTCCAACTCTTCACGACTTTATTTGGGGTTTTCTTTGCAAAGATACTGGACTGGTTTGTCATTTCCTCCTGAGGCAAACAGGGTTAAGTGACTTGTCCAGGGTCACAATGCTAATAAGTGTCTGAGGTCACATTTGAACTCATTTCTTCCTGACTTTAGGCTGGGCACTCTTAGCCACTTCTCCCCTCATTGCCCTACCTGTCTTATAGAAAACAAACGATTTTAAAAGCTAGGTTCCTCTTTGCTTGTTGACTCTTTTTTTGCTTCAATAAGTTTAAATCTTATTTCAAATTTTAATTATTAAATATTATTTATATAAATTAAATTTAGATAATTGTTTATATCAATTTAAATATAGATTTATATTTATAAACATATAAATATAAATCTATATAAATTAAAATTATTAAATATTAAATCTTTATTTGAAGTTGTGCTGTTCTGAAGGATACCCACAGCTTGCTCATCGACAAATTTTATCCATTTAAATTAGCCAAGTTAGGTATTCCCCTTTTTTTTGTGACAGATTTTTATTTTCTGTCTTCAAGAGAGGTTCCTACTTGGTTTACTGGATTTGAAATTAGAAGATATTTTAAATTATCTAGTCTTCCTCCCCATTTTCCATAAAGAAACCTCCAGAAACTGCTGGGCAAATGCTACACGTTGGAGAGCAGCTTTTTAAAAATTCAGAAGACATTATTTCTTAGCATGAGACTCTACAAGGGGATGCTACATAGAGAGTGTAGGAAGATGAGGCAAGAAAGATGGCTGGGACCAGGATATGAAGAGAATTCAAATACAAATAGATATTAGATCCTCAGGGCAGAAGGGAGCCACTGGAATTTAGGCAATTTGGTAACACGGTCAGGCCAGCACTGAAGGAAAATGGCCTTGGCAGCTGTATGGAAGATGGTCTAGAGTCAGGCAAAGAAATGAATTAAGTGCAGGTCAGAAGTGGTGACTAAGGAGAAGGGGACAGGTATGAGATATGCTGGGAGGTACAAACAGCAAGGTTAGGCCATTAGCTGACTGGATGGAATGAGTGACAGAGAAATAAACCTGGGAGATGGAAAGATGGTGGTGCCCTTGACAGAAGGAGGAATTTCAGAGGGGAGGGTGAGTCTAGGGGAAGCTGAGTTCTGTTTTGTACATGATGGGTTTGAGAAGTCTATGGGACATCCATTTTGAAATGTCTACTAGGCAGATGGTGATACAGAACCAAGACTCAGCAGAGAGGCTGGGCCTTGATATATAGATCTGGGAGTCTTCTTCATAGAGATAATAGTGAATGAAATCCCTTAGAGACACTGTGCAGAAGGAAGAGGGCTCAGGACAGAGCCTGGGGTCATATTCAGAGTTAGTAGGCATGATATACATGATGAGTCGGAAAAGGAATCTGAGAAGTCACCAGACAGACAGGAGGAGAAGCAGGAGAGCTGTGTCGTGAAAACCCAGAGAACAAAGAATAGAAGAGGGTGGTATCAAATGGTATCAAATGCTTCTGAGAGGACACATAGGATGAGGATTGGAAAAAGACCCTCAGATTTGTCCATTAAGAAATAAGAATAGTACACTTCAGAAAGAGCAGTTTCCATTGAGTAATTAACTTGAAAGACAGATTACCAAGGCTTAAGGAGTAAGTAAGAAGAGAGGAAATGGAGGCAACAGGGATAGATAGCTTTTTCTAAGAATCTGACTGAGAAAGGGGTGATAGATTGTAGGAATGGCAGGTCAAGTGAAGAGCTGGACAGCTAGGTGATGCCATAGGGTACAGAGGGCTGGGCCTGGAGAAAGAAAGACTCACTTTTCTGATTTCAAATCAGGCCCTAGACACTTACTAGCTTTGTGCCCAGGGCAAATCACCTAATGCTGTTTGCCTCAGTTTCTTCAACTGTAAAATGAGCTGGAGAAGGAAATGCAAACCACTCCAGTATCTCTGCCAAGTAAACCCCAAATAGGGTCATGAAGAGTTGGACACGAATGAAAGAAATGAACAATAAATAACAAGGAAGGCAACGTTGCCTTTTACTGTGAAGAAGCAATGACACTCCAGCCGGCCAACACAAATTAGCACTTCTGGAGTATTTGTTTAATAATTAAGCAACAAGTCTGAAATACCTACATGACATGAATCCACAGGGTCAAAGCTCAGCACAGCTTAGTAATTTGCTTTCTGTCCATTAAAGGAAAGAAACTGAATAACTTGGGATAAAAATGAAAAAAAAATTAATTTTGATTTGTTTTGCATCTTTTTTGTGTTTGTTTTGGTGCACCCTAGGGTATGCTGAGAACACTACTGTTTCTTAATTTTTCCATACATGCAAAAATCTAGAGTAAATATTTTATCGACATGGAACAGAGGGAACAATAAGGCTCTATAGACAGAGGGCAGAGATCACAGATACACCAGTGGTTTCCAAAGAGGGGACTGTGGCCTCTCGGGTAGAAGACAATTGGAGGGAACGCAAGAAGAAAATAAGCTCCCAGGGCATCCCTGCAGGGACACAGAGGGTTGGCAGAAGCTGCTTTCCCTCTCCCTCTCCATCTCTTTTCCAGGGCTGCCCTGCAGTAGCAGCAAAAGGGACAGACAGACTGAGCCCAAGCTTTGGGAAGGCAGGTGGAAGCAAGAGAGAGATGGAGCCAGCAGCCTGGAGAGCAGAGGAACAGTGGGGATGAGCTGGGGCTCAGAATGCAGGAGAGAGGCCACATTCGAGTTGCTTGAGGAGGTTGGCACAGTCAGGGAGAATAGCAGTGGCAGAGAAGGTAATGCTGTGCATGAGGACCAGTAGAGGAGCTTGCTGGCTCTCTTCTTTCCCACCTCCCTCCAAAGGCTGGGGCAGAAGGTGACAACCAACCAGCAAACACTCTTCAATAGCCTACTGTGTGCTGGGCACTATGATAGGCTCTGAGGATACAAAGTGAAAACTCCTGAAGTGTCACGGTCAACCCCCCAGCATCTCTCCCCTTTCCCATTATCCACTCAGTTGCCAAGCTCTGTCATTTCTCCCTTAGTAACTCTCATATGCACCACCTTCCCTCCTCTGACACTGCTACCAGCCTGGCAGACTGGTGCAGGCCTGCATCAGCTCGTGCCTAGACTACGACCAACTCACTAGGCTGGTCCCCAGTGCTGGTGACTCAGGCTCAGGGAAAGACATGGAAGTAAGAAGGCATTCTGCGGTTCAGTGTCAAGTTCACCTAGGAAAGTCCCTGCTCTAGCCCCCACAGGAAAACAGTGACCATATCTGCTATTTCTGGCACACAGTAAATGCTTAATAAATGCTTCACCTAGCGAGCTAGCTCCAAGTAAAATCATGTGATAAGTCGTATGAACTTTTACTTCATTTTTTTATCTAACATCAAGTACTTTGGATTCAATTTAGATCTGAAGCCATAACTTGTTCTTTTATGTTAGGAAATGTCAAAAGATTTCATAATACCAAAACCCCCCACAACAATACGATGAAATACTAATACATGAATACACATAAAAAATGGAATTGACGTATCTTGCCTATTAGTTTTGGTACTAAAAGTCTCTATAGAGAGACTACCCATTGAAATTCCTTGTACTTTAATGTAGTGCTCCTTCAGCTTCAAATATATTTAAGTGCAATGAACCCAATCAGCTAATTAAGTCAAGCAACAAAGATGACAAAGATTTGTCAAGCAACAAAGATCACAAACATTTATATGCTTAGGATGATCCCCAGGATAGGAAATACAAAAAACAGTCTAAGTCATGGCCATCATCAAGTTTCTAAGTTATCTGGGGAAATACTGATGACAGCCACAGAACAAGAGCGTGTAATTCAGTACAAAGTTGGAGAGGCAGCCTGGCTTGGGTGAAATAGCACCCAGGTCTGCCCCGGCTCACCCGCTGACTGGCCATGTACTGGGCAGGCAAATCCCATAACACCAACGGTCTCCTCATGTCTAAAACAAGAGCATTTGTCTAAATGATCGCTAAGCCCTTAGCTCTAAAACTCCATGTCCCTTTTCTGTGCAAAAGGATCAAGAAGGGCTGGAGTCCTAAGGCAAAGCTCCTTGGAAGGGCTTCATAACATGAGCCCTGTGGGGTATGTAAGATTTCTCTAGCCAGATTTATAAACAGAGAGAGGACACAGAGAAGTATTGAGCGTGGCATGCTCACGGGATAACAGGAGACAGAGGACAAAGGAGGTATGAGGGGAACAATAAAAAAAAAATCAATAGGGTTGGCAGGGCCCAATTTTACAGTTCTAAAAAGACAGGCTGAGAAGTCTGAACACCAACACTGTAAGAAAGGGTAAGTCACTGAAGACTTTTGAACAGAGAATTGAAAGAAGTCGAGAGTAGGAAGGAATCTCATAGGCCTTCCAGGCAAACCCATACTGGAACAAGAATTCTCTCTACAGCAAAGTGGACAAGTGTGTTCCCCCAGCCTTTGCTTAAGGACCTCGAGTAAGGAAAAACCCACTGAGTCCTGAGTCAGCCCTTCCTAGTGGCAGACAGCTCTAACTGTTAAAAGCTTCCCTTTCATTAAGCCTAAACATGCATCTCTGTTTATTCCCCGTACAGCAACTGATGCTGCCCTCTGGGGCCAAGCAGAACAAGTCTGATCTATCCTCCATACTACAGATCTTCAGATACTCCATGAGAGATGCCATTTCCCCCACTAAGACTTCTCTCCAGACTAAACAAGCATCATCAACTGATCCTCAAGGACATTACCGTACTCAAAGGCTCTTCTCACATCCTGGGTGTCCTCCTCAGCTTATCAATGCCCACCCTGAACTGGATACAATATCCGAAATCTCCAGGATGATGAACCGCCTCCTCCTGGACACCATGCCTCTGGTAAGGGAGAATTATAAATCATATCATATGATAGCCCTGCCTCTCCCATTTAAGCATTTGTAAATTTTTGTTAACCCGAGTACAGAACTTTACATTTACCACTATTAAATTTCACAGGATTGGGACCCTTAGGGATAACTGAACCCAATTCCCTCATTTCACAGACAAGGAATCTAAAATTTCATGTTATTAAATGCAACCCCATGTTCAAACCTGCCAAGATCTCTTTGATTCTTGAGCAGAGACATCTAAGACGAGCAAATAAAACATGAAGTAAAGAGAGATTAAAAAACCAAGTAGGAAGTTGGTGTGACTCAAATGAGGTAATAAAATTCAAAATTATGGTTACAGGAGCTAGAAGAGAGAGGGAATGGCAAAGAAAAGTATTTTCAAGGAAGAATCAACAGATCTTGATGATGGGCTGGTTGGAGAAAACGAAGGGGAGGAATGACTTAATTACTTCACCTCCAAGAATCCCAAGATTTTAGACATGAAAGGGACATTAGACATCACAGTCCAAACTCATCCTTTTGCATGAGGAAATTCCTATTCAAAGAGGCACGAGGTAGCTAGATGGCACAACTGATAGAGCGCTGGGCCTGGAGTCAAGAAGACAGGAGTTCAAATCCAGCCTCAGGCACTTACCAGCTAGGGAAGTCACTTAACCTCAAGTGTAGAATCAACAGAGATAATAATAGCACCTGCCTCACAGGATTATTGTGAGAGCCAAAGTGCTAAGCACACATCTAAAAAGAAGATTTGTTCCTGGCCCTCAAAAGAGGTGTCATGTGATTTACCTAAGATGGCACAGTTAGAAGAAGAACCAGGACTAGAACTCAGGTCCCACTGATTCCTAGTTCAGTGTTCTTCCTGTAACCCCACACTGATTCTTGATCATTCCAAAGACTTGATGCTAAGTGACTAGGGAAATGGTAGTGCCACTGACAAGGAATTTGTGGAAGTGTTATGCAAAGAGAAATGTGCAGCAAGCAGCTGGATACATAGACTATAGTTTGGGTAAGAAGGAAGGGCTAGAGATTTGGAAATCTGGAGATCATGACCTTAGAGGTTACAGATGAAGCCATTAGAATGGATGAGCTCTAGGCTGAGAACTTTAGGAACAATTCTATAACAAAATCTACCCCAAAAACTCGTGTAAAAAATACAATGTAATTTCTTCCTTGCAGCATCCCCTATGAACTAATAGTATTCTCTTTTTTCCTAGGAATTTTCCTGAAAACAAAGAAAATATTGGGATCATGTACAATTTTCTTCAGTTTCTACAACTAGAAAATAATAACGTGCTGGCAGGATTAATTTTAGCATAAGACATTAAAATAATGAAAAATCTCAGATAATATAAGTTTACTGTGTAATCCAAAGCCTTAACTACTTACTGTCAACAACTTTGTCAACAAAGTTGTCAACAACTATTTTAAATGAGAAAAAATTGGATAATTTTTGGTCTGAAATAATGTTCACCTCTGAAAGTCTGTTTTAATATCAATAAATATCTAAACACCACTGAAAAGTGTCATCCACGTTAGACTGTCCGCACATCTACGGTTACTGTAAGTAATAAGAAAACTATCATTTTTATCTAACACAACAAATTCCATTCCATAAAACACAAACAATACCAAATCTTTTGTTCATAGTAAGATATATTTAAACATTAAAGGGAGAAAATACTCTTGATTAATCTTGGAGTTGAATATAAAGTACAGCTTGTACATAAACAAAAGTAGCATCATTACATATTTACCAGGCATTGCCCTCTATATGTTCATTAAAAGAATGTCAACCAGTGTAAATTGGACTTGTTCCATGTAAGATAAGGTATACATCTTCAAAGTTTCCTTAATTAATTAATTAATTAAGGAACCAGCTTATAACAATTCATTTTGGAACATAATTTTTGATAATACTACAAGACTAGATACCATTTAAAATCACAATCTCTAAAGATTCAGAATTATGATTCACTCAAAAAACAAAGGAGAGATACCTGATGCATTATTATTAGTGATGGTTTATACATAAAAAGCAGGGTAACCATTGTCATTCAGGACACATATGCCTGGAAGAGGAGGAGTACAAATCATGTTGCCAAAGTATGGGATAAGAGGAATAATTAGTGTACTCTGCTGAGGGAGGCCAAAGGAGGGCCCCTCAATGTGTTGGGGAGATCCCCTATAGCAGTGGTTCTCAACCTTCCTAATGCTGCAACTCTTTAATACAGTTCCTCATGTTGTGGTGACCCCCAACCATAAAATTATTTTCATTGCTACTTCATAACTGTAATTTCGCTACTGTTACAAATCGTAATGTAAACATCTGATATGCAGGATGTATTTTCATTGTTACAAATTGAACACAACCCACAGGTTGAGAACCACTGCCCTATAAAGACTTGATGGATAAGAGAGGGACACAGGTAAGAACTGTGGAGGATGAGAAATCATGGATGAGGTATACTTTATTCCACCCATTTAAGTAGTAAAGGATATTTCAAGAAAGGCAGAGACATCTTGAATCATGGAACATGAGACCTGGATGGGGCTTTAGAAGACTAGCATCTTGAGACTGGAAGTAACTGTGGCCTAGATAATAAGGCTAAATAACTTGGGCCTAAAGTTGGGACTCCAACTCAATGTCTCAAGTGACAGACAATTAGTCCTCTCAATCTGTCTGCTTTTTAAAAATTTCAGTCTTTCTAAAAAATGTGCATGGACATACACATGCACCCACTCATACACAGGTGCCATATCTGTACAAAATGCAATTCATCAAAGGGGGTTGAGGAAGAGGTAAAAATGTAATGAGAAGTGATGTTAAAGTAAACTGAACAATATTGTTTCTATAGCAAGAAAAATTTCACCACTTAGACTTAAAAGATCTATAGGACATCATGCTCCAAAGCAACAAAAACAAACTGTGGAAACTTCATTGCTTCAATTATTGACTATTAGTGAACATACTGTAGAGAACAATTATGAGTTCAATGGAATAAATTACAGAACTTTCCATTTTAAGCACTGCTCCTTACTACAAAATCCCATCTTTTTAGTGCCCATATTCTTCTGGTGATACCATATGCTGGCGGAATCATTAAATAACATGATCTCCAAAGAATAAAAACTGAGGGGAACCCAAAGGATAATTAAAAATGTATAGGGGTAGGCCACAGCTAGGGGCATAGGCAAAAGGCAGAAGTAGTAGGGAATTTTGTCTAGACGCAGGGGTTCGTAAATACCTGGTATTCCAGTCTCCCAGTAAGGATGAACTAATTCTGGATGCCAACATAGCTGCAGCATCCCAAGATGACAGGGTATGAATATGAACCACATGTAGGAGATATCCTCCATGTAGAACACGAACACATATGTGACTCCCAGTCTCAGGTCCTGGAAGCACAAAGGAGAAGTCCTTTGCTACCTTCCGTGCCTTGAGCCTCAGGACCTGTGGCAGATGTGAGTCTTCTCTATAGTAGGCTCCCTATTGCCTATGGTGCTCTGAGGTCCCAACCATCTTATCCTCCTGGGACATCCCCAGAAAACAGACAAAGGCAACAAAGAATATGGAGATTGGGTCCATGATCCCTCCTGGGAGAGATTTATAGGAAGACGTGTGTAAGAATCACATGGGATGGGAAATACTGCCAGCAGCACTGATGGAAAAAATGACCACACCATTCCAGCCAAGAAAAGTGGGAAGAAAGCCAACTGGCCTGAGAGTCAGAAGACCTAGGCTTGCTCTATCACAGCTCTTTCACTAAGCACTGTGACCTTGGGTAAATCCCTTCACCTCTCTGGTCCTCAACTTTCTCATCTATAAAAAGAGGCAAAATGCATTTGATTCCTAAGGTTCCTTTCAACTCTGAAATTCTATAGTTTCCATGACTTGGGGTAATTCTCTGCTTCTTATGTTATTTAATAAAATATAAGTTAAAAACCAAGAGCATGACATTTAAATAACAAAATGTACACTGAAGTAGAGCTCTGAAATCCAGTTTCCCTTGAATACCAAGATAAATTATAAGCTATACTGTTCCATATTCCCTTTAGCAATACTGTTCCACACTCTCCATAAAGCAACTAGGTGGTGCAGTGGATAGAGCACCAGGGCTGGAATCAGGAAGACCAAATTTCAGATCCAGCCTCAGACATGTACTTGCCGTGTGACCCTGGGCAAGTCATCCCGTTTGCCTCAGTTTCCTCATTTGGAGAAGGACACAGAAAAACCACTTGCCAAAAAAAACCCCAGATGGGGTCACCAAGAGTCGGACATGACTAAAATGACTAAACAACAAGAAAAATTCCATTTAAATGCTACTCTAAAAGAAACCAAAAGTATCTTGAAACATTAATCCTGCATAGCTGCACTCTTAAACCAGCAGCTACAAGTAAGGAGTAGTAACAAAAGCAGCTTGTATTAAAAGTTCCAAAGAATCCATTTCATATGACCTTGAACATTCAGAGAATATAATGGGCTACTAAAGATTTATTATCCGATACAGTAAGCAAATAACTACTAAAATTCCTCTAGCACTGCTAAGATGCTGTGGCAAACAGAATGATCAAAATGGAAAGAAAGCTACCAAAAGGTCCATGTTTTCCTCTTTCTCACAGGTGAGATTATGAATAACCATTTATTTTTTATACCGACAATGTACCAAATAATTTTCCAAGTGTTTTTTTTTTCAAAAACTAAATATCCTTTTAACTTGAATTGTGTCAAATATTAACTTTGATATGGCTCAGTCAAAACCAGTTTCTAACCTGCACAGACTGTCCTCAGAGGGCTATTGCTCTATCATAAATTCCCTGTAAAAACAGCTGGACAGCAGTTGAAGTTAACCTTGCCTTCATTTGGAGAGCAAGATCAACAAATGCCAGCTCCACATGATTACACTGACATAGTTTAGAGATGGAAATTACATCAAGAAGGAAAAAAAGGAGGTAAAATTTAAGCCTATCTATCAATAATCCTAAGCAAGTTCATCTATTCCTTAACACCTAAATTAAGCGGACATAATAAAAATGACTTTCCCCTTACACCTTAAAACCAAGTACTTTTCCTCTTGAAAAAATATGGCATATAACTTACCTAGGGACAAGACTAAGAAAAAGTCCTAAGTATACAGTACAATCCACAATTTATAACTGCGATTTTCTAAAAGTTCTCCTGTGAGACGACGCTGAGGTGAGACGCGCGTGTCCCCTATACTGCAGGGAGCAGATGTGCTGTGGCAGAACACGGGACGTGATTCAGCAAGGACAGACACTGCTCACCTTTTCTTCTTTACCTCTTCCCTAAAGCTTCAGCTCAGGAGCTTACCTCCACACCTCTATCTGACTCAATTCATAATAATAATAGTTGAAATTTATATGGTGTTTACTATGTGTCAGGCACTGGGCTATGGGCCTTATAAATATTACCTCATTTGATCCTCACAACAACCCATGAACCCCATTTTACAGAGTCAGAGGTGAAGTGACTTATCCAGGGTCACACAGCTGGCTGACTCTGACCTCCATTCTTCCTGACTCTCAGGCCAGAGCTCCATCCACTGCACCATCTCCCTGGTCAACTTGAATAGGAAAGTAAAAACGGAGAGAAAAGGACTATTTTTAGAACACAGATGAGGTCTAAGGGCAAAGGGGCTCCTTCCAAGTTAAAGACTAAGTACAGTTTCTTTGGGATTCTCTCTACACTTTCTCAGCATGGGGCATTCCTTCAGGCCTAGTGACCAAAGCTTGTTTGTTCCCGTTCACGCTTCTGAAATCTCACCATCTGGGACAGAATTCTTGTTGGCCTTTGGCTCCTACGGCAAATCTGTTCCTCACTAATGCCTCATAAATTTACTCAACTGCAACATGATTAACATTTACATAAACTTAACTTTTCACAGCTCTATTCTACACTGGAGGCACAATTTGTTTTGTCTCCACCGAGCACTGTCATCAACCTAGGTCCTCATGGAACCACTGCCGGGGAGGACCCCACAAATGCTTACCAACCTGAACAAGCTTCTCTCTGAAAAGTAAAGCTGACATTTTCTCACTTGGCGTTCTTTTTAAAATACTAACTTAAAAATATAAGATTTAGTAACATGCATTTAATAAAGTATTAGTCAAAAGCTAATTTTTAAAAACTATGAAAACTTTCCTGGTCTGACCCTAGTCTACGATATTTCCCTTACATTCAATTCCTAAAGAATTAATAATCTTGCCTTTCAGAACCAGAAGAGATAACAGAGCAGCCTTGAATAATCTGTCCCAAGCAGTGTAAGTAGCCCCAAAGAACAGGAACCATCTCACTTTCGTTTTTAAATCTCCCAGGCCTACCCTGGTGCCTTGAAAAGAGAGCAGATGTGGAATATGCTTGTTGACAAGAAAATAGTAACAGAGCTGGTTAGTGGCTGAATTAGTGCTAGAATTGAGGCCTTCCTAATGCCAATCCAATACTCTAAGGACCTAGAGCTCAGAGGTGGACAGACCCTCAGAGGAAACATTTAATAACTGCTTCGGGAATGAAGCAATTTAATAATTGCTTGATTTAATGAAAGTACAAAAAAAAGTTGGTTCTTTTGTTGTTGAAAAAAAATTCAGTTAAGTAATAAATACATTTTTCTTCCAGAAAAGTCTGGAAGAAGTAATTTTCTCTTATTTCTTTGGAGGAAAACTAATTAATTAATAACGACAGAGTGTGCCTAAGCCCAAAAGAGAACAGAAGAGGCACTACTTTCCTTGAAGAAGTGTGGAGCATGGCATAGATGTCAGACCCAACTGAGGCATTAAGTCTCATGAACTGCTCCTTTTCCCCTTTCTTTTTATTCTTTGTTATAAGGAGGAATGGTCACTGGATGGGATGGGAGGGATATATTCAAGAATGAATGTGATATAAAAACAAAAGACACATTGAAAATATTTAACATTCTATAAGGAGTAAATTAAATTACCTGTAAGAGCAAAACACATAATAGATTATCTTATAATTTACAGGATAGAGATAATCCACACAGTATCATAGTGTAATGAAAACAATCTAGACCTGGAATCAGGAGAGACCTGGCTCAGATCTTGCCCCAGATATAGCACCCTGTGATATCATGGGGAAAATCACTTAAACTTGCTGATTCTCAGTTTCCTTATTGCTCAAATGGACATAAGAACATCTGTAGTACCTACCTCACAGGGCTGTTATATCAAATGAGCTAATGTATTATAAAGTACTATAGAAATATCACCTTGTAGTAGGGGTACATGCTTTTCTTCAGCTACTTCAACTTCCTTGTGTGCACAATTAGGCCAGAAGCTGTAAAAAGATGCAGCACCAGTGTAAACCAAATAAATACAACTGAAGACAAAGACATTGAATACCACTAGTGTGGGAGGGAGGGCACCAGCAGTTGAGGGATCAGGAAGGGCTTCATAAAGGAAGATAGGAACTCTTTATGGAAAAGGTAAAGAGCGACAGCATTCCAGGTGTGGGGACGCCAGTGCAAAGGCACTGAGATAGGAGCTGGGGTGTTGTACGTGAGGAACAGAGAGAAGGTACCACCTACCTTGTCAAATAAGACAGGGCATATGAAATGTAATTGCAATGCAATTCCACAAGCATTCACTAAGTACTTAAGGTACAAGACTCCAGGGATACAAAAGGCAAAAACTAAGCTGGCTCCAACCTCAAGGAGCCTACATCTTGCTGGGAAGAAACTTGTCTACAGAAAAGTAAACTCAAAGGGCATATGAAATTACAGAAAATAAAGCACTAAAGAGAGGGAGAGGGGGAGGGGGATCAGCAAAGGTGCTCTGTGGGAGAGGGAGTCTCAGCTGGGTTTCTAGGGCAGCTCAGCCTTGACGGATCAGACATAGGGAGCACATTGCCATTCTGGATCATGAGAATACCCACCATGGGGCCCAGTCCTGGCTGGGGAGTGTGTGAGCGCACACTCAGAAGGCCTACTCTGTGAGGGTTTCCTAGTCTACTTTGGTCATCCTCTTGCCTCTGCCTAGCTCTGAAACCCTCCAGCCCACCAGACCTACATGGACTATGCACTGGGAACCTTAACTGACATGGCTTTGGAACTCCAACTCACAAACTCTCTGGCCCATGACAGCTATTGGGCATGCTTCCCATTTCACTCCTGGTGCACATCTCCTGCCCCTTTCTTCCTCTTGCTCTGAGAACCAAAATTAAATCAACACTGACATTGCCACCAAGAAGGGCATTTCAATCAACTCCTTGTGATTCCACAGAGCTTGACATTAATGAAGAACCAGTAAAAGAGATTGAGAAGAAATACGTGGACAAATGGGAGAAAACCAAGGGACAGTAGTGTCATAAAATTCTAGAAAAAAAGAGAGTTTCCAGGAGGAAAGGGTGAACAGTGATGTCAAATGCTACAGGGAGATGAGGACTGAGAAATGGGTTTTGCATCTGACAATGCAAAAAGTCAATGGTTAACTGCAGAGAGGGTAGTTTCAATTGAATGGTGGAATAATAAGCCAGATGGCAGAGAGCTGAGAAGACAAGGAGAGGGGAGGAATGGAAGCACCTAATGTGGGCAAATTTCTGAAGGAAATTAGCCAAGAAAGGGAGCTAACTAGGAAAATGCCTACTTATGGGAATGGTTGAGGGAGGGTCCTTTAGGATGGACAAATAATATAGGCATTTTGGATAGATCAGGGAAAGAGCCCACAGATAAGGAGAAACTCAAGGTAAGAAAAGAGTAGGGATGATAATGAGGTTAATTTGCTGGAAAAGTCCAGAGAAGGGATAAAAGAAAAAACAGCTTTGCCAAAGAGGAAAGACATTTTCATTAGAGACTAGCGTAAAGAAGATAGTGGTGAAAGATGTTAGAATGACAAAAGATGAGGAAAGGAAAAGAGTGAGCTTTTAGCAAAAGGTCTCGATTTTTTTAGTGATGAAAAAAGCTAAGTGTTTGACTAAGTGGGAAAGAAGTGTCATGGTGGGTATAAGGGGAAGTGAGAAGATCTGGAATAGCCACTGTTTGGAAATGGGAAAGTGAATCAATTAGGGAAGAACAGAATGTTTGCCTTGTTGTAGTGAGGTAGCAATTGAGATCAGATAATATAAATCTGTAGGGGACCCCATCAGTGTGGTTTTCTTAACTCTACTACGTACCAGGGACTGGATTAAACACTAAAACACAAAGAAAAGTAAAAGAAAAATAATCAAACAGAAAAAAGCCAGGCCTTGCTTTCAAGGAGTTCACAGTATAGTGGAGGAGACAATGAGGAAACAAGTCTATATAAACAAGCTACAGACAGGATAAACTGGAGACAAGTTCATGGGGAAGGCATCAGCATTAAGGGATCAGGAGTGAAAGAAGGAAGGCTTTGACTGAGGCTTGAAGGAGTGCAGGGAAGTCAGGTGAAGGAGATGGGAGACAGTGTTCCAAGCACAGGGGCCAGTCAGAGAAAAGATCCAACGCAGTGATATGAAGTGTCAGCAAGATGGCGAGTAACTGGGAGGTGGTGCTTGGCAAAAAGCAACTGGCAATATGACAGGGGGGCAAGGGATTCCAGAGCAGGAGACAGTGAAAGCTGAGCTAGTTCACCAAAGGTTCAGAACATGGAAAAGTGTGCAGCCAATGCAAGGGTGATATCCTGGGAAAGAAGACATGGAGGGAATGGAAGTCATAGTGAAGATGAAAAATAGGTTTCAGGTCTGAAGGTACAGGGGAAAATGGAAAGTTAAAATATTACCATTAGATAATACTGAAGTTTAGGAGCAAAGGAGTGAGACATTTGTAGGGGTGGGCAACACAAAAAATATGATTATCTCTGTGTGTAGCTGAATTGGAGTGGAGGGATAGGTCACAGGAGTTGAATAAATTAAGAAGATGGGAAATGAGGGCACTTGAAGAAGCCTCAATCTATATGTTGAAATCTAGTATAAGGCAAAAGATGGGGAAGAGAGAATGAATATGAGCCACACACTGAACTCACTGAAGAAGGAAGGAGCGTGTCTTGAAGGTCAATGGATAGTACCACCAAGACCTGGACTGGTGACCATTGTGGACAGTGTGAACCTTAAAGGAGGAAAGGCTAATGAGGAAAGGGGGTAAATGGAAAGTGGCAGTGGCAATGGGGACTGAGGGGCATTCTGACTCTCTAGCCATGACTAGTGAGTCAGGGTATAAAAGAAAGAGTATTGGGAAGGGTACTAGGAAATACAATACAAGTAGAGTCATCAGGGGGGATTCAAATCTCAGTGAGGGTCAGAAGATGGGAGAAGAGAGAAAGAAAGAGGTTTAAGATGAGTGTTTACTAAGCAACAAGCATTTCAAAGTTACAGCAGATGAAATGGACAGACTCTTAAACTCCATATTTAGAGAGGAATACAGAATTCCTAAACCTAGCCTTAAGATAAAGAAGAAGGAATAATTTCCTGGACAACACATTCTAGCTTTCTAGCAAAATATGGCAGAATTTCCTAGGTTTAGAGATTTTCTTTATAGGAACCCCAAGTTTGAGAGTTCAGATATCTTCCCTTCTGGAGGGATTAGGAGAATTCCTGGATGGTTCTAGCCTCTTAGAGAGAAAAGAGTATTGTGCTTATCCCTTCTCCTCCTTCACCCCTCAACTGGTAACCTAAGGAGCAGCAGGAGAATGAAAGTTTGATATGGTAAGCAAAAGACATGGCTTTTGCCCTCTGATATTACCATGAATAATTAAGATAGTATAAGTCCCAGAAGAAAGCAGCCCCAACTACATTTCCCTTCTAAGAGAATATAAAACCTTCAGAGTAGTAGCAAAAGACTAATTGATGATATGGGTCCCTGGGATGAAGTGAAACACACCAGAAAGTCAGAGGGGGTGGGGAATCCCAAGTTTGCTTCCTTTCTAAGAAAAGGAGAAATGAAATCCTCATGGTGCTGCTATGAATCTGAGGAAGTACTGCATCGGCCAAAGGAGGAAGGTGAGATTCAGAGAAAGAATTGAAACTGTATATACCTTTCAGGGGTTATTGTGAGAACTTCATGTTGTTTATAAATCCCCTATGGGGTGAAATAAAGGATACCTTGTACCTAACATAGGCATTGTTAGCTGAATACTCTTTACAAAAATTATGGACCCATTTAACCCACATCTGTGAAGGTCCAGACATGAGCTATACATTCAAGAAATATTCTAAGAATTCCCAGAGGCTACTCTTTTGGCTGGGGCGGGGCAGGGATGATAGGTGAAATATGACTCAAAGACAGCAATTGGGATGTTAACCCCAAGATGGAACCTGGCCCACATAAACCCAGGGCTTGGGGTGTGACAGATCGTAGACAGTCTCCACCTAAACTCCTGGTCTGATGCCTCCCTATGTTCCAGAAGCACTATGTGTTCTCAAAGTATATGCAAGTGAAGCACAAGTTCTACAAAATATATGCAGGTCCTACACCAATGTGACAAAACTCTTCTGAGTATGGGCTGGCAATGGACTAGATGTCTGTCATCAGGTGAAGTAACAAAAGGGTTAAAGGTTTGGTTTCCTCATAATGAAGATTCTTGGAAACAAAATTCATATTAAGTCATCTACTAAGGTTTGGAGAAGTTATGGCCAGGACCAATGGAGAGAGTATTCACATGAATAAAATCCCAGATCCTTGGAAATACTGCAGTGATAACAAATACAAAGTTGAAAATTAACATTTGCTCAAATGACAAAATCAAATCAAAAAAATTAACTTTGATGATGAAAAAACTGAATAATGATAGAGACCTGATATGCAGAGAATGAAGTATAATCCTGTACTGTTACATGTTTGGAAGACTTAAATCTATTTTATTGCCTTAGTGCAGAAGCATAGTGGGATAGTATTTTAAATTCAGTCTCATTTCTTCTCCCAGAATTAGAGCTGTGTAAGGATGGGAAGGGGTCAGTGGCAATCAGCTTCAGTGCTGAGGTTTTGAAGAAGTAATAATATCCAAGGAGTTATAGGGTTCTATGGAATAAGATGGTTCTTTTACAAAAAAACCCTACTTTTATATTTTTTCCATTTTTAAGTCCTGTGATAAAGTTGCTAAAGATCACAAACATTGTGTCCAATTTTAACCACTCTTTGCAGGTGCTATTTAATATTAGCTCCCTTTTATCCTTACCCCTTGTGCAAGGGGCGGGGTGGTGGTGGGGCTAGAATGTGAGTATTGGTGAGTGAGATGACAAGGTGAAAGTATATGAGTGTGAGGTAAAGATAAAGGCGACGTTAAGGTTATTATACCTGTAGAGTACACAAAGAAACCAGGGAAGGTATTAAGTCTACCTTTCTAGTACATATGTAATGGGGGGAGTAGCCAATGAGAGCCCAGTTCCTGAAGCATGTTCTCTGCCTGCTGCATATCCATGCTGAAGCTTTTGGGTCACAGCCATTTCCCTCCTTGATTCTGAGCACCTACTTCATGGTGATGAGAACCCTTTCTAATTGGCTGATGAGTCCAAATTGAGCACACCTACAAAAGCCTCAGACTAAAGACTTGCTTTCCTAGAAGTTTTTGAGACAAGAGGAAGAAGCCCTATTGTGGGCTTCCAGACTGGAGAGGTGCCTTGAGTTCCCCTTCTCACCCAGCTGCCATGGGACTGTGAACGCACAGCATTGCTGTTTTCTGCCTCTGTCCTATTTAATCTTTCCTGATCTTAGGTGAATAAGTATTTCAGATGAAACAGAATAAATTATGACCTTGTGACCTCCAAAAAGGTCTAGGAACTGGAGTCCATCACCAAGTCTGCAGATAGCCATAGCAGCCACACCCAATGAGGAGTCAGGACTGAGGAGTCTGACCTGATCAATTCAGCAGAGTAGCAGACCCACCTAACAATGTGGACACCCTATTCTGCAAGCAAGAAAACATCATCCATTTGGCTATACCACACTCCTGAGTGCACCAGATGGCTGAATATTGGTAGTCAGTAGGGTAACAAGCATCTTATTAAGCACCTACCATGAACCAGGCACTATGAGAAGCACCAGGGATACAAAGAAAGGCCATAAAGAAAAAAACATAACAAGCCAAAAAATCGTCCCTGCTCCCCAGAAACCACAATCTCATGAGGTAGACAATATGCAAACAACAATGTACCAAAAAATACAGACAGGGTCAACTGGAGATAATCCACAGAGGCAAGGCACCAGCATTAAGGTGGATAAGGAAAGATTTCCAATAGAAAGTGGGATTTTAGCTGGGATATAGAGGAAGCCAGGATCCCAAGATGAGGTGAGAGAATGTTCCAGGTATGGGGGATAGTCAGTGAAAATGCCTGGAGTCAGGAGAAGGAATATCTTGTGCAAGGAACAGCAAGGGATAGATGGCAGAGTACAAGGAATCAAATAAGAAGCAGTAAGAAGGAATGGTAGGAGGTGCCCAGGTTATGAAGGGCTTTGAATATCTAAGAATTTTATATTTGATACTAGAAATGAAAAGGACTCACTGGAGTTTGCTGAGGAGAGTCAGATTTGTGCTTTAGGAAGATCAATTTATCACCTGAGTAGAGCAGGAAATGGGGTGGGGGGAGACTTGAAGCACAGACCCACCAGCAGACTACTGAAATGGGGATGAGGGCTTACAATAGAAGGGGAGGCAGTGGCAGAAGAGGGAAAGAGGTGCATACTAAAACTACTGTGAAAGAAGAACTGGCAGAATATGGTGATGCTTGGATATGGGGAATGAGAGAATGAAGAGTCAAAGATAACACCTTGGCACCTAGGCAGCTGGTGGCACAGCGGACTCCTCATTGGATGTGGCTGCTATGTCTATCTGCAGACTTGGTGGCACAGCAGACATTTGACTTCAGACACTTACTGTGTGACCATGGGCAAAAAAATTTACCACTGTCTGCCTCAGTCTCCTCAACTGTAAAATGGGAGTGGTAATAGTACCTACCTCCCAGTATTGTTGTGAGGATAAAAAAAGATAATATTTGTAAAAAGCACTTAGCACAGCACTCAGCACATTTTAGGTGCTAGATAAATGCTGAGTATCATTATCATCATCACCATTATACCTAGGTGGTAAGCCTGAGTAACTGGATTACAGTACCCTTGACAGTAAAAGAAAGTCAGGAAAAGCAGAAGCCTTGAAGGGAAAGAGAATAGGTTCAGTTTTTGTATGTTGAATTTAAGATGTTTATAGGACATCCAGTTTGAGATATCTAATAGGCAGTTGGAGAAGCAAGAATTAAGGTTAAGAAAAAGGTTAGGACTGGATAAGTAGACCTGGGAATCATTAGCAGAGACATAATAAATGAATTCTTGAGAGCTAATGAAATCACCAAGTGAAACAGAATAGAGAGAGAAGGGAAGAGGGCCCAAGACAGAGCCCTATGGGACACCCATGGTTAGCCGGTGTGACCTCTATGATCTAGTTAAGGAGACAGAGAAGGAACAATCAGACAAGTAGGAGAAGCAGAAAAGAACAGTGTCACAAAGCCTTAAAGAGAAGAGGGTGATTAACAATTACAACAGGATGAAGACTGAGAAAAGGTTTTTTCATTTGGCAATTAAGAGATGATTGGTAACTTTGGAAAGAGCAGTTTTATTTGAATGGATGTTGATAGTGGCAGGGGCCACTTTAAGTGTGAGTCCAATCCCCAGGGATTGCGGTAGTAGAAGAGAAGGAGCTCCTGGTATTGGAGGCTTGAGTACTTCAGCTCTTACTATATCTTCTCAGTAAATACCCTTTGTAAAAAGCTAATTGACATTAAATGGTTCACTGATACTGAGGAGAGATCAATCTCAAAGACCAAAATATTGGGGCAGTAATCACTGCTGATCAATCACACTGAACAGTAGCTCATGAGTTACAGTATAAGAAAGGCACATCTAACTCTTTCAACTTATTCAGAGAATCCTGAAAAAGAAAAAGTCTTATTCTGGAGCACCATGCTGCCTTGGCAAGGGCCATTTTGAAAAGAGGGGGCCCAGAGAATATTGCTATCCACCCATGAACCAGAGTGATTAAAAGAGGACATTAAAAGAACCAGAGTGATTAAAAGAGGACATCTTAATACCTGGTTAGGGATTAAAAGGTATGTGAGTAGTGATAAAACAACAGGTACTAGAGGGATTATTCCTTATTACAATAATTTTTTTAACTGCTTTCATATACATTACATGTAATCTTCTACAATTAAAGAGTTTTAGAATTAGATATTTATGAGAGTGAATTCATTTTTAACAGACTAATGAATATTTTCACAGGCTACTAGATTCCCTAAAATCTATTTGCCCAATCTAGTTAACATATATGTTGAGAGAGGACAATGTAACAAAGGCAAGTACAGATTGGATAAAAATTGGTTCCTGCATAATGCTTTGAGTAGAACATAAGTCTAAATGACTTCTCTCTTTATGCTTCAGTTTCCCCATCTTAAAATAAGATGATCCTACTTGCTTTTTGTTTAAGACTTTGTCAATAATATTTAATTTATATTATAAAACATTCCATGATCCTTTGATAAATGGCATTATAGAAGTTCAAAATCATTGTTATCAAAAACCAAGCAACTGACAAAAACCCCAACTGCATTTGAAGCAAATCTTTGAGAAGCCTCATTGAATCAAAAACGATCAAGGAGCGCCACCTAATGTTCACCACAGATTTTCACACGTTGAAAAGTTGTCCAGTTTTCACAGCTACTGTTCATTTTGGTTCCATAATTCTGCTAGATGTAAAGTTTTCACCAGCAAAGGCCATAATCCAATATAAAAAATTTGAAATATAACTCTCTCAAAATGCGCTAGAAGCTGAAGACTCTAAAAATAATTACCACTGTTTTCAAGGAGGTCCTTCAGCGCAGCAAAGAGAGTGAATGAATGTCAATCTTCATGTTCTTTGCACAAACACACAAAAGACAGAAAAGGAGGGGAGTAACCCTGGCTAGAAATACTTTCACTCATAGTGTCTTTATATTGTCCCTCTTGGTTTATTCACAAGTTTATTTCTTGATTTCAAATATTTCCCCTTGGTGCTGAATAAAGGTTATAAAACTTAAGAAAAACTAAAAAGTTAACAGATACCTGTTTATGTCCAGATGGCATTCTCTAGCCCTTTCTCATTAAATGTATACTTATTTTGCTTTTTTTGGAGGCAATAAGGGTTAAGTGACTTGCCCAGGGTCATACAGCTAGTAAGTGTCCAAGGCTGTGTTTGAATTCAGTTCTTCCTGACTCCAGGGCCATTGTGCTATCCACTGTGCCATCTAACTGCCCCTATATTTAAACATACTAAAAATTACCTGATCCAAGATCATTCAGGATCACCTTCTAAACAACCTCAATTTACAAGGAGCTTGGAATCATTTTCATTACTGAAAAGACCAAGTTCAAAGATTCAGTTGTGAAAACTAATGGAGAATTTTATCATGTGGTACAAGGGAATCAGAACTGGACTGTAGCTTAAGGAAGGAAAGAGACGAGCATTAATTCAGCACCTACTGTGTGCTGGACCCTGTGCTATGGGTTTCACAAATACATTCTCATTTGAACCTCACTACTACTCTGAGAGGTGGGTGCTATTGCTGTCCTCACGTTACAGATGAGAAGCCTGAGGCAGCCTGGGTAAAGTGACTTGCCCAGGGTCACACTGCTAGGAAGTCTCTGAGGCCAGATTTCCACTGCACTGACTTGCTGCTGCTAGGTAGAAAGGCCCTCAGAAACCATTCAGTCTGATGTGTTCATTTTACAGATAAGGAAATGGAGGCATGGTTACAACGTGATCAGGAAATGATACATTTACTATTCCTGCTTGACCACATTTTTGGTGAGGTCATTATTGCCTCCCAAAATCATTGGTTTTTGTAGAGACGCCATTTCTTTTCCATTCACATTCAGTAACCAACCTCTTTTTCTAGTCGATAAACATTTCTTAGTCATCAGCACCAGGCACTGAGCCAAGCACCAGAGATACAAAGCAAAGCGACTCGGGAAGCTCACAAACTAGGGCCAGAGACAGCACCCAAGCAACCAGAGCTCATCAGCACGGGGAAGGCATCACAATTAAAGGAGATGAGGAGGTGCTCAGGCAGCTGGCTGGTGCAGTGGATAGAGTACCTCATCTGGAGTCAGGAAGACCTCAGACACTCCCTAGCTGTGTGAATCTGGGCAAGTCACTTAGTCTCTGTCTGCCTCAATTTCCTCATCTGTAAGATGAGCTGGAGAAAGAAATGGCAAATTCCCTAACTGACAAATGGTCAAACGATAGGAATAAGCAATTTTCAGAGGTAAAAATTAAAGATATCTATAAGCATATGAAAAAATGCTCTGATTCACTATTGATTTGAGAAATGCAAATCAAAACAACTTTGAGGTACCACATCTCACCGGTCAGACTGGCTAAGATGACAAAACAGGAAAATGACAAATGCTGGAGAGGATGTGGAAAAATTGGAACACTAATGCATTGTTGGTGAAACTGTGAACTGATACAACCATTCTGGAGAGCAAACTGGAACTATGCCCAAAGGGCTATAAATAATTGCATACCCTTTGACCCAGTAATACCACTTCTGGGGTTGTATCCCAAAGAGATCATAGAAGTGGGAGGAAGACCCATATGTACAAAAATATTTATTGCAGCTCTCTTTGTGGTGGCAAAAAACTGGAAACTGAAGGAATGCCCATCAATTGGGGAATGGCTAAACAAGTTGTGGTATATGAATGTAATGGAATACTATTGTGCTACAAGAAATGGGGAGGAGA
>CM053586.1:314707399-314741440 GCA_028646515.1 Pseudochirops corinnae | reverse complement strand
GTAATGGAATACTATTGTGCTACAAGAAATGGGGAGGAGATGGACTTCATATTTACCTGGAGAGGCTTATACAAACTGATGCTAAGTGAGAAGAGCAGAACCAGGAAAAATTTGTACACAATCACAGACACATCGTATGTGTGATGACCAACCTTGATAAAACTGGACTCCTCTCAGCAACGCACAGGTATAAGACAACTCTACAAGTCTCAGGATGGAAGGAGATACCTACCTTCAGAGAAAGATCTAGAAAGAACAGAGTTTAAATGGAGACTGAAGCAATACACGCTATCGTTCTTTTTTGTGTTTGGACTGATTGCACGCCGCCATGGGGTGGGGAAGGATGAGGGAGGGTAGAAAATTTGAAACTCAAGGGATTCTGGAACTGAATCTTGTAAACTAAAAGTAAATAAACAAATCAATTTTAGAAATAAAAAAAAAAGAAAAAAGAAAGAAAGAAATGGCAAACCATTCCAGGGTCTTTGCAAAGAAAACCCTAAATGGGGTCATGAAGAGTCAGACACAACTGAAACAACAGAACTGTACAAAGAGAACAAACTTCCTACTGAAGAAGGGGTTTCAGCTAGGATTTGGAGCCTGGAAAGCCAAGAGTTGGGTATGAGGGGGAATGAGGAGAAAGTAAGTTTCAAGCCTGGGGGACAGCCAGCGAACGCACCTGGAGTCTGAAGAGGAATGTCTTATACATGGAACAGTAAGTAACTGGTGCTGGTTGGATCCACTACAAATTTATGTGATATAATGTCAAGTGGCCCCTCACTAGACAAAGCAATCCTTTTACACTCCCCTAACTGATCACTATCTCACCCACCATGGCAGCTTTTAGAGCTTCTCCATCTCTTCCCAAAACTCCCTTCACTCCCTATTTCCCCCCTCTCTCAGCAGAGAACGTCATCTGTTTTCATTGAAAAAAACTGCAGCTATGGCCAACAGCTTCCTCTTCAACACACATCCCCCAGATGCCTTCCCCTCCTTCCTCCACCTTCCCCCATCCTGCATGAAGAAGCAGCCCTTCTTGCCAAGACAAAGCCCTCTGCATACACAGGTGATCTCATCCCATTCTGTCTCCCAGAGCCCCTCTACAATCTTACCTGGTTCTCACTTGTTGTCAATCTCTCTCTGTTTAGCTGCTTCCCTATTATTACCTACACGCATGCCCATGTCTCTGCTATCCTCAAAAAGCCTTTATTTATCCCTCTTTCCATCCCTGCTAGCTACTCCCTTTTGTGGGAAAATTCCTTGAGAAGGAGATCTAAACAGGAGCCTGCATTTCTTTTTCTTTCATTCTCTTTTTAATTCTCTACAATCTGGCTTCCAGATTCAATTGAAATGGCTCCCTCCAATGTTAATAACAACCTCTTAATTTCCAAATCTAACGGCCTTTGCTCCATCTTCATTCTTCCTGACTTCTCTGCAACCTTCTACTCTTCCTTCTCCTAGATTCTCTTTTCTCTGAAAGGTTTTCATAACACTGTTCTCTCCTGGCCCTTATCCTACTGATCTTCTCAGTTCCCATGGCTGGATCTCCCTCTAGGTCAAGTCCAAATGTCCCATACCTCTGTCCTAGCCTCTCTTTTCTTCCCCTTCTATACTATTCACTTGGTGACATCATCAGCTCCCATGAATTCAATCATCATTTCTATGCTGATTATTTTCAAATCTACTTTGTTGTTGTTGAGTCATTTCACTCATATCCAACTCTTCATGGACCCATTTGGGGTTTTCTTGGCAAAGATACAGGAGTGATTTGCCATTTCCTTCTCCAGCTCACTTTACAGATGAGGAAACTGAGGCAAACAGGGTTAAGTGACTCACCCAGAGTCACACAGCTAATAAGTTTCTGGGGCTGGATTTGAACTCAGTTCTTCCTGATTGCAAGCCTACTCTGCCACCTAGCTGTCCCAAATCTGCTTATATGGCCCTAAACCCTGTGCTGACCTCCAGTCTTACAACTCCATCTACAAGGCATCTCAAACTGCATGTCCTATAAACTTCTCTACCGGGACACATCCAAAATTATACTCATTAGCCTTCCAGCAAACTCTACCCCCGACAGTGGCATTATTTATTGTCCAGAGTACCACCATGCTCCGAGTCACCTAGGCTCCCAACCTAGGTATCATCTTTCACTTCCCATTCTTCCTAACCTTCCCCCTCCACCTACCCATACCCAGTCTGCTGCCAAGACTTGTCACTTTTACCTACATAAAATCATTCCTATAACCCTTCTCTCCTCTGACATTGTCACCACCCTGGTACATACCTTCATCACTTTATTTCTGGATTATTACAACAGTCTACTGGTTGGTCTCCCTGCAACAAGTCTCCCCACTACAATTCATCTTTCCTCCACTCAGCTGTCAAAGCATTCTTCCTAAAGTTCAGGTCTGACAATGTTGCCTTCTGATGGCTCCTTTTCATCTCCAGGATCAAATACAAAATCTTCTGTTCAGCATTCAAAGCCTTTCATAACCTATAACCCCCTTTCTTTTCAGGTTTCTTATACCTTATACCATACCCTACCCCACTCCCTACTTGCAATATATACATCACAATTGAGTGACACTGGCCTCCTTGCTTATTTCTGGCACAAGATACTCTATGACCTGACTGACCATTTTCACTGGTTATCCTTCATGCTTCGAAGGCTCTCCCTCCTCATCACTATCCTCTGGCTTTCCTGGGAAAGAACTAAGGTTAGGATTGCAAGGCAGAAGTGAAATGATAATTTATAATCAGATAAGAGAATTTCAGAGTTGGTGAACACTGAATGGTGCATTTGGGGAATGGGGTGGCAAGATCTGTGTAGGGGTGAAGGAGTAGGTCATGGGAAATTAGTAAATTGAGGAATTAGGAGGTTAGGGTATTCCTGGGAATATGGATATTGATAATCTCTGGTATGAACTTCCTTGTTTGTCTTTTGGTTAATTTATGTAGATATGAAAGATATTAAGATCACTGACTATTATGGTTTTACTATTTCTTCCTTTAATTTGATTAACTTTTCCTTTAAGTGTTTAGAGGCTATGCTAGTAGTTGTGCATATTAATATTAATAATGATTCATTACCTATGATGCCTTTAAATACAATGTAATTTCCCTACTTGTGTCTTTTTATCTTAGCCATATTTACCATCACCTTATCTGAAATCAAGATTGCTTTTCTTACTTTCTTTGGTTTAGCTGAAACATATTAGAATTTGCTCCACCTCTTCACTTTAACTCAGTGTGAATCTCTATGTTTCTAGTGTTTCTTTTAAACACATTGCCAGGTGCCACAGTGGATAGAGTGCCAGGCCCTGGAATCAGGAAGATGCAAAGTTCAAATCCAGCCTCAGACACTTACTTACCTGTGTGACTGGGCAAGTCATCTGTAAAATGAGTGGAGAAGAAAATGACAAACCACGCTAGTATCTCTGCCAAGAAAACCCCTAAAATGAGGTAATGAAGAGTCAGATATGACTAACCAACAACAACAATCACTTATCTTGGTCCTTTCATTTGAGAGATTAGGAAATTAAGGCCCAGAAACATGAACTGACTCTCTTAAAGTCCCAGTTAGGAGCAGAGCAGAAACTAAAACCAAAGCTTCTTGATTCCCACTTAACTGGCCCTATCTACTATGCCATACTGTTTCTCCTAGAGCATGGGTATGATGTTGGGCCCTATTCATGCACTTCGTAGGCAAGGGGAGTCTTAGATAAAATAAATCAAAAGAAATCAATATTGCTTCTGAATTGAAATAAAATTACACAAAACAGATCCAATCAGATCACAGAGTTGATTAAAATCAACTTCCAGAAATTTTAATGCATTCATTCCAAACCTTCTTTTGTTTCCTGAAGCCTCACATGGCATCCCTTACCTCCATCCTTTGCCTCATACTTTACCAAAAAAACACGACCATCATCAGAAAGATCTCCCCTTCCCCTTTTACTCATCTCACATCATTCAAGCATCTTTCCCAATTATCTCCTTTTTTACTCCAGTCCCAAAGGAAAAAGTGCCTTGCCAAACTCCTCTATATGTGGACCTGATCTTCCCTCCCATTACTCCTACAAATTGTTTCCAATGTCATCCTCACTATCTCTCACCTTCAATCTTTCCAAAAATACTGGCTCCTTTCCTGTTTTCTACAAACATGCCTGTATCACTCTCATCATTTTTAAAATTCTCACTTGATTCAACTATTCCTCACTAGCCACTGTCCTCTATCTCACCTCCTCTTCTTAACTAAACATCTTAAGAAAGCATCCATGATCAATGCCTCCATTTCCTCTCCTCTCTCTTTCAAACCCTCCTCCATCTGCTTCTAAACCTGTCACTTAACTGAAACTGCCTTCACCAAAGTATGTAGTGATCTCTTAACTGTCAAATCAAATTGCTTTGTCTAAATCTTGATTATTCTTGAATTCTCTGCAGCCCTTGATGTGGTTGATCATCTCCTTAATACTCTCTTCTCACTAGTTTTTGGGGCCCTGGACTGTCCTGGTTGTCCTCATTCTGCCAAACTACTACTTCTCAGTCTCCTCTGCTGGTTTTTCATCTACGCCATGGCTACTAATCAGAGGCGTCTCCAAAGCTCTATCGTGGGCCTTCTCCTCTGTTTTGATCTCTGTACTACCTGCTATTTCATCAGCTCCCATAGGAGCTTTCAGGATCAAATGGAAGGTCCTCTGATAGGCATTTAAAGCTTCTCATAATCTGGCTCCTAAACTTTTCCCTCTTCTGAACTTTGCTTCCCTCCACAAATTCTACTCCCCAGAAACCTCCAGCTCCTAGCAACTCTGCACGCACAATGCTCACCCATCTCCTGACTCTATGCCTTTGGACTGGCTCTGCCTCTCACCTCTCTATCTTAGCCTCCCTGGCTTTTTAAGACTCAGCTCAAGTCCCACCTTTTGCAGGAGGCCTTTCCTGGTCCCCTTAGTTACTAACAGTCTCCTCTTCAGTTTATCTTCCATCCACCAGATAGATAGATAGATAGATAGATAGATAGATAGATAGATAGATAGACAGAACAGATAGATAGATTGATCTACAGATAGATAGATATATCTTATATATCATTAACTATTTATATGCTATTAGTATGTGAGATGCTTGAGGGCAAGGACCGTGTTTTTGCTTTTTCTTCCTATCCTAAGTAATTAGCACAGCTCCTGGTCCAAAGTAAATAATCAATGCTTTTTGGATGACTGCTGTGACATTAAGTGGGGTAGAAAGCATTCAGCAATGACTGAGAGGAAGCTGGGTCTACTTCTCTGCCATTAGATGGTACTCGTCTTGGCAGTTTGTCCAAAGAAGCAGAACTTGTAGTGCTAATAAGAAATACCAATGACAGAGAAAACTCCAACAAAAACAAATCACCAAATCTTGAGAATCTCAAAAGCCATTCAATCCCTTCTTCCACATGTCCGACAATTGGTTATCCAGCCTCTGCTTGAAGACCTCTAGTGATAGATGAGGAATCTACTATATCCTGAAGTAGCCTACAAAGTCCCATTACTGGAAGACCTGAGTTTAAATCCAGCCTCAAACACTTATTAGATAATATTTGTAAAGTGTTTTGCAAGCCTATATAAATGCTAATGTTGTGGGGTTTTTTTTTTTAGCTTACTCAAGTATAGAATTTAAATTGAATTAAAATTCATAAACCCAATACCTTCTGTTCAAAAAAAATGCCTCCCTTAACTGTAAGGTATGAGCAAAGGAAAATGGACAGTTGTGTAGAGTTAGTTCTTTCTTATAGTCATATCTGGAAGTTTAACCACAGTCTAATTAAACTAGAAGCTAGAGAGTACAACGTTAACTAAAGTTAAGTACAATGCTAACTAAAACACAAGACTATTTAAAGCTTCTTTTTGAGCAATCTAATTTAATCACAAAAAGATGAGAATTCTAATTAGGATTTCATTTCTTTCATTTGTCCTACCCATAATCTAATTGAGACAGAAAAAATATTCAGAAGGCAAAGGATAGAAAACATAGATGAAGACTAGACAAGAGAAATTAAGTCTCAATAATCCACACAGTAGTGATAGGCAACTAATCCCTAAATAATAGCTCATTTTCAAAAAAATATTTCATGTTAAATAAACACAGAGAGGCATTTTTAATTTTTTCAGTCTGAGTAACAGTCTTTTTGGGAAAAGAAAATTGGAGAATAAATAAATGATTGAAAAAGCACTTTGTTTTTAAACACAATGCAGACACAGTGCTCTGTGCTACAGACTTGCTGCCCATAGCTAAATGCAGTATCCAAATATAAATGCTCCTTTTCTGCTCTGGGAAGCTGGATCAAAGAATCAGCAATTCTTTCTGTTGCACGTCTGAGTCCCCAACCAGAAACACAGCTCTGAAAAAACAACTCAGTGTTAATTCTTTCTCTTTTCTCAGGAGGCTCCTTGATCTCCCCCCACCCCCATCACCCCCAACTTCAACCCCACCCGTCTGGTTTATTTCCAAAAAGTACAGACCAACTAGCAAAAGTTTATGGTCAATACTGTTTAGAAATTCAGACTTTCCTTTGCCCAGAAGGAAAACCTGGACATTACTACAATGAAGCCCAAGAGGAGAAAGGAAATACAATATTACTATCTTGAGGTTATGAGTGAAATAACACAACTTTTCTTCCGACATTCCTTGTGCCCAATCTGCTTAAGAACCCTGGCTGCCAGGGACATGGCCCATTTTGAGGGTGGTGGTAGCCTCTTCCTGTTCCACACCAGTTCTCACAGCTTCCCTTTCTCTAGCTATATGCATCAGGTCAGGATGAGTCTCTCCTGGAATCACTGAACTGACTTGTAAAGATCACCCAGAAGCATGGCCTATCATTCTTTATACTACTATGCTGGTTCTTTTTCAAATCATTCAAGATACTTCCTAATACCTCATAAGGCAACCACCAGGAAGAGCCGGAACTTTATAGTTAGCATTAACATCTTTTTATTGGGTCCCTTTTTTTCTGATTATGTCTAAGAAAGACTAACTCCCTTACACAGAGATATATGTACATGAACAGAAATCAAACACAAAAATAGTACTTCTATAGCTGAAGATGAGGGGAACCCCCAAATTAACAGACAGGGGCACATCCTATAAAATTAGACATGACTCTAGTCCCTTTCTGAGAGAAATGTGTTTTCCTGAGATTATAGGACTTATCTCACAGGGCATTCCTGATTAGTACTCAGTGAATGGAGCTGTCTCCAAAATAAATGCCCAGTGAAAACAAGGCAGGTAGACTCTTATCAAAGGGACCTCCCCCAATGGAAGTCTATAGGAGGAGCTGAGATGAATTGGATCCATCTGTCTCTTTTGGAACATGCTCAAAATGCTTCCTTTTCTCTTTCCTTCCAGGGGGAACACAACAAGGAGGAAAAGGGGACTTTTCTTCTCTGCTGTAAAGAAAATAGCTGCATACAGCAGAAGCACATGGTAAAGCAAACAAATGCCTATAGCTTGTAGCCATCCTACAACTGCAAGTACCAAGATTGCTCAGCTGCTAGTGTCTTTTTCTACCTTTCCATTCCCCTTTCTGAGACAGGTCACAAACCTGAGAAATGGCTATTTGCAGCCTTGAGGGTTTGAGAGTTGCCCATTTCCTAAGTCCAGGGCCCTCCCCATGGGAGATTTCCTTAACAGGCTGCTTCACAGAGAAGAAAACCAATGCCAGGATGATTGTATAGCTGAGCAACTAAAGAAAACCATGCATGGCCAGCCAGGAGAGCCAGATTTTGTGAATTTCTTGGACAGTACAGGTCTGAGATGAATTCAAAATATCAAGTTGGCAGTCTACAAAATTGTTTCTCATTTTAAGAGGAAGCACAAAAAAGAGATGTGTGAGTATGTTAGGTTTCTTGTATTTGTTCATATGAACCTGTGAGTCCCTTACATCTTGTGCAGTTTCTGCAGGCAAAGAATAAACTGATGTACCTGGTATCTATTATACACTTTCTAGAAGGGACTCTTTTATCTACAATTTAGGAGAAAACTTGGAAATGACATGTGTAAGCTTTGTTCTAAAACTGTCATTTTAAAATTATATGACTAAATAGACACTGGAGCCATTAAACACTGAGTGCCAATAAAAACATCCACTAAAAAAAGGAATGTAGGAAAGGCTGAGTGAGAGTAAGGAGAGATCACAATGGAAGTATTCAGACAAGGTCCCCAAGAACACGCACACTTTGGCAGATATGAGAATGTAAAGAGGTTTGAATAGCTGCAATGTCATTTAAACACTTTAAAGGTAAAAGTCTTAAAATATACCACTACTGGAAGCCCAATTTGCAAAGCGGCATGGATTTAAGGTTTGCGCACAATAGTAAATTGATAGTTCTGGAAACCATTACAAAGTCCTTCCTTTGTAACAACCACAAGGTGTTCTCTCTTTGCTGAATCCCCACAGTGCTTTGTTTCCCAGACTCCACCTGGTCCCAATTGTTAGTGTCTCATCATCTCAACAGGTTATATTGTATTTACGTACTGATTTTTAATATATGTTGTATTTGCTCATATGTGGACATGTTACCTCCTCCAACAGAATATAAGCTTCTCAAGGGAATGGCCTGTTTTGTTTTGTCGCTGTATCTCCAGGACCAAACACCAAGACTTGCATGTGGCTGACACTTAACTGAACTGATCAGATCAAGTGAGCCATAAAAGAGGCGTTTGTCCCTGTCTTGGGAAATGTCCAGAGCAGAGGAGAAAAGAAAAAGGACTTCACCAGGGATGGCATGTGAAGGGAGGAAATCAACACTGATTAAGTACCTACTCTGGGCAGGGCACAATGCTGAGAACTTGACAAACATTCTCTCATTTCATCCTCACCAAGACCCTGGGAGATAAGTTATATTATTATCCCCATCTTACAGACAGATAGAGGTTAAATGACTGGCCCAGGGTCACAGATCTAAGGCTTTGACTAGACTCTGGTATTCCTGACTCAGCACCCCTTCCATTGTGCCACCTTCCACAATGCTCCCAACGTTCTCATTTTCAGATGACCCTGGGATGAACCAAATCGAGAATGAAACATTTCAGAGCTTGCTGAAAGAGCGTCATTATCATTCAAAAGAGTTCATCCTAGCTCTGCAAACTTTTAAAAACTAAGTGGATGAAAAATTTGTTTATTCATTATTATCAAATGTAAATAAATTGGAAAAGGTACAAAATTCCAACTCTCACCACCATATACACCCCAAACAACTGTCTTTACAGTAAAGCATATCCTTAGGTTTTCTTTTGTTAAAAGCCTCACTAGCTTTCCAAGAGGCTTGACTACAAAGCTTGACTGAGCTGCTATGCTCACACACACACACACACACACACACACACACACACACACAGAGCAGCTGAAACAGTGGACAGAATGCTGGGCCTGGAATCAGGATAGATTTAAGTTCAAATACATGCTTAAGCATCTGTGACCCTGGGCAAGATATCATTTTTTATCATATGCTCCTATTTCCTTTCTGAATTACTCACGGGACTTCTTCATACCTCATAAAGTAAGCATGTGGCATAGGCCACAATTTTACAGCTAGTTAGCTACCCTGGCCTCAGTTTCTTCATCTATAACATAGGAGTCATAATAGCACCTCCCTCCAGGAGCTGTGAGGATAAAATGGGATATATGTAAAGCATTTTGCAAACCTTAAAAGGATATATAAATGCCTAGATATTAAGAAATGGGACATGGATTCAGTAGTTAATCACTACATTAATCTAAAGTACAGGTTTGAAAATGCTGAAAAACAGATATTTAAAAATACATGCAAGAAAAATCCATATGACAGTTAATTCTTACTTTATTCCTTTCAATTAAGATAAGCAGTGACTTTCTATTAGATCATATGGCCCAACCATACATCTCATTACCCAGATAGGAATACTGTTTCTCATCTCATTGCATGGATACTCTCAGGGTCTGGAATAGTTAAGACTACCATGGTGCTACTCATCTGAATAGAACTGCATGCAGCCAGGTGGTACAGTGGACAGTGTTGCAGTTAGGAGGACCTGAGCTCAAATCCTGCTTCAGACACTTTTTGGCCCTATGATCCTAGCAAGTTACTCGGTTTCAGTTTCCTCAAATGGAAAGTGAAGATCACAGAAAAATAATACCATCTACATCCCAGGGATATTGTGAATATAAAATAAGATATTTGCAAAGTGCTTTGAAAATTTCAAAAATTAATAACGAGTAGTATTTATACAGTGCTTTAAGGTTTGCCAAGAGCTTTACAGAGGGGCGCTATATAAACGCTAGCTATCAGGAAGATTGGGGAGGTAATGTAACACAACTGAGAGCAGAACTAGCCTAGAATCGTGTGCCTTAAACAAGGGATGGAGACAGTGATGGTGACAGCCACCGGAGGCATGGCATCCCTGATGCTGGCACGCGCTGGGGAAAGATGACACTTAACATACCCCGGGAGAAGCAGGACAGTCAGAAAAATGAAGGCCAAGTCCCGGAGGCAGGAGAGGGGGGGGCCTGCTCCCCGGGAAATTCCCCATGACGTCATCTTCTCCTCTCCTTCCCCCTCCCCTCCACAGGAGCGGGGCATCCTTGGGAGCCTGGAAGCGCCAGAAAGGAAGCTGACTAACACAAAAGGCGCGTGGAGCCAGGGCGGCTCACTCCCTCCCCGCTGTCCCAAGCCCTGGGGGAACCTGGAAGTGATGGGGTAGCAACAGCCCGAGGTCTGAAAGGCGCGGCTTGCTGGCTCTCCCCACACTCACCATGGCGTCAAGGCCTGCAGCACCAAGAACCTACTTGTCAGTTACCGCGCAGGAAGCTCCCGAGGTAGTCCTAGGTTCCCGGTTACTATGGCAACCAAACTCCGCCCACGAGCCTCTACCAGCTCCTCTTTCATCTCTTTCCTCCACCCCGCCCCTTCGCGGGGCTTCTCAGAGGCCAGTCCGGTCGAAGTCCCGCCCCCTTCCTTTGATTTGCCCGCCCCTTCCACGCCGTCGCTCTGGGCGACGTGACACCACCCTCCAATCGCCAACATCCTCTCTTCTGCGTTATACCTGATTGACCCGGAAGTGAAGGCTATTAAAGAGCCCGGAGAGACAAACATCCCCCTAACTATTCCTTTGGAGAGGTAGTCGCCTCTAGTTTCCGTGACTGATGCCCCACTCCATTATCATTTGGATTAAACATGCACTTAAAACAGCATCCCAGAACGAGATTTCCGTTGTCAGATGGGGATAACCCGGAAACGAATTTTCTAGAGACCGGAAGGAGTCAGAGGAGAAAGAGACGTTAGGTACGGCCGCGGGCGGCTGTGTATCCCAGGCAGGGAGAAGTGGGGAAAACAGCTCAGTGAAACCTACGGTAAGGTCAGCGGCCCCCGATCTGGCTTTCAATACGGGCAATGAGAGAAGTGGATGGGCAATAGGAGGAGTGTCATGGGTTGGGTAGGCAGCGTAGGCAGGGCTGAGCCCGGGAATCCTGTTTCCCACATCTGCGAGGCCAGAAAATATACTGTTAGGATCCTCGTTCTTTTCCGTGCTTTCACAGCCTCATTCCTGTGGTAGCCAGCGTGGGCATCTTTTACCGCGGGAAGTTCTGGAAAGAAGGTTCCAGGTGGGCGACGTTATGCCTTTGCCGAGGAGGGAGGATCTTGGACCGCCTTCCCGGTAGATCAGAACCGAGGGGAGATTGTGATCTGTGGGGCACCCTGCAGGGACAAGAGAAGATGTTTATCATGTCCCTCCTACCCCAAAGCTAGGTGACAGTGTCACGTCCGTTCTGAGCCAATCATTTTACCTGACCATTACTCAGTGTCTACCTGAAAGTTTGGTTAAAGGAGGCAAACAGGCAAATTCATGTTGTCTGCTCCCTTAAAGGTAGACGGAGCTGGCGAGCTCCTACGTGCAAGGAGCCAAAACCTAAGCTCTGACTCTCTGATACAAGATTGGCAAGGATTTTATATGTTTCAGGACAATCCCAGGATGTTCGTGTCCCTCAGATTCATGGTCTCCGTATATTTTCTGTCCATACCATCGAAAGGAAGTTTCTTAGTTGTAACAAAGTAGCTTCAGTTGAAATTTACGATCTCAAGATGTGTCTGTGTGTCCCCTTTCCCCCATGGAATAAAAGTAATTCCACTATTCTGAATTTCCAGGCATCCTGTCACAAAAAGAAAGAATACCCATTGTCTACTTTATCTGGATTTTCAAGTTACAGACACAGGGAAGGGCATTTTTAGAGCAAAGCAAGGCAGTCTGCTAAATTAGTTCAGGCCTTAGATCTTATTGAGGGCCAAAAAAATGATATTTAATAATTATCATTAGTTATTAAGAGCAATTTATTTTTTAAATCCTCGACAGAGGACACAATTGAAGCCCCATCCTGGTATTGATTGTGAAATGGTGCAGTGTTGACAAATTGGTGTCAGCATTGATGACATTGTTGGAAGTCATTACATTGACATTGATGTGGTAACAGTATTGCATCAGAATGTTTTTTCCATGCTGATGATCCCTCTGAGTGATAGAATTTCAGAACTGAAAATACTTTAAAGTTCCATCTATTATTGTACATGCCCAACCTGTAAGCCCCAATGAATCTTATGTATAGATAATTCATAAGTAACCTTTCTTTCTGTAAAGTAAATACTGTCTTATCTTTCTTTTTTGTATTTCAAATGTACGTCAATGTGATTGTGATTTTTAAAAATCTAAATGTCTGAAAGTAGTATTTAATTTCTAGCATTTTTATTATTTTGTATTTTTTCAGTAAGCAAATACTAAGATGAATAATTACTATCATGTGAAATCTAGTCTTTTTTTTTTACATTAAAAGAGAAATTCTTATATTAGGAAGAATTTGAAAACTGGTAGCATAGTTGTTCGAACATTGGATTGAATCAGAATACTTGGTTTTTATTTTAGTTTCTTGGTCTGTAATTCACCTCAGAAGAATAATTTAACTTCTTTGATCCTCAGCTTTATAGGACTGCAGTGACCTTTCTAAGGTCCCTCCCATCTCAAAAAAGCAGTTCCCGAGTCCAGCCCTCTTCCCGATGCATGAATCTCTTCTCTAGCATCTTAGACAAGTTGCACTTAAGCCTCTGTTTCAGTTTTTCCAGAAACAGAGAATTCATAGCCTGTGGCTGAAACTTATTCTTTTTTCAGACAGCCGCAAGTGTGAAGAAGTTCTTATCGTGAACAAAAATCTGCCATGCGTGATGTTTACTGCTTGGCCTTGTTCTGCTCTCTAGAACTAAGCAGAATAAACCTTATCCTTCCTCTTAATGACTATACGTCCAGTATTAGAGGATAAATATTATGTTCTCCCAAGACTTTTTGTGAATCTAAGCCTACTTGATTTGCTCAGGCATTTGTTACTAACTCAGTGGCTCTTCTCCAAATGGAGATAGAACTAACACTGTTATTTTATTTATTGACAAATGGAATTCCCCAAACCTTTGCCTTCTCTGTAACTCACGGTTACAGAGTTTGACTAAAACATTGAGAGGTTAAAGGACTTGCCCAGGGTTACACACTGAATACATGTCAAAGCTGAGACCTGAACCCGGTTCTTTCTAGGTTCCATTCTGGCTCTCTATCATTACACCATGCTGCCTTCAGCAACAGTTTGTTAATGTTTTGCCGAAATGTGCTGTACAGAATTGAAAAGAATAGCCCAAAAGTCTGACCAGCGCTACAAGATAATCTGTGAGATTATATCACACAAAGTAATGAAGTTCAGAGGTACCTGGAGTACATGTAATCTCATTGCAGAAGTAGTTAACAGGTTAGAATATTTCAGGTGAGGAGACAGTTGCCAAATTAGCTTACACTTTGTTCATTCTTTTATATTTACATATTTCTAGATTTTTCAGTAGCACTCTTCAGGTAAAGCCCTTTGGATAAGGAAAAATGGCTTCCCTTGAAAGCACTGAAGTCAAAGGTAAGTATGTTTTAATGCATAATAAAAAAGTAGAACTTACAAGTAACATGGAAGAAATTGAGACCTAGTTAGCTCCATTTCACATGTGAAGAGAACTATAAGGGATCAGGTTTCTTGTAGCAGTGTGTCTATATAAGAATACATCTGTAATTTAGATGATTGAACAGCAAAGCATTAAATGTTACCATTATTAAGTCGTATTTGTCTACATGGTCGTGGTTTTGTTAGGCGCTGTAAAAGCACTTTTTCGGATGTGCTCTCTCTTTCTGCTAGAAGATTGATGTGAACTAAATGAAGTATGCAAACAAATAACAAATAACAGATATACATGATAGGTACAGATATCCTGACTCAAGCAAATCCTACCTATGAAAATCACTTTTAAATAAAAGTTAAGGGGGGATCTTTTTCACAATGGAAGGATTTGCAGTGAGATTCCCCTTTAAGTAGCAGACTTCCCTAATGTCTTCAAATTATGAATTGATTTGCAGAAATTTTATATGTATAACTTTTTAGGAACATCTTTATTATGTGTACACAACCAAGTATCTTTTGAACACCACCTCAAAAATGCTTTGATAGACTTTAAAGAAAATAAAGAGAGGGAGTGTCAACAGTTTCAGCCCTTGAGGTGCTTACAGCCTACCTTGGAGTTACAGGTACACAAATAAATATACTACAAGGCTGAATGTATTCATCTCCGTAAGAAATGTTTTTGAGGTTCAGGTAAAGGAAAGGTGACTGGAAAGCTCAGAGAAGGCTCTGTGAGGGAGAAGCATTTAAACTGAACCTCAAAGAGTAAATGGGATTTCAGTAGGGAGAGATGCAAAAGAAGAGGGAAGGAGCTATCTAAAGATTGTTCCACACAGAATTAAAATAAATTCAAAACATATTCAAAATTGAGGGACATTAGATAAAACAGGTCCTAGTTCAGAAGAGATCATACCTGCAGTGCATTTGTACTTTCTATTTAATAAACCAGGCAAGACCCAAGTACATGGTAGAATTTTAATCAGTCCTTAAAGGAAGGAATGAAAGATGTTTCAGAGACTAGAAGGTGAAGATAATCTGCCCTATATATTGCTCCTAGAAGCAGTTTCACAGCCAGACTTCTAACAGTCATCTCCACTCCTGTTTTCTCATCCTTCATCTCCTGCTCACGTCTCTTCCCCTTGCAATCCTACTTCTGAATCCTCCACTTTACAAGACCTGCTGTCTCCAGAATTACCAAAAATCATTTTTATTGCCATCCCAGTGGCTTTTTCTCAGTCCTCATTCTTCTTGAGCTCTTGATCCCATCAGTCATCTTGGAATACTCTCTTTTCCCCTGATATTGTTCCCTACTTCTTCTCCACTTATCTGACTGTTCCTTCACTGTTTCCTTTGCTTGATCAAAATTATGGAGAAAGCAAGAGAGTTCCAGAAAACATCTACTCCTGCTTCATTGACTAAACTAAAGCCTTTGACTTAGTGGATCACAACAAAATGTGGCAAGTCCTCAATGAGATAGGAGTACTAGATCATCTTGTCACCTGAGAAACCTGTATATGGGGCAAGAAGCAACAATAACTGAACATGAGTCAACTGATTTTAATTGATTTCCAATTTAAGGTTGGAAAAGGAGTACAACAAGGCTGTGTATTGTTATTTTTTTATTTATTTGCTTTTTGGAGGGGGGAAGGCAGGGCAGTTGGGGTTAAATGACTTGCCCAAGGTCACATAGCTTTTTGGTGTTAAGTATTTGAGGCTGGATTTGAACTCAGCTCCTCTTGTCTCCAGGGCTAGTGCTCTATTCACTCCACTGCCTAGCTGCCCCTATTGTTACTTATTTAACTTATATGCAGAGTATATCATGTGAAATGCCAGGCAGGGTGATTCAAAAGCTGGAATTAAGGTTGCCAGTAGAAATACCAACAATTTCAGATATGCAGACAATACCACACTCATGGCAAAAAGTGAAGAGTAATTAAGAAACCTCGATGAGGGTGCAAGAGGAAAGTGTAAAAACTGGCTTGACGTTTATTATTAAAAAAAAAAAAACAACTAAGATCTTGACAACTGGCAAATAAAGGGAGAAGAAATAGAAGCTTTGTCACATTTTATCTTTCTTGGGCTCAAAGATCACTGGGGATGGTGACTGCAGCCATGAAATTAAAAGATGCTCCTTGGAACGAAAGCTGTAAGAAATCTGGAGAGGAGGTGACTAGGTGGCGCAGAACACCGGCTCTGGAGTCAGGAGGACCTGAGTTCAAATTCAGCCTCAGAAATGTAACACTTAAATAGCTGTGTGATCTTGGGCAAGTCACTTTTGCCGTTGCCCTGCCTTTGTCTCTCCAAAAAAGCAAAATAAAGAAAGAAAGAAAAGAAATATGGATAGCATACTAAAAATCAGAGACATTACCTTGCTGACAAAGGTCTGTATTCTATGTAGTAGAAACTATGGTTTTTCCAGTAGCAATGTATTTCTGTTAGAGCTGGACTATAAGGAAAACTGAGCACCACATAATCAACTTTTTCAAATTGTGGAGCTGGAGAAGATTTTTGAGAATCCCCTGGACAAAAAAGAGATCAAATCAGTCAATACTTAAAGAAATTAATTCAGGCTATTCCCTGGAAGGTCAAATACTGAAGCTTCAATATTTTGGCCACCTAATGAAAAGATGGGACACATTGGAAAAGACTCTGATGTTGGGAAAGATTGAAGGCAAAAAGAATAGGAGATGGCAGAGAATGAGATGGAGAGATAGTGTCGTGGAAGCAATGAACATAAACTTGGTTTAGAGAGATGGCGGAGGATAGAAGGGCTTGGTGTGGTGTGGTCTGTGGAATCACAAAGAGTCAGACACGATTGAACAACTACATTATTCTCTAACTTCTTAACTATAGCCATCCTCTGAAGCTCTATCAGCCCTCTTAAGTTCTTTGAGTGACCTAACCAGTGCAGATGACTCCCAAATCTGTAAGTCCTTCCCCAAGCTTTCTTCTGAACTGAAATCAGTGTGGCATCACTGTCTGCTTCCAGAATATTTCTATACCTAGATATCCCAAAGGCTTCTCAGACTCAGCAACTGTCAAAACAGAACTTATCTTCACTCTTCCCCCTAAATTCACCACTCTTCCAAACTTCCCTGTTCCATTTGAGGACATCACTGTTCTCCCACGTATGCAACTTTAGGCCCTTCCTCAACTCTTCACTCTCCTCCACCCTCCCAGCTTATCAACATCCTTCCTAAATTAGTGCCCAAAACTTCTCTTTGGCCTTTCAAAAATTCAAGTTTTAGGACATGCTATACAGGAGTCAGGGCAGCATTAAAATCTTTTTTTCCATTTGGAAAGATATTAGAATCTTTAAAGATTAAGTAGTGCCTTGTGTTATTATGACTTTCCATTTCAAAAACCATTCAAGGACTCCTGCAGTGAGATTAGGTGGAAATTAGGAAGGATTTTGCACCATCAGTTTGAATTCTCTAAATTAAATGGGAGCTACATTGAAATCTCATTATCATAGGTTGCAAGTTTGGGATTTCTTGGGCATTTGCTGGTGCTTGACAGTAATTCAGCCTCAAATTTTGAAAAACATTTTTTATGCTTAGGAGGAGTTCTGCTTTCAAGTTCAATGGAGAGTTACTTACTTTGGGATGACTCACATAAGTAGATTCATTTCGAGACTGGTAGAGTCACCAGAGACACATTGAATAGAACTACTTCTGTATGTTCAATTCACTTGGTTGCCTGTGATCTACCTTGTATTATTGTTCATATATATCTTCTGCACTCCTAACTACATTTTAAACACCTTGTGTTTAAAGGACTATTTCTTAGTACAGCTTTGTGTCCCTAGTGTTCATCCTGTACTTAAAAAAATGCTTGTTGGTGGTGATGGTGATGATGAAGAATCAGGGTCATTCTGAACATCATTTGTAGTATAGTGTGGTGATATGTTAGTATTTCTGTCCCTTCCCGACTGCGAGTATGCCCGCCTCCAGCACCTTTTCTCTTCCTAATCTTTTCTTCTAATCTTTAGTGGCTTGGGAAATAAGATAACCAAAATTGGCAAGAGGTATGCTTAAAATAAAAAACCAGTATACTCTGAAGCATGATTTAGGGCATCTTCTAAAACAGAAAATGCATCATTAGTTTTAATGTGCGGTCCTTGTGACCACTATTTCAGATTCCTTTTTTTGCTTCTGTGGCTTTTTTTGTTTTTATTGTTGGGGGGTTTGGAGGGGACAGGGTTTGGCTGTGCTTCAGATGACTGACATTACTGGAAATCTGACCTTTAGATAAATGGGATGTTAGTGAATATGTTAATACAGGACTTCATGGGTTGGCTCAACCACATACTCAGAATGCCCAGGCATTTTTTAGTCTATCTTATCCCATTTTGCTAAACTCCAAAATACTGCATTTGCTAAATCAATACTCTTTCTTTCTCAAGAAAATGACAATGGTAAGCTTTTCCTAGTTTGTTCATTTTAAGGCAAGGTGGAAGGAAATAATATGAACTATAAATGGTTTTTATTTTCTGTACTAATTTTAACACATAAGGAGAAGGCCAGTTTCAGTCAATTGATACATACCAAAGATTTAATATGAATTCAGGACGATTAGTCATCATACAGGATATAAAAGAAGCATAAGATACAGTCCTATTGTCCTTGAGAGCTTAGACTGGTGGAAAGACATGAAACGTTAGAAGGTGGTAAAACCTAAGTTTACATGCCAGAATAGAACAATATAGCCAGCATTGTGCTTTAGGAGTTCAGAAGACAGAGATCACTATGGGCTAGAACAGCCAGCGTTAGCATGAAGGAGAATGGGATTCAGTTTTGAAGCATGAGTAGGAATTAACTAGAAAGAAAAAAAAATGAGGCCATCCAGGAATAGTGGGATATGACTACTACAGATAGAAGTGAGCATGGGGTGTTTCTGAAAGTAAGGAGACCAATCATTACCTTACCTTAAGCTTTTTTTTTTCCCATTTAATAGAAGAAAACTGAGTAAATGCTTACAGTCTTATTTACATGTAACTCAGTTCTGTGTAATTTAGTGGCATCAGTCTAGTAATTTGGAGACATTAGTAATTTTAGGTTTCCTTAAATTGCTGACTCGTATAGAAGGTTTTTGTTTCAAGATTATGAAATAGGGCCAGATGAAGGATAGCTCTGATCCCCACTCTGGGGATTATTCATGTCTTTTTCTTCTTTTAATGAGAAAACCATTAACGGTTTTGATTAGAGTGGTATCTAAGGAATATGAATGTGGTGCCAGTTAAGCATAGTTGTATAATGCAGCAGGTGATTTTTAGGGGCATATAGAGTTTACTCTTACACTGAATTCTTCACATATTCCAAAATAAAAAAATAAGAAAAACTGCCAGGAGTTGCCAAAGGTAAAGTAATCCTATTTGGCGACAGATAGGCTAACACTTTATATTTCTGTGGCTAATATAATATTTACTGGTATAGGTAAAGGGAGGGAAACTATTCACTTGTGAAAAATCTAATAAAATGAGATGTCTATCCTTTGACAAAGTGTACATATTTGACAACTGTCTGTAGGTGGAGCAGTAGCTGGAGCCCTTAACTTGAAGTCAGGTAGACCTCAACTTCTGCCTCAGATACTTCCTAGGTGGGTCTCTTAACCTCTCTGTGTCTCGGTTTCCTCATCAGTAAAATGGGGATAATATCTCCTACCTCCCAGGATTGTTTTGAGGATAAAATGAGATGATGTTTGTAAGGAACTTTGAAAACCTTAAAACACTGTATAAATACTAACTATGTATTATTTTTTGTCAGTAATTCTAAATTATAAAATAAAGCAGAATGATTTTATTATTAAATGTTTGTCCTTTGTTTTCCACATGATAGCAAGCTCTCCTTCAGTACCAATCCGTGGGTCTGGAGATGGAATGGAAACTGAGCAGCCACCTAAGTCCGTGGAAGTTACCCCTGGAGCCCATCCCCAGAGCTGTCACAGCCTTCGAAGCCCAAGGAAGAAGGCTGTTCCATCACTGAGCCCGGGAGTGCTCCAGCTCGGCAAGATTATCACTGACAAAGCAGTAGAAGTCGAAGCCGTTCGAATATTAGTTCCCAAAGCTGCGATAACCCACAATATCCCTGCCAAAAATGCCAAACTGGTTAAATCTCTGGGACATCACAAAGGAGAACTTGTAGGTCAATCAGATGGAGTTGTAGAACCCAGAAAAGAAGTAGCAGAGCTAAAAAATAGAGTGGAAAACCTCAGGAACTCTGAAAGGAGATTGCTGCAGGACAAAGAAGGGCTTTCTAACCAACTCCGTGTGCAGACAGAGGTGAGAACAGCCTCCAGCAATAGCACTCTTTACACTGGAGCCTCCAAAGCTGTTTTTTGTACTTATCACAGTCTCTTTTATGTTATAGTAGTTCTAGGTAGGTCTTCTGCCCCCATTCACTTGTAAGGTGCTTGAAGGCAAGGACTTTCTTTGTAAATCTCGCGCCTTGCAGAATATTTGTGTGTACATCTTGTAAGTAAGGAGGATTTTGTTATTCTTCTTAGATTGTAGTTTCAAGGTTCCATGGCCATAGCAATCTCTAGTATACAGGTGTTAGATAATATTTCCCAGGCTTGTGATTTGTAAACATCTCCACCACACTTGCGCAGTGAGATAAGGGGGTGATTTTCACTACCCTTGTGCCGAATGATGATATTGCTGAAGTTAACTTGTGAGCTTAGTGTTGGCAAGATGCCCTCTTCGGCTGTTGCTCTGTAAAGCAAGTGGGCACTGGTCAGTAAGTGGGGAACCCGTAGGGCAGTGGTTCTCAACCTTCCTAATGCCGTGACCCTTCATTACTCGTATGTGGGCATATCTGCATGTGGGGAGACGTGCCTGGAGAAGGATAGAGGAACAGTGTCTCGGTTCCTAAGACCATTGGAAATATGTGTTTCCCAATGGTCTTAGGTGACCCCTGTGACCCCTGTGAAAGGGTCGTTCGACCCTCAAAGGGGTCACGACCCACAGGTTGAGAACTGCTGCTATAGGGGAACATGACAGTGTAATGCTGTGCGTGCCTTGACCAGCCCCCATCAGGATTTAAGGGGATGTAGGGAAGTGCACAAGCTAGAATGCTGTTCCTGTATCCACTGACCCCATCGAGATGTTTGGGTAACTGACCTCCTTCTTGCCTACCTCTTCAAGAAGGATGATTAGGGAAGCTGTAGTTGGTGCTCCCATTATCAATAACCCTCTTGAGAGGACTAGACTGGAATAAAGTAAGCAAGCTTATTTAACCCCTCATTATGACTCCCTTCCTGTCTGCCCAGATCAAGAGTGAACCTGTACCAGTGCTAGAACACTTGCTTGCAGCCCTCCCGTGTGCTCTCCTGTCTAACAGTTGGCTTACTTTGTGTTCCTTGCATGTTAGAGGCCTGAATCCAAAGACTCCAGTGCCTCCTGTGAAATACATCTACTTTAAGAACCCGTGATTTAACTGGTATGAGGACTCCCCTCATATCACATTGCCAAGATGCAGACTCTCTATAACTTATAATGTTAGAATGTGGATCAAAGCTCAGAGCACTTAAGGAATATGGCCTTGGTGACACAGATAAAGTAGTCAAGGCAGGATTTGAACCCAGGTCCTCCTGACTCTAAGCCTAGCACTCTCTCCACTGCACTGTGCTGTCTCACATGTACTTTGCATGAATTAGATAATTTATAGATACTGATTTAAATTGAAGTAGTGGTTCAATGTTGTAGGCTTATCAGGCTAATTCTGAGGGTTCGAGAGGTGATTAGACTAAGGGAATAGTTGGTTCTCATTACCTTCCCACACCACTAAAAGGGGAAAACAGAGCCAACCCCCAGCTTGCAGGGAGGATTGGAGTGACTGCCAAATTTCAGGTGACTAACCAATGAAGTGCAGCTGCTCCTTTCAGCTGCCTTGGAGACTTTCAGATAAAAGGCCACCCTCCTCTCAGCCTGCCAGGTTTCTTCAAGTCTTGTACCTGCCTTTTGTACACACATGGACATACTCATATTCATGTGAGGATGGTAAGATGTCTGCGGCAGCAGTGTGAGGTGAGGCTGGATTGATTGCTCCTGCACATTTACCTAAAACTGCCCTGCTTTTTGGAGATTTTATGTTTTTTAGATTGTTTTGCTCTTTAAGTGTTCTTAAAAAGTTATTTATGAGGGCTAACTAGTCAGATGGTATTTGTCTGAACTCATAGACTGGCTTTTCTGAGTACTGATTGGCCATACTATTAGATACTAGTTGATGGATTTCTATAGTTCTGATCAATCTCTGACCCTCAGTGGCCTCAGGTGTAGACCTCTTTTGTCAGGGTAAGCCTATGATGGACTGATTACCATAATTAGCCTAAGAATAATATATGATCGGTGAGTTTTGGAGGTGGTGGTTATCTCCAGATGATCAGTTGACTGTTTGGATACTAATAAACATCCTAAATGCAACCTTGATGGAGGGGAAAGAGTAGAAGAACAGTATTTGCTTGCAAAATCTTTTGTAAAAAGGGGGAAAAAAAACCTTGCATTTTTAATAAGCAAATTTCCAAGCAACAGTGCTTCAAAGAAAAGTACTTATTCAGCATGCAAGCAAAAACCCAAAAAAGAGTACAGCAGACTGTACTTAATGGAAAACTGTCTTCTGCTCAGGAAAGGAATCTCCTAGAATTGGGTGTTGCGATTGTAGTTGCAGTAGATAGTAATCATCCCAATAACCATATCAACAACCATTGATTGATCACATAACTGTTCCTCTGCACATGGAAATTCATGCATCAGTAGCATCTCAAACCCTAAGGTGGTAGCTGATGAAAAACAGACCACTCAGAGTACTGGCCACATCGGTAATGATTGCCTGCTTATTTTATAGACTAAAGATGTCAAAAGACATTTTGGCCAATGTGTCAAAAGTGTATCAGTGGCTTTCTATATTGGACATCTAATGTGAATAATAAAGGAATACTTTAGGATAATGAGCCTCAGCCTTTTGGAAGTGTTTGGCATAGCTTTCATTTCTTCCACATATTTAAGGACAGAAAATTCAGTTGCTGGGGGGTTTGAGCTGATGGCTCCTCACAGAGTAGGGATGATAATAAGCACCTGCCTTACAGAATTGTTCAGATCAAATGAGGTAATGTATGTAAAGTACTTTGCAAAACTTAAAGTATTTTTAAAATGTGCAATGTTGTTGTGGTTGTTGAAAGATGCAGGGTTTGGTGTCTGTTTCCAGGTCTGCTGCCAGACATTTGTTTTACCCTAGTTAGATTTCCGAGAGCCCTGCCAGAGGCTATCCGCAGGATCAGAGTGCAATTAATAAAATGGCTAGTAGTGACATAAGCAGTTGGAAGTTATAGGTGGTTGTCAGTCAGTCAGCAAACATTTATGAAGTGCTACCATGTGACTACCCTGTGGATTACACAAAGACAAATGAAATGGGTCCTGGTCTGGTGGAGGTTGCTTTTAATCTGAGGAATAGCACAAAGAAGTGTCTACTCAGGTACATACATATAAGTAAATATGAAATACATATCAAGTCTGTACATAGTAATAGCTGGTAGCATCAGGAAAGACCCAATGAGGCAGGAGGCATGGGAGCCAAAGTTTGACAGAGGCTGGGGAGGTGAGGAAGAAGCATTCCAGGCATGGGAGTCAAGACCCTGTGTGAAGAAGCCCAGGCAAAGCAGGGAAGCTGCACTCGAAGGAAAGGGAAGCCAGGTTTGCCGAAGCACAGACTTCTAGGGGCAGGAATGTGTAAGATGCCTGGGAAAATACACTGAAGGCCGATTGTGAAGGGCGTCAAGGGACAATCTGGAGTTGGTGTTATACCATCAAGGCAGCAGAGAGCTATGGAAGTTTTTGATGAGGGGGACAACTTCTGCTTTGGGAATATCACTTTGTGGAGGATGAAGAGGAAAAGAAATTAGAGACAGGGAAACCAATTAGGAGACCATTGCAACAGGTAAGAAGTGATGAGGGCCCGACTTGGATAGTGGCAGTATAAGCAGAGAGAAGGGGGTGGATATATGCAAGAGGTGTTGTGAAGGAAGAATCAGCCAGACTGGGAAACTGATTCACTGTGGGCTGGGGAAGAAGACTGACTCTGAAACCTGATGAACAGAAGACAGTGGTGCCTGTGAGATAGGCAAGTTAGAAGAGAAGAAAGTTTAAGGAGCCATCTGTTGTGCATGTACAGTTTCAATCTTTGTGACTGAGTAAAGATTCATTCTTTCCCTTGTGTTGATAGTAGAGTATGAGCCTTCTGGCTCGAAGATAGAGTGTAAACCACTATGTAAAATCAGTAGTTCTTATTTAGAGGGGAGTAACAATTTAGGGAGACTCATTGCCAGGGTGGCTAGGGGATGATAGATTTTTCAGCCATAGCAATTCTTTAGAACCATTTCTTGATTTCTGGGGGGAGTTGCAGTCTGCATTGATCCAAGGAATACTCTCACCAGTAAAATATTAGTGATTTTCTTCACTGAATAAACCTCCTTGTGTGTGCTGTAATTTTACTACACACTGGGAAAAATAAAGCATCATTTCTGACCTCTGAAAATTCATGATTTGTGCCATTTTACTTCAGTTTACATTTATACCAAAACTTGATCAGATAGAACACTCGTTATGACTTGGATTTGAAGTTCAGAACATTAAGATATTCCAAGATGTTCCTGGTGAACATAATCCTATGTTATATAACATTTCCACAGCTGAACCTATCATCTTGGTACCCTATTCCATGTGATATCATTAAAGTTAATTCTTAATTATTTCACTAATTAGTCTTTACTCTGAATTATTGTTGATGTTCTTTTCTAGGTGAATCGTGAATTAAAGAAGTTGCTAGTGGCTTCTGTTGGGGATGATCTGGAGTATCACTTTGAACGTTTGGCTCGTGAGAAAAATCAGCTTATTTTAGAAAATGAGGCCCTGGGCCGGAACACAGCTCAGCTCTCTGAACAGTTAGAACGCATGTCGATACAGTGTGATGTGTGGCGAAGTAAATTTCTAGCAAGCAGGTATTATGCAGTTTCACGTGATCATTTTACTAGTTCTTTGCGGATTTCAAGCCTTTGACCTGTAGACACACAAAAGCACAATTCATGGTTGAAAAATATTGAAACTTTGAATTTAAAGATTTATAAGAATATTATCTTAGAAATTTTAATTTAGGGATGTTAGAACACATTGTAGCTGCTATGGGATGTGCTTTCTCCTACATTAATAACATATATTTATTTATCACTTTGCTAGTTATGGAGTGGGGGCCATCTCCAGTCAGCCTGATATATCTGGCCACTGGACCCAGATGGCTCTGAAGGAGAAAGTGAAGCTGGTGACTTTGCACAGCCCTCCCTCACTTAAATTCAGTTCACTTGCAAGTCATGGCATCATCTTCCTGATGGCATGCTCCTCTTCAAGAACGAAGGACAAACACCAGTTATGAAGCATTTTGCATTTATGATTGTTGTTTGATTTTCTGAGGTTTTATTATCTTCATTGTAAAAATGAAGATGGGAACAGACTCCCAGATGAGGGAAATGGGCCCCACTTATATGTGATGGTGGAATGATAAGCAGTATAACCAAACCAGGTCCTTTTAAGACTCTAGTATTTCCTCTCTAGGTGGCTAAACTGTCAGTAAATTTATTGAGAACTAATGTGAATTATAGACTTGTACCAGAATCATGAAATCTGAATGACTTGTATTCAGACAACATTGTACCCCCTACTCTTAGGCTTCCGATTGCTGGGGGAGGACACTTAGCAGACTTAATAGGAAAACTAGTAGAGCTGCTGCTGCTTTTAAGAACACTAATGAGGTGTTAGATTTTTTTTTTATATATTGCAAATAAAATTTAACAATATTAAGAATACCTATAGAGGCATCCTCATTATAAAGAATTCCACAAGAAAGGCTTGTGGGGCATCTGGAGAAGCCTGGATAACACTTGCAGCAGACCTCCAGGAGGGGAAGTATAGAATTATGGCTGGAGAACTGACCTAATCATCCGCAATTACGAGTTCAAGTCCTGCCTTTGACACAGATGGCTCTGTGACTCTGGGCAGAGCAGGTACTGAGCTGCATTAGTAGAGGGAGTGTCATTACAAAGTCCTCTTTACAGTGAAATTACAGATCCAATTTGTACCCCTTCTGCCCCTCCCCCCAAAAAAATTAACTGAGCACTGTACAGTATGGAAAGAATGCTTAAAAACAGTATCCTATGTTTCATATGTGTGAAAGATCATTCACCAAAGATTTTAAAACAAATTATATTCTAATTGTCCTAATATAGAATGACTTTGATTTTATAAAAAGCTAAACATTCATTGATTTTTATTAAGCAGTTTAAAATTCTGTTTATGTTTTTATATAGTCCTTGAAAAGCTTGTTGCTGTAAGAATGAGACTTTTGTTTGTACCCTCTTTTTGTAATTTACCTGCTAATAGCATTTGAAAAGAATTGCTGTTTCTTGTCAGATCTTTATTACCATTATATTTACATTTTTGAGTCTGCACAAGACTTTAATTTCAAAATAGTTTCTACTTTATATGATTCTTTGGTCTTAGTGAAAAAGCTTGGTTTGAGGCCTTAATTGTGGTTCAAGTAGTTGTTGGGGGGAGAGGGCAGGATGGACAACAGATACAAATTTAAGGAAACTTGATAATTGCAGAATAAGGATGACAGATACCCACAGGAATCATTATACTCACTTTGTAGTCTTTTCCCTACTTTAATTGGATGCCTTTCAAAAGCAACAAATTGAAATTTTTAAGCAATTTTTAAAGATATTTTCATGTGTAGTAAAATTTCTTGGTGTCAATTGTAAAGTTATTTAGTATTATGTTGTTTTTTGTGTTTTTTTTAAAGACTTCATTTGTGGGATACATAATCTTTTGCAGGGTTATGGCTGACGAGTTAACTAACGCCAGAGCAGCGTTACAGCGTCAAAGTCGGGATGCCCAGAGTGCTATTCAAGATCTTCTCAGTGAACGGGAACAATTCCGGCAGGAAATGATTGCTACTCAGAAGTAAGCCACAGTGGTGTTGTGTTCTTCCATAACTCAGGCTTCCCTTTGGATTTCTGTCTACATTTCTTCACTTGTTGTACTGGGCCAGCCTGTGCTGAAGGTTCCACAAAAAATCAGAAGCCTTCTCCAACCTCCAGGAGGTTGCGTCCTAATTCAGACTCCATCTGTGTTGAGATAAATCTTTGAGGACGGATCTGGAATGTGCTTTGAGAGGTAGATGGCCTGCTTCTTCCAGAAAGCTTTTTGAGATGATGCAGGGGACTATCACAAGGAATTTTCCCTACAGGCTTGTAAATATAGAATTCCAGTCTAGGGCACTTTGTTAACAGTCACCAATTTACATTCTTACAGGTCTGGTATAATTTTACACATTTAATTCAGCTCAACAAGCATTTATTAAGCACTTACTGTGTGTTTAATAGTTATTTGGGGTACAAAGTCAAAAATAATATTAGTCTCAGACCTCAAGCAGTTTTCTACTTTAATTCACTCACTTTCAGTTGGGGGAATAATATTTAATCAGTCAGTAAAGATAGCCTGAAGTCTGACTGTATAGGGCTTTAAATGCTGAACATTTAAGAGTTTGTATTTTTCTAGACCCAGTGGAGAGTCACTGGAGCTTCTTAAGTCAGGAAGGGACATGGTCAGACTTATGCTTCAGGAATTGAAGTTTCGCAGCTGTGTGGAGGTTAAGCTGGAAAGAGGAGACTAGAGGCAGACCAATGAGGCTATTGGTAATAGTGGAGGCAAGAAGCCATGAGAACCTTAACTAGAGTTGTGACCATGTGGGTAGAGGATAGGAGATGGATATGTTGGATAGAGACAGTACCAGTTATTAAAGACTTCTAAGATTTATTCCAAATTTCATATTATGCCATTCCATATCATACCATGACTTTATGAAAATACCATCTCTTGCATGTTAGATCCTCAGTTGTCAACTAGGTAGTTTTAATGGAAGGCACATTCAGTGCCCACATTCAGTGGGCCCCACCTATTATAATGGGGGAAACAGCATGTTGTGGTAGAGCCAGGAAGACCTAGTTTCAAACTCTGCCTCTTTCAGTTACCTACTGCATGACCCCAGTCATCCTGATTGAAATCTGGCCACTGGACCCAGATGGCTCTGGAGGAAAAAGTGAGGCCGGTGACTTTGCACAGCTCCCCTCACTTACATCAAAGTCATTTGCAAGTCATGTCATCATCTCCTTGATGTCTTGGTCCCCTTCAAGAATGAAGGACAAACCACACAACTGTATAGCCATGGTTGAGTTCTGAGCTTCAGTTTATCTATGTGTAAAATGAAAATGATCCCTCACAGAGTTATTGGAACGGTTTTAGGGCCTAGAGAAACTGTATAATAAAAATCCTAAATTGAAATCACTCTTGAACATCCCTTTGATTTCTCATCAAGTATAATAGTGTGCCATTAAACAGTGATAGCCAGAAAGAAAGGTCAAATGGATCTGAGGTGTTTGCTGTGGAAGGAGCTGAATATCAATTTTACTTTTCACTACACCCACTTAAGCCTTTGATCAGGAAAGATGTTGTAATCAAGACTTTTACTCAAAGGAAAAACCAAACCAAGTCATGTATTTAGAGGGGAAAAGGCTCCTCACAAAAAGGTGGTATTGATGGATGATCACACCACCACATAACCACTTCTTCTTCTTGTTTCACCATGAGGTAAGAGTAGTCTTAAATAAAAGGTAGCATTTATAGCAGGGGTGTTCTAGCTGCCCAGGAAAGCTAGCAAAGCCAAGTGAGGCTGATCCTCTCCTTAGATCTATAGAGAGGACAAAGAGGTTGTGAATCACCTTCAGCATAGCAAGGTGCTCACACAATGAGACACTCACTCTGAGCCTCCTGCCCCAGTTTATACTCATTGGGCATAAGATGGCTTGAGGTGGGTAGAATTACCCACACTATTTAAATTGTCTTGTGCCCTTTTTTTTTTTTTTGCCCAAATGTCATATAGTTGAATTTGCATGAGTTAAATGTGTATAAAACTCCATAATAATAGATATATATACATCCTGAAAATTTAGAGGTGCTATATATAAATGCCAGGCATCATTTATCTCCTTTGTCTAGATTTTTCTTCTGCTTTATTGGCATTCTGTAGTGGGGAAGCATTATCCAAATCCAAGCAAACGTTTCCCATTTCTCTTGTATACCTGGCTCGTAATTAGCCATCATATTAATGTTCTGTGTGTGTTTCTGTTGCAGGTTATTAGAAGAACTCTTGGTTTCTTTGCAGTGGGGTAGAGAGCAGATTTACTACCCTAGTGAACAGCCCCACAGCACTGCAGGGCTAGTATCAACGAATCACAGACTGGCCACAGCACTGAATTCCCATCTCCTTGGAAATGTTGGCAACAAGAATACAAAAAAGGCTTCCCCTCCATTTGAATTCTGTAGTACTCCAGCAGAGAAAATGGCTGAAACAGTAAGTTTTCAGAACCATCAACTTTTGAGCTTTGAGAAAGGGAGAGTGAGAGCCAGCAGTTGTTAGGGGTAGAACACTAGACTTGAAATCAAGAGCCCTGGGTTCTAGACCTGGTGAGAGGACCTTAGTCAAGGTTACTCTTTGGGCCACTTTTTCTTCATCTATAAAATATATAGGGATAGAAATAATTATCACTAATCTCCAAGAAAAGGGAAAAAAAGTTAGATTCCTGGAGAGAATCCTGACAGACATGCTTGTCTCATTCTCTGGTTATAACATAGACACTGAATGTGTAGTGTGTGGTCATGTAGTGTGTGGTCACCTAGAATTTTTGCTGTTCCTCACTAACATCTCTGGACATATAATTTCTTTTCTGAGAAAGAATTCTCTGAGCCAAGACATTCATCTCTGAGGTCTTTGTGCTTACCTGTGAATCACTCCAGTTTTGCCTAAAATTTTTTTCTGTTGAGTATTGGGTGAAAAAAAAAATATCTGTTGTACTTTAAATGATTTTATAGATTAAAAAAAACCCATCATACATGATTTTTTAAATTATTATTGTTCTTGTTCAAACTCCTCACTCCCAAACACAATGCCCAATGAAATATGGAGTATTTGTTTTAAAATGGGGAGGGGGGATAATCCATTAATTTCACCATGATTTGTTATTTATTGGATTCTCTAGGTACATAGTACTATACCAGCGGTTCTCAACCTGTGGGTCATGACCCCTTTGGGAGTCAACCAGGGTCACCTAAGACCATGAGAAAACACATATTTCCGATGATCTTAGGAACCAAGACACCACTCCTCTATTCGTCTCCAGGCGAGTCCACCCACATGCAGATATGCCCACATACGACTATTAAAGGGTCACAGCATTAGGAAGGTTGAGAACAACTATACTATAACTAGGCATCATTGTTAATTTGTGAACTTGTTAATTTTCTTACCTAACACTTAGCACTCATCTTGTTCACTAAATTAGTAATAGTAGTTATATAATAATAATGAAGCTAAGAACTTTTAGAGCAATTCCTTTTCAATGTGTCATTTTTATTATCCTAATGTTGAAACAATAATGTACTGCTTGCATCTGATCATGGCTTTTATTTCCCTTAGATTCTGCGAATTTTAGATCCAGCTACCTGTACAGAAAGCTCATCTGAAATATTTTCAGAGTCTTCATCAGCCACTTTGCTTTCTACAAAAAAAAATATTGGACGATTCCATCCATATACAAGATATGAAAATATAACTTTCAACTGCTGCAATCACTGCCGAGGAGAACTTATTGCCCTTTAAAAGGAGTCAAATCAGTGTCTTCCAAATGTCCTAGAATCTCTTTGTCATACTAGAGTTATCTGTTTTGGGGCTAGGGTCTTGTTAGGGTACCATATAATGATACTCTTTCTACTTATATACTGGATTTTTCCAAAGAACATCCATGTATTGAACTTTAGAGATTTTTCATAGTTATCTACTCAGGGTATAAAAAGCACAAAACTCTAAAAATATTAATCACCAGTAAGACAAGTTTTCCAAAAGCTTCATACTGTGCTTTTAAAGTTTGTAATCTTGCAGTTCTCTTGGTAGTTGGGATTTCAGTATCTCTCCAAAATGTCTACACTGATTTTTACCAGTTTATAGGTTCCCGAAAAAGCATGCCATAGGCAATCTTGAAAAGTATTTACCTTACTGGAAGGTAAGGAGGGGGGAAGTATAATGTGCTATGTGGTTCTGAATAAATAATTGATAAGAAGGTATGTTCAGCGCAAGTGTATATATGATGTTAGGGGTTTTTCAGATTGTTGTGTAAGACTGATAAAGAGAAAGAAGAGACAGTTTTAACCATTAAATGTGGTGATACTGAACATATATTTTACTTGTTTTTTAAAAAATATTCTGGTCTTGGTTTGTACAGATCCAAGTAATAGGACTTTAAGAGACTTTCCATTTGAAAGATTCTGTGCCACGTGTATTTTTAAAAAATTGTAACATAACAGACCATTAATATCTTTATAAACCCAAAGAAGAAAATCAACCTATCAGTTGAAACTTTGTTTTAGCATTGTATTATTATCATGTATCAGTGGTTGACCCTTTAAAAACAGTTCTCATTTTATACCAGAGTACAGGACTCATTTAAATTAGTCTCCTATGTAATTATACCAAATCATGCAGATAAGTTACAGAAGTGCCTATTAGAAGAGAAATCTTCAATAGTCAGGTATAAATATGATACACTGAATATGATTGTTTTTGTCAACCAAATAATTGTATCTGTCCATAGTATTTGGATTAATTTATTGTTTCAGATGGCAGGGGTGAAACTACTTTACCTTCTGCAGGGGTGAAACTACTTTATTTTTAATGTAATGTTTACCAGAGATGTTGGTGCTCTGATATAGCTCAGAATGAAAACCAGCTCCTCCCAGATTGGTTATCTCCAATTCATAGCCTTTTAGCTGTGATTTTTTAACATTTCTTTGTATGCTTATAGTTGTTTAAACTGTGTAGCTAATTGCACTATAGGTGGGATAAGAGAAATAAATTAAGGAGATGATAAAACTGATAGAAAGTAGTCATTTTTTACAGGCAAAATTATTTTTCATGATTATGCAAACATCTAATCATGGTCTGCTTTTTTAGTACTTTGAACTTAGATTAAAACATCAGTTTGATTTTATATGTACATATACATATTTTATATTAATATAAATATATTTTATATATATGTGTGTGTGTGTGTGTGTGTATGTGTATGTGTGTGTATATAAAACATTCTTAGAACCAGAAGTATCTCAAAGTACAAGATACAAGAAGTTAGTCTATTTCTTAGGAGCAAACACATAAAAGTTGTCACTTTGAAATGTATATTACTATCACAGAAATAGTATGACCAATTCATGCCAATGTTTAAAAAGTTTTGAATGTGAATTTTAATGTATGCAGTGAACATCTTCCAAAAATGAATTTAAACTTCAGTTTATCATTAATTTCACCATTTCAATACTACTAGAAGCTTTTAAATTAGTATTGTAGACATAATCTTCACATTTATAAATTACTCATTTACCATTTTATTAGAATCAGATAATTTTTTTTTTGGAGGGGGAAGGCAGGGCAATTGGGGTTAAGTGATTTGCCCAAGGTCACACAGCTAGTAAGTGTTAAGTGTCTGAGGTCACATTTGAACTCAGGTCCTCCTGACTCCGGGACTGGTGCTCTATTCACTGTGCCACCTAACCGCCCTAATCAGATGATTTCTAACTGCCTGCTTATCCTAGTTCCCAAATCTTGTGAAAAGCTTAGATTTTTCCCATCTTTTCTGAAGCCAAAATACAATTATGTTGTCATTTTTAAAAACTAGGTGAGATTATACCCTCCAAGTTCATGGGAAATCATGCCAAAACAGCAACCATAAAGTGTTTTACATGGGTGTAGCCTCAGGCAACTAGGTGGCACAGTGGATGGAGGCCTGGAGTCAGGAAGACTCATCATCTTCCTGAGTTCAAATCTGGTCTCAGACACTTATCAGCTATGTGACCCTGGGCAAGTAACTTACCTCTTTTTGCTTCTGTTCCTCATCTGCAAAATGGGATGAAAAAAGAATGGCAAACCACTCTAGATTCTGTATCAAGAAAACTCCAAATGGGGTCATGATGAGCCAGACGTGACTGAAACAACTGGACTACAAATAGCATCCCCTACCTATGGCTACTTTGGAGACATTCTGGAAGCTCCGTTAAGAAAACATAATTGCTCTTTTTGGAAGCTGAGGGGATGCCCATCAATTGGGGAATGGCTGAACAAGTTGTAGGATATGAATGTAATGGAATACTCTTGTTCCATAAGAAATGATAACGAAGCAGATTTCAGAAAAACCTGGAAAGACTTACATGAACTGATGCTGAGTGAAGTGAGTAGAACCACAAGAACATTGTACACAGTAACAGCAACATTGTTCATTGACTAACTTTGATGATTTATCTCTTAGCAATGTAAGGATCTGAGACAACTCCAAGACTCATGAAAGAAAATGCTATCCACATACAGAAAAACAACTATTGAGTCTGAATGCAGATCAAAGCATACTATTCGCTCTTTTTTGTTGCTTCTTCTTCCTTGTGGTTTCTCTCATTGGTTTTAATTCTTCTTTACAATATTACTAATGTGAAAATATGCTTAATATGAATGTATATGGAGAGCCAAGATCAGACTGCATGCTGTCTTGGGGAAGTAAGGGGAAGGATGGGGAGAAAATTTAGAACTCAAAATCTTACGGAAGTGAATGTTGAAAACTAAAAAAAAAAATTGTTTAAAAAAAACAGGCTGATAAAAAGGGAAAAAAAAAGATAACATCATCAAGATATCTGTTTTAGGATTTTTTTTTCTTTATAAGTGTCTTTCAGGAACTCCGAGAAAAGTGGCAATAGCTGCAGAAATTACTGTAAATAATCTAGGGAAGCAAGGAATAGTCTACCTGTCAGATTTATGGAGTAGGGAAGACTTTATGACCAAAGAAGAGTTAGCATTTTAAAATGTCAAATGGATAATCTTGATTACATTTAACTGAAAAGTTTCTGTACAAACAAAGCCAATGTA
>CM053586.1:314572718-314706899 GCA_028646515.1 Pseudochirops corinnae | reverse complement strand
GAGTTTAAATGGAGACTGAAGCAACCTACATGTTATTGCTCTTTTCCATGTTTGGTTTTCTTTCTTTTTTCCCATTGTTAACTCCATTGGTTACAACCCTTCTATACAACCAGACTAACGTCCAACGTGAAAGTATTTGCAGATTCTATACTTGAATGCATGCCACCATGGGGGCTGGGAGGAAGGGAGGGGAGAAAACTTGAAACTCAAGGGTCTCTGGAACTGAATCTTGTAAACTAAAAGTAAATAAATCAATTTTTTTTAAAAAAGCTTCACATTAAAAAAATAAAAAAACAGGCTGATAAAAAGGAAAAAAAAAGATAACAATCAAGATATCTGTTTTAGGATTTTTTTTCTTTATAAGTGTCTTTCAGGAACCCCAAGAGAAGCAGCAATAGCTGCAGAAATTAAGGTGATAGGCTTTGACATGAACTTTAATAAAATAAAAATGTGTGGTAAAGACTGCACACAAGGCAAAGGCATATATCACCTACAGCTTAAAGTCAAGAAGGTATTACAGAATGACCATAGTTTGACCAGAGAATTGTCCAGAAGAGTCGAATTGCCTTGGACCAGTCACACTCATGTACCACTGACCAATAATCCAACAATAAGGCGGGTGTACATGAAGATTAGGGCAGGAATGTGCAATTGCACATTGCTAGTTTTAATAATCACATCAAAATGGTGGATTCACAATGAAGAGTGAAGAAGAAAATCCTAAGACCAAACACATAGTGTTATAAGGAACATTAGAAGTCATCTACTCTAATTCCCTCACTTTATAGGTGAGGAAGAGGCCATGAGCAGGTAAGTGACTTGCCCAAAATAACAGGTAGTGTCTGAGGCAGAATTTGAACCCAGCTCTTCCTGATGCTCAAGCCATGACACTGCTGTCTCTCTAGTTTGCAACTACAGAGCATGCAACAGAAAGACCATGCAGAACCTACACGATCACATGATAAATATCAATAATCACACTGACATGCCGTTGTTGGTTTACAATTGCACTTTCCTCCTAACTACCCTGTGATACAGCTAATGTGATTATCTCAACTTTACAAATAAATAAATGTCAGAGATGTTATGTGACATGCCCGGACTCAAATCTAGATCTTTTGATTGAAGAGTTCCATATGAAGAATTGGTAGAGACATGAGTGGGTAGCAAGGAAGACTGATAAGAGATGAACCATTTAAAAAACTAAATACTTAAGGGCCACAAAGAGTTGACTAAAGGCTAAAAGCTAGGTAGGCAAGAGAGCGGTCAAGTTGTTTAGACAAGCCCACAAAAATGGGAACTCAATATAAAAGAACCAGCTTTTATTTTTATCGTTTCTGTAGTTTTTTGTTTTTCATTTATTTCCCTTTTGATTTTTAATATCTACTTTGCCTTGCTTTATTTTAGGTTTATTTCTTGGCTTTCTAAATTTTTAAATGCCTATTCAGTTATTTAGTTCTCCTCTCATTTATTATGTTTCTGGGGATATAATTTTCCCCTTTAGGACTACTTTAGCTCCATTCCAGAAATTCTGGTACAAAAATCCATCACCATTTTCTTCGAAATGATTACTGTTTCTATGACTTGCCTTTGACCCACTCAATATTTAACACTCATCGTTACATCTTCATCTGAATCTATGTCTTTTGTTTGTATTCCTTAAATTGATTACTATTTGTATTATGCTATGATCTCTAAACAATGTGTTTGCTATTTTTGCCATTTTACATTTATTTGCAATATTTCGGTGCCCTCTCATTCTGCAGTTTAGTCCCATTCATTCTTTTACAGCCCCATAAGATGTCATAAGTCTTTTAGCTCTACTTTCTCCAGAAATCTGTTAAATTATACATTTTCCTTTTTGCTTATTTTGTTAGATTAGCCCAAAACTAAGAGAAGGACACGGAAATCTGTCACAATAGTAATTTTTGCTTGTAATTCAATTAATTTTTCCTTTATTAATTTAGATGTTAAAGCATTTGGAATGGACAATTAATATTGATAGTGGAGTCTACAATTCCTTTCAGCATAATATACTTCATCTTCTGCATGTTGTGGTTTGGTTTTATCTGACTGTGATTACAACCTACTTTTTTTGGACTCACCAGATGTATAGTAAATTTTGTTACAGCCTCTCATTTTTATTGTGTCTATTTTTAAGGTGTTTCTTGTAAGCAACAAATTGTGGTGGTGTTTTTTAAATTCAATTTCTCACTTTTTCATTTTATTGGATTGCTTAATTCGTTCACATTTAAAGTTATGCTAGGTCTCTATTTTCTTCCATTTGCCTTTGAGATAAGGTGTTGTTTTTTTTTTAATGGAATTGGTTTGTTCCTTTTTCTCTATAAAGATGGTTCTTTGTCTCTTCAGTTATTTTTTCTTAATTTAAGGCTATCTCATTCCCATCAGCTCTCTCCCCTCACTCTCAACTACCAATTTGTTACGCCTTTCCTTAGTTTAGAGTTTTGCTTATTAATTTTTCCCTTTAATCTACTTATCTAATTCTTAACACTTACTGAATTATTAAAAATTTATCTCGTTATGTAATTCTTCTGCATTTTTTTTCTCAGTTGTCAGGTAAAATCCCCTTTCTCTTCCCTATCAACTCATTTTGTTTTGAAATTTCATTTTCTGCACCTTTTTCTAAAAATACTTCTTTCCCTCATTGATTATTTATATTCATTTCCGATCTATTCTTGACTTTTATTCTTGGATTGATGCCTTTTATGTTTATTTGTTCTTTCTTTAGTCTCTGTATTCCATGTGGAATTAAACTGTGTGAGATACCTATTTGAGTTCCCACTCCTAAACAGCTTCTGTTGCTGCCTTGAAGATCTTATTCTCTAACCACCTTTTTCTTTTTTCTCACTCTCAGAAATAGTATTTCCTGTAGGTGAGGACAGAAGACAGAAGTATCACCTTCTGATAGGAATTTTCCCATGTCCCTGTGTGCAGTTCATTATTACCTTTAGCTCTCTCCATGAATTTTTTGCCCCATTTACCATGAAATCTCCACCTTGGATCCATGCCCTCCCACTCTTTGGGGGGTTCGTTGCCCACAGGACCTCTGATTCCCCTTCTTCTGAGGCAAAGATCAGTGATCTAAGCGCCAAATCCCTGTAGATTATATACACTGTAATTTCCTCATCTCCCATTATACAATCTCTCTCTCCCCCTACATAAGCATTCCTCAGTGGGATACCCTCTCATGACTGAAACAAGCTTTCTCTCTCCTGCCTCCTCAGTCCTTTCTTTTGTAGCCTTCTTCCTGAAAGACTACGGGAGTTATTTTCTCTTCACTGTTAACCTTAGACTTGATCAAAGCCCATCACAAATTTCCCTCTGTCTTCTTCCTCCCCTTTCCCCTTTTATTCACCCTCCCACTCTGCAGTTTAGTCCCATTTAAAAAAAAAAAAGATTCCCCTGCAGGTAAGGTGCTGGGAGTTTTAGTCCATGGAATTTCTGGCTTCTTCCTTCATCTAAGTTCCCCTTCCACTCTTCTCTCCTTGGTGTGCCTTGATAGAGCAATCTCTTAATAATCCCTCTGTTGTTTGTTGTTGTTTTTAACCTCAAAGGGGAATCTTTCTTTCTAGGGTTTTTTTCCCTCATATTTTCCGGAATAATGTGTTGTTTGTTCCTCACTTGGTTGCTATCTTTGTTTACCTTTCTAATATTTCTGTTGTCTGAGATGTTTGCAAAGCAAATAATCTGCTCATGTCTAGTTTTCCTTATAGAAAAGTTAAAAATGCCTCTTTGAAAATAAATGTCCATCTTTTTTCATTAATAGTCAGCTCAAGTTTGCAATATATGTCACCTTGGGTTGCATCTTGGGTTTCTTTGTTCCTCGTGACACATTACTTCATTCCCTTCTGAGGCTTCTGTCAGGGGCGGAGTAGGCACATCATTCAATTTCTCTTTCTTTTGTATTTGAAGGCCAGTCTCCTGCAGGATTTTCTGCTTGTCATTACAATTATAAAAGTTAGTCAATATGTCCCTCGGAGTTTGCAGCATAGGTCTGGTGTGTGTGTGTGTGTGTGTGTGTGTGTGTGTGTGTGTTTTCCTGAAGAAAAACTATGGATCCTTTTCATTGGCACTTCATATGTTCAAAAGTTCTGAGCAGTTCCCTTGTATTATTTCTTCCATTAGGAGGTTCAGGTTTTTAGACTTGTGTTACTGTAGGTGATCTATCATCCTTATATTGTCTCTATGCATTCTGTCTTCAAAATCAATGTTTTGCTTGTCTAGAGATCATATTTTTGTGTCTCTTCTTCTGACTGCCTTCTCTTCATGTATATGCATTCCTAGTAAGTCCTCTCTTTTCTTTGGTGAGATTTGCCACCATGGACTCAAGTATTTCTCTTCTGTAAATTATTTCTGCTATGCAGGCTGTGAGTTCTGTTCTCACAATTCTTATTTGTATTTTAAACTATTCAAGAACATCCTTCTGTGGTTTCACATTCTCTTGGGAATCCACAGGGTCCCTGACCTTGGCTAATTTTCATTTGTCTTGCAATAATTATTCACAGATGTCATTCTTGTCTGTTATTAATATCTTTTTTGTTGATTTATCTGCTTATGCACAAGGTCTTTAACTGAATTTTCTTCCTCTAGATCTTTGGCAATTTCAGTCTTTTTTCCATGTATTCATCTACTGCTCCCTTTCTGACTCCTTCCCCTTTGATGGCAGTTTCTCCAGGGGAATGAATCTCAAAGATTTCTCAGCTTCCTCCCACACTGAAGAATTCATACATCTCTAGCTTCAATCTCAGCCTCAGGTGACTTATGAGGGAACAGGATTACAGGTGGATGCCAGTCTTCTTCAGATGTTGTGGAATATCACACATGTTGACTTCCTGCCTCACTTCTCTCTCTCCCTAATTCTCTGGCTGAGCCTGGTGTAGCACAGAATGCTACCATGCTATAGTACAGTTCATGTCAGACAAATATTCTGGCTTTTGGCTTTCCACAACAGAGGAGTTGAGGAGGCAGAGTTGAGTTCTGTAGCAAGCCTGGATTAGCCAGTTCTGCCATAGTGTAGTGGTCACTAGGGGAGGGGGACATTGGGTGACTGAACTACAGATTAGCTTTCTCTGCTATTAGTTCATCCAGTTGTTACCTTGTTAGAATTCTTGGTGTCTTAGATGGTGGAGGCAGGTAAAAATGCTTTATCTCTTGGCACATAATTCCAATTTTGGAGAGATTTGAGAGATTGGGAAGACTGAAGAAAATGTCTAGTCCTCTATCTTGTTGGTTACATGACCTAGATTGAGATAGCCAAAAGACAGGTTGATAATTTAGGACTAGAGCTCAGTAAAGTGACCAGAGTTGGATAGATTTAGGGATCATTTGCACAGATATGATAATTGAATCCATGGGAGCTACAATAACCAAGTGAGCTTGAATAGAGTGAAAAGAGAAGAGTGACCAAAACAGAGGATTGGGAAATACCTACTGTTAATGGGTTTGGCATAATAAAACAGCCCCCAATCTGCTTCATGAAATGTTTTACTATACAAGTCATAAAGTAGCAATTGGGGGGAAGGTGGAACAGACCTATGATTTCACTGATATAAGGCACTCCCAGTGAGAAAACTCCCTCTACCAAAGCAGAGCTGCAACTTGTATTCTTAAAAGAGTTTGCCTGGGGCATTGAGAGATTAAGTGACTTGCCCAGGATCAATTAATTAGTTTGCACCAGAGGTAATACTAGAACCCAGGTTGTCCTGACTCCAAAGCTGGCTCTCTAACCACTAAGCCGGGTTGCCTTAAAATGGCATTATGGTATTTTAAAAGCAATAAATTATTTTAAGTTTTTTTTTCCAATAACTATGTTAGTCCAGTAAGTTAAAATGGATTTTATTCATCTTGTTCCATTTAATTTGTTTGAAAGAATGAATATGGAATACTTTACAACAGTGAAATAAAAGGCATTTATTCTGTTCTAGGATTTTTTAAAAGTAGATAAATTCACTGTCACTGAAGGATGAATGTATTTTCCCATCATTTAGGGTATGACCAAAGCACACAGACTAGAACAAGGAATGACATCTGCCACCGTGAGGGGACTCTGGCCACTGATGTAACGATCTGGTGCAGACAGGAACCTTCAACCCTAATGATCGGTGAAACGAAACGGTTTGGTTTCCGAAATGTTGTAAAGGAGATTCTGTAGCTGTTTGGATCGCCGGGCTTCAACACGCAGCTGCCTGGCTCTGTCTTTGGCAGCCTGCTGCTCCACCAGCTTCTCTATTCGTTTTCTTTTTAACCATCTGGAAAGAAACAAGGACATTTTGTGAATGTCTAAATTTCTAAAAGGGCTATGCTAAATGCACTAGCCCTCTCCCAATGGAAGGAACCTGGCATTCACCTAAAACAAACAAGAGCTATAGTCCCACCAGATATTAACGTGACAGGCTCAAATTTTCTCAAATATCTACTTAGAAAGGAAACCAACTGTTGCCATAGTCTACATTGGATTCAAATGTTCACAAATAGTTTGTCCTACAAAGTTGTCCATCTCAGGAACATTTTTATACTAGGAGCAAAGGACTTTATAGATTTCTTTCTGTAGGGAAACAGATAGATAGATAGATAGATAGATAGATAGATAGATAGATAGATGGATGGATGGACGGGCAGAAAGACAGATAGAGAGAGAAAGAGAAAGAGATACACACATACACACATATATAACTACAGATTTTATATATATAACTATAGACAGATATATACTATATGTGTTTCTGTAGAGAAACTACATATATATGTGTTATGTACACATGCACATACACACATACACAAATTATATACACATACATGTACATGCACACATATATGTGTACATGTATGTATTTCATTTGTGTATGCATGTATACACACATACATACACACACACACACACACACACACATATATATATGTGGAAGTGACTCCAAAAGTTTAAACTTATATAATCAAATAAGTAATTTTTTGCAACTAACTATTCTTTATACGTGAGTAGTCAAGTCAGGAAATCAACAGAGAAGATAAATAAAAACTGGACATTTTTTCAAATGCTGACTTACTTTTTATAGTAGGAAAGTGAAAAGAACCATAGCTCTTCCAGTGCATGAAACGTATTTGTGCTGCCTTATAGAAGGGGAAAATATTAAATGTCTAAAAAAACTAAAATACTGATAACATACTAAATTAAAATGCTAATCTATAGAGGCTGCTTGGGTAAAATACTGCCAAAATGGCAACCTAAGATGTCATCCAATGCAACCTACTCATTTACAAATGAGAAAACTGCAATCAGAAGGTTATGTGACTTGACCATCAGCGGGACTATAAGCCGGGCTGAAATTAGAGTCTCCATCTCTGGATTCTACATCCAAGGTTCTTTCCACTATATCATACTACCTCTGGGAAGGGAAGGTGAGAGTCTGCATTTCCTGTGCAAACTGTCCTTTCCAATCTCTGCCCCTTCTTTGAAAGGCACCTTTAAATTTTTGCTGGACCCTGCAGGTGCCTCAGATCTATGAACAGTTCTTTTCCCTTTCAAAGCCAAATTTCTTCATATACTCAATATCTCTTATATCCTCACCTCCTCTCTTCATCACTTTTGGAAATATGGATTCCAACCCCACTCTTGGGCTAGAACTGCTATATCCTAGGCTATCAACAGTCTCTTAACTATAAAACCTCAAGGCCTTTTCTTAGTCTTCAATCTACTCATCTCCTGTGCAGCTCCTGACCAGTGGAGAGTCTAGGAGGTTTCCTTGACTTTTCCCACTCATTCAATCTCATATCTAATCGGTTAACAAGTCTTAGCAATTCTTCCTTCCCAAGATCTCTTGCATCCAACCTTCTCCTTCTGGACACATTTCTTTTCCCTTTGTTTCCACACAGTGCTCCCCCTATCTGTGTGATTACTCCTAAGTCTTATTTATGTTCTCCTCCCACCCACCTGCACTGTGTGGACAATCCCCAAGTCTGAGTCCTGGGCCTCCATTTCTTTCACTCTGCATATACTTTTACTTGGTGATTGCATCAGCTGCCACAGATTCAATTTTCATTTCTATACAAATGACCATCAAATCTACACATTCAACCCTTTTGCATCACAAACTGTCTGTTTATAGATCTATTTGAACTTCTAAAGGCATCTCTAATACGATAGCTTCAAATTCATTATCTTTCCTCCCAAGCCTACCATTCCTCAGAAACTCCCTACTTCTGTTGAATTCACACCATACTTCCAAGTCATCTGAATTTTCAACTTTGGAGTTTTACTTGACTTTTCCCACTCATTCAAGTCCATATCAATTAGTTAATATGTCTTATCAATGTTTCCTTTACAATAACTCTTACACTCAACCTCTTTCATCTCCACTGATGATCACCCACCCTAGTTCAGGCACTCCTCATCCCCTACCTGAAATATTCTAATAGGGTCCTAACTGGGCCCTTGGCCTCAAGCCTCTCCTTTCTCCTATCCATCCTCCACTTATGAGTCAAAATTGTTTTCCTTAAGCTCAGGTCTGACCTCGTTATTCCCCTACTCAATAAACTCCAGTTACTGCCTACTACTTCTAGGCTAAACTATAAATTCCTCTTTTGACTTTTATAGCCCTTCATAACTTGGCCCCAACCTGTTTTTCCAGCCTCTCTGTCCAGCAAAACTGATTTTCTCTCTATTCTCCACACACAGCACTCCATCATCTCCCACCTTCATATACCTCTGCGCCAGCTGTCCTCCATGCCTGGAATGCAGTTGTCACCCACCCCCATCCCTATTCCCTTGCACCCATTTCACTGAATCTCTACCTTCCTTCAAACACCACCTTCTATGTGAAGTCTTTCAAGTTTTTCTAGACTTCCTCCAGCCCAAATGCTAGTGTGGTCCCTCCCTAACTCCTCTGCTATTTTTATGTACATGTTACCCCTGAAGAACCCTAAGATCTTTAAGCGGAAGGATTGTTACATTTTTTGAATTTTTAATGCCCCACATAGTGCGTGGCCTATGGTAGACACTTCATAAATGTCTTTTGGTTCATTGATTAGAGTCTTTCACAATGGGGATCCAAACAGTTTTTCTCCTTTCTTCTACATGCTTTATATTTGAGGCAAAACAACCTATTTGCTGCTCTCTGTACAATGTTCCATCCCCTGCCTTCTCACAGTCTGTCCTCCATGCCTGGAAGGTTCACCCTCCTACACTCTGCCTCTTGGAGCCCCAAGTTTCCTCCAAAGCTCAGTTCCAGTGCCACTGCCTACCTACAAAAGTCCCTACTGCCTACCTACAAAAGTCCCTTCAAGATCCCTCTTCCCTGTTAGGGATCTTTCCCCTCCCCGAAATCATTCTTGTACACATTTTGTACTGACTCACCTGGGAACGTGTTCTTTCCCTCCAGGAGAGGGCAAGCTCCTCAAGAGAAGGAACATACTCTAGGTTTGCAGGCTCCCGCACGCGGCACAATTCCCAGGATGTTGCAGGTGCTTAATAAATGCTTGTTGAATTGAATTTTAATGCCATTTCTGTATTGAACTTTTCCATCACTTCTACTTGTCCTAACCCTCAAAAGCCGGCATTACGGATAGCTTTGTTGTTATTTTTCCTTGTTATTCCTTTTTATATATACATATGTAGGAAATATGTCATATATTTACTTATTATTTTTCCAAGGTATTAAAGAAACTCATTATTCTAGGCAGGTCATTTATTTCTCTCTGGGTCTCAATTTCTTCACAGGTAAAAGGGAGGCAGAGTAAAATGATCTCTTAGGTTCACTTCAACTCAAATATTAAGGTCTATAAAATGTGTACCTAGATTTTAGGAGATAGGTTAGACTTTAGTCCAAATTACATATAATAAATTCACATTTATCGACACCAGCATTTTCCAGATGGTGCTCCACAAAACCCTTGTATTCCATGTTACACGAGAGAATTTTTATGTTATCTGCCTTCAAAAATACCAAATATGGATATGATGTAACAAAGACAGTAATTACAATCTAACAATTTTTCATTATGAAAAAATGCTTTTATTTCCCCTTCTTTGCATAAAACTTTTCCTTCACACCTCTTTTTTTTTTTTGTCTTTTTGGAGGAGAGAAGGCAGGACAATTGGGGTTAAGTGACTTGCCCAAGGTCACACAGCTAGTAAGTGTTAAGTGTCTGAGGTCACATTTGAACTCAGCTCCTCCTGACTCCAGGGTTGGTGCTCTATTCACTGTACCACCTAGCTGCTTCTTCACACCTTTTTGTCCTGGAATTACTCTATAGTTCAATGTCTCTTGGGCCAATATTTATGAGTTTCATCAATATATTTCAAGGCCTCAAATATTCCATGATCAAATTAGTCCGCGACACCCAGTTCTAAACCATTAGTCTCCCCTTGGCCTTCTCTCCTGATTAAGTAATTCCAAGTACTTTAATCCCTCCAAGAAGGACTTACCCCACAAGCCTCTAATTTTCTTTCTGACTCTCTTCTGACCCTTTGTCAAGGCCTTCTCTTTTTCTTCTAGTTTTGGAAGTCGGAACCAAACCATCCCCTGGTGACGGTCTAACCAGAGCATTAGAGGAAGATGACCTCACGGTCCTTCCAAACTACACTGTTGCTTAGGGCATGTTTTTATTAACTCAGGGTGAGTTAGCATCCAGGAGATCTTCAGTAGATTATCCAGTAGATAATATATATATATATTTCTATACCTAGAAATCTCAGATGATCCCTTATGTTAATGGTCAGGCTAAAAACCCCAGTGTAGAATGTGAGGGGCAAAATGAATATATTTTTAGACCTATTATGTAATCCACTGAGACTATTCTTCATGGTGTGGAGATTTGCTAGGTCCCTCAATACTATGCCAGAAGAAACTAAATTCTGGAAACAGACATCAAGCTGGAAAGTCTTCAACTACAGGATCCAAAGCCTCTGTCAAATGTTAAAAGGACGGACCTAGGTCATGGACATAAGGTGCAACGATGGGGAGTTTCCACACTAATTAAATCAGAGTTTCTTTAAATTGCCAAAATGACTTACCAAAAGCAAGAAGGATGCCAACACAGATGGCTCTCCTCTAACTTACTGTTTAAATGCCCTGTCACGGCCTTCTGCCCCTCTGAGAAAGAACAAACACTCCTCCTGTCGCCTCAGTTCTTCAATCTGTCTTTCTTTAATCTCTTCTTCATGTTTTTTTTTAAGCCACAATCGGAAAGCTTGCTGGGGGTCTCTGTTTTCTTGCTGTTTGGGGAAAAAATTTCCGTAAGTCCATCAAATGAAAACGTTTATCTGATTCATGTCTATAAGAATGACAGCCATTTCCAACAGATACTAAAGGGATGCCAAAGGCAGTCCTCAAAGGACAAAGCCTAAAATACCAGCAGTCCTATGAAAAAATGTCCCAAATCACTAATAATTTGGGAAACACAAATCAAAACCACTCTGATATTCTAACTCACACCTATCATATCAGCAAAGATAATGAAAAAGGAAAACGACGATTAGACGGGCATATTGTTACGCTGTGGACAGAGTTGTGAATTGGTCCAGCCATTTTGGAGCTATTCCCTAAAATTCACTAAATTGCTCATATCCAAGGAATACTCAGTGATAGTAGGCTCTACCACAGCTCTTTCTCAAAGAAGGAAAATGTTCACTTCATCTCAAACAATTAGCCACCAATTAATGCTAAATGCCAGGAAAAGTCCCCTCCAAAAATAATGGAAAAATTCTTCATTTCTTCAAATTGTATTGTAGTGACCTTAGCTTCTGCTCTTAATTTTTTTTTTTTGGCTTCTTGGCTTTTTGGAGGGGGAAATGTAGGGCAATTGGGGTTAAGTGACTTGCCCAAGGTCACATGGCTAGTTTTGTGTTAAGTATCTGAGGCCAGATTTGAACTAAGGTGCTTCTGACTCCAGGGCCGGTGTTATATTCACTGCGCCACCCACCCGTCCTCTTAATTTTTTTTTTATAAAGATTTTTCCTAGTATAGTAGTTTGGGCTTATGTTTATATGTAGGTCCTTGTGCATATTTACTTGGTCATTTTCAGTCATGCCCAACTCTTCATGACCCCGTTTGGAGTTTTTCTTGGCAAAGATACTGGTTTGCTATTTCCTCTTCCAGTTCATTTTACAGATGAGGAAACTGAAGTAAACAGGGTTAAGTAGTAAGTGTCTGAGGCCTGATTTGAACTCATGTCTTCCTGACTCCAGGCCTGGTGCTCTATCCACTGTACCACCTAGCTGCCTTTGAAAATAATAATTACTTAATAAGTATTTCTTAAACAATGTTCAAAGTATAAGTATCCAAACATTTGTTCTTTACTTTTGGCAAAAGAAATCTAAGCTCTAACTGTCAGAATACTAAGAGAAAAGATGCTTTAGGAAAGTATAGAGATTGAAACTAATTCTGTCACTAGGTTATCATCTGATCCTGAAGTTTCTGAAATGCCTGGTGCCCTCAGCTTACAGATAAAACATGTGTCTTCATTCACATGAGAATAAAAATATTTACCTCACACTTAGTAAAACATCAACTAATTTGTGTGCGTGTATGTGTGTGTGTGTGTGTGTGTGTGTGTGTGTGTGTGTGTGTTTTAAGGCTAAAGACCAATTCCAGATAATTGGAAAAAATAACACTATTTGGGGTAATATTTATGTCTCTCTTGTGAAATCCAAATATTGGTTTTTATGTACTCTTCTTTGATTAAGAGTTTTAAGATGTTTTATCAGAAATATGAGTATGAGAATTTTATGTGTCATGCAGTTCATATTCAAGAACCAAGCTTATATATACAATTAAATGTGTGGTCATCTGAAAGCAAGGCATAAAGCACTCTTTAAGCTAACACATCTATAAAATGATTATGCTTCTCAAGAGACATATACCTAACTATATTTCCTTCTGCTATAGACATCAGAACCATTCGGTCTGTGTGGGCAAAGTGATATGGTGGGTACGGTCTTGGGTGTCTGGAGACAGGCTGGCCCCAGTCCTACCAAGTGTGGTGACCTGAGGCAAATCACTTTACCCATCTGAGGCCCACGTTCCTCTTCTATCTGAAGATAGTAATAGCTCAACATTGTTAGTTGATGCGATGATGAATTTAATAGAACTTTGAAAAATACAAAACACTTCAAGTACAAATTAAAAGTAGTATTATATGTAATCTTCTGCTTGAATTATGAAGGTGAATACTCTCACTTATCCACTCAAATTTGAGAGTACAGAAAGACCTGATTTGGTAAAGATATAGGACTCTACCTGGAAAAGAAGATAATTTTTCCGCCTTTGCTTTTATTCATAACAAGTCAAAAGAAGATGAGTAGTAAAAAGTTAGAAACAGAACTATAGGGAATCTGAGCTATTTGGGTCTAAAATTTAATAAAAGTAAATAGAAGAAAATGACTATCCTAGTTTTTCTTGAATACTTTGATATAAAGAGCAATAAATATTCTCAAAAGCACAGTATAGCTTAGGGAAATGTCAAATGAGATTGTAGCCATGTTACCATTATTAAACTTGTGTACTCATTATACTTCTCTGTGGTGATTGTCTTTCTCCCACTCCAGGTTTTATGACCCTTTAATAAGCTACTATTTCTATCTACTTGATGACTGGACTTGGAAAGATTGTCAACTCCAACAGAGACACAAAAAATCTGAAAGGTCATAAAAGCACAAGACAAACAGCTATAGTAATAGCTAATTGTAGCTAATAGAGTCGAGCATTCATTATCAAAGACTACTCAATATATGATAATGATATGATGATGATAACTACTCAGAAAGGACTACAGACATTTTTTCTTAACTTGGGTCTCCCCATCTCACTCAGGCCTCTCACAGGCCTAATACCACTACTGATCTAACCTGGTTACCCTTTCTAAGCTGGGTCAGTTTACCCCTCCTTAGGCAGCCTGGTAGGTCCCCACTCCTGGAGGCTCTCCATATTGATGCCACACTAAGTGCAGACACCTGACTGGCTTAGCACACTGAAGCTCAGAACTCTCAAACTTAAGCAACCCATTAGCCTCAACTGGCCGGGTAGCAGGGATTATAGGAATTCAACACCAAGCATGGTATACAATGGTCATTTTAAAGAGACCAAGGAGATCTCATTGTCTTTAGGGGGAACTAAATGATACCGGTCATCAGTCTTTCTTCTTTTGCCCCTTCACAATTAATGCCGAAGCACCTATACACTTTTAAATTTTTTTAAACTAAAAACATTTACATCATGGAATCAGAGGAAATGGACAAATTTCATACCAATGGTAAATGAATATCCTTAGATATTTCTCTAGTACTAGTAATAAAGCAACATGCCCCAAAGAAATTTAATGAGCTATGACTCTCCCTTTTGTTCTTCTTTTTAGGAGGGTTCCATTAAATTTGTTTATCATACATACATTCAGCCAGACATTCCCCTTCTTTTGCATTAGTGTTGTGGGGAACAATAAAAAGGCATGATTGTTATGAAAATAAGTTAGTAGTGATGTAAAAATAGATCAAAGCCAATGCAAAGCACTGTAGCCAGCCAGAGGAACATTTTTATGGATGCAAAGATTAACTGAACCTAGGGCTTTTTCAGCTAAATATGATGATGGGTTGTTATCAGGTGATACATCCAAAAAAGTTTAACAGAATCATACACAACATTGCAACTAAATTGTGTTTGAGTCTTTGCAGTAAGAGGACTAATATTAAAGAAGACAGGACATAATGTCATCTTCCCTCATACACCAGACATTATCCTCTACTATTCTTAAACCAATGCCTCAGGATCTCTAAACTAATCCCACAGCTCCATTATCCTAGGGACTCTTCTCTTTGCTGCCAGTCCCAGGACCCAGGGACTGGCATTTAACAGTTGCTACAGGCCAAACACACTGTCCTCTGTTCCCTACCAGCCTCACTCAGCACCAAAGATTTTAAAAGTTTTAACATAAAAAGAGATAAGATTGATTCTTTACAGAAGCAGTATGGAAATACCAATGGTCAAATAAAAATCTTTGTTTATCAAAGTAACAATGAAACTTCCTGTGATGTGAACATATTAATGAGTGTTGGTGCAGGGCAGCTGAAAGAGCACTCACTGCCTTTGAAATCAGAGGACCTGAGTTCAAAGCCTAAATGTGATACTTCCTCTTGACATGACATTGGCAAGTCACTGAACCTCTCTAGGCCTCAGTTTCTCCTTTTGTACAGTGAAGGGACTGGACAAGATGGCTTTGGAGGTTCTTTCCTACTCTAGATCTATGATTCTTTGGTCCTTGAAGCCAAAAGACCATCAGCTTGAATAAGAAAAACAAGCCCCAAAAGAAACTTAATGAATTTTAACAAAAATTGAAAGTGACTCAGTTCTTTCCCATAGATTCAAGTTACTCTTTTTGTCATCAGATCATTATTGTAGACCCATATCTTTGTTTATCTTACCTACATCATTTTAATCCTTTTCCATTAATTTCCAAATGAAAACATGGGCAAGTTTTGGGCAATACATGTTCATTCCCTGTCGATAAGAGAAGTTTTACTTACTCTGCTATTCATGTCTTCCATTTCCTTTGCTCTCTGAATTCTTCTCATTTCCATGAAGTGCTCCTTCTTCTTTTGCAACCAAGCTCTAAAGACCATTTCATTCTCTCGTTTCTTTTCTTTCTCCTCTTCTCTTTTCCGTTGTTCTTCCTGGTAAGAACAATTATAAAGAAATGAGTAGGTTTTATTTAGGATGGAATAAAAAATAGGTGTTTTTCAGAGCAAAGAGCCATGTTTTCAAGGCCAGCCTTTCTTGGGGAGGACCTGCAAATAAGGGGTCCATGACATCTAGAGACCTGGAGTGCCAACCGAACATGAGAGATTCTTTTGGCTAGAGATTCTGAAATTATATTGATGATGATGCTAGTTACTTCAGGCAAAAGTGAAACTTCCATTTGAATTGTCCAGCTCTGCAAAGCTAAATTTACCTGTGTAGAGAATTTTGAGAGAGTACAGTTTCATCCACAATAAATGCAAATGAAGTCACTGGGTGTTAGGAACATAAGTTTTCAGAGTGCTATACACACATAATATCATTTGAACCTTACAATGACTCTGGGACAGAGGAAATTTAGGTATTATTATATTTACTTTAGAGATAAGAAACTGAGGCTCAGAAAGGTTAAATTTAGATCACACAACTAAAAAAGGGGTCACAGGCAAGACTGACATTCAGATCTTTCTAACTCGAAGTCAAGCACTATATCAGTCCATCCTACCATATTATCTCTTCCCAAATGTTTATTAAGCACCTGTTTTGTACAAAGCATAATATTCCAGAGGGATGTGCAAAATTCAGCTTTACAGACCCAGAAGGGGGATAGGATCCCAACACAATTAGCTCCAGAGATGATAAATATAGACAGAGCTATACATAGACAGAAATATTATTAGGTAGATAGATGGATGGATGATAGGAAGATGCATGCATACACATACGTATATAGATAGACCAATATACATATAGATCAGCGGTTCTCAACTTGTGGGTTATGTTCAATTTAAATACATCCTGCGTATCAGATATTTACATTACGATTTATAACAGTAGCAAAATTACAGTTATGAAGTAGCAATGAAAATAATTTTATGGTTGGGGGTCACCACAACATGAGGAACTGTATTAAAAGGTCATGGCATTAGGAAGGTTGAGAACCACTGATATAGATGATAGATGGATAATTATATGTAGATAGATACACACATACATACATAAATACACACATATATACATGCATACACACATATACACATACATAGATATAGGTCAATGGATATATAGGTCAATACATACATATACATAGGTCAGTGGATAATAGATGGATAGATGCATGTAGATATGGCTAGACAGATATATAATGTTATATAAGGCTCACTAGTTAGTTATAATATAATATGTTATGTAAAGTCTGAGGAAAAAGGGTCATTAGAGCCTGAGGGAAATTAGAGAAGACTTCTTGATACCACAAGGAAGTAGCATCCAAGTTAGGCACTAAAAGAACAAATTGGAACTCAAAGAAGATAGAGAAGGAGGGCATATTCCAGATACATAATGAACAGGCTGCATAAAGGCAGAGAGACGTATAAGTGTAGCATGTTGGAGGGGTAGGGGTGTAATGAAAGAACTATCCCGTTTGTCTTCAGTGAAAAAAATACGAGGGGAATCATGTAACAAGGTTAGAATGATAACATGGGACCATGTCGTAGAAAACCTGGAATGCCAAGGATTTTATTCGCGAGACAACAGATAATCATGGAAGATTTTTTTGAGCAAAAAAGTGCATATTATAAACAGACTTAGATATAGGAAATATTCTTGCTGAGGTGTGAAGGACAAATTGGAAAGGAGAAAAAGTGGACACAGGAAGTACTGTTAAGAGCCTACTGCAATGGTTCAGGTATGTGGCAATGAGGGCCTCTACTAGGGAATTTGCAATTTGAATAGAGAAGGCAGACTTAAGAATGTTATAGAGATGAACTCAGTAAGACCTGGTTAATTAATTGACCGAAAATGAAAGAACTGAGGATGAAGAAGAAACCAAAAAATAACCCCAAGATTATGAACGTGGATGACTAGGTGAATGATGATTCCCCAAACAAAAGCAATAACATCAAAAGGAAGAGCAAATTTATGGTAAAAGGCAATGAGTTATTTCAAAGCTGTCTATTTTTATTACCTTTACTTTCTCACCTTTCACTTTCCTATAGCCTGCAGTCCTTCTGACCCCATAACTTGCTAGAAACTACTCTCTCCAAAGTCACCGATGATCTCTTTACTGTTAGATCCATAGCCTTTCCTCAGACCACATTCTTCCTAGTCCTCTCTGCAGCATTTCAGCCTGTTCAGTATTCTCTTTTCTTGAAAAGCCTCTTATCCCTAGATTTTTGTGAGATTGTTCTGCCATGTTTTTCTTCTTACCTGCTAAGTTGGTTTTTCTTGGTCTCTTCTGCAAACTCGTCAGCTATGCCCCAACCTAGGGTTCTGTCCAGGTCTCTCTCCTCTTTTCTTCTCTAGTCTCTACACTCTCTCTTGGTCAGCTCACCATCTTCTATAGATTCAGCTATCTTCTGTACACAGAGGGAGTATAGATTCAAATCTATATAGTCAATCCTCATCTTTCACCTGAAAGTGCACACCTCCATCTCCACCTGAATGATCCAAAGGCAGCTCAACTCAGTATATTCAAAACAATACTCATTCCTATTCTCCCTAAATTTACCACTTCTCTTCTCTATTTCTATTAATCAAGTTGCATTTATTACTAAGTACTAGGCACTGTGCCAAGCACTGTCCATGCCATCAAGGAGCCCAGTCTAGGTAAGGAAACAACATGCAAAATCTCAAAGAGAATGTGTATAAGATAAATGGTAATAATCTCAAAGGGAAGTCACTAAGCTTAAGGAGGACAGGAAAAGACTTCTTGGGAAGGTAAGACTTTAGCTGAGACATGAAGGAAGACATGGAAGTGAAGAAGGAGAGATGAGGTGGGTGAGTTCCAGGTATGAGGGGCAGCCAGTGAAAATGCTGAGAGTTAGGATCAGAGTACCATGTGTAAGGAGAATAGTGTCAATGAAATGTAGAGTATATGGAAAGAAGTAAGGTATAAGAAGAATAGAAAAGCAGGAGAAGTTATGAATGGCTTTGAATATCAAATAGAGGACTTTATATTTGGTCTTAGAAATAATACGGACCCCCTGGAGTTGATCAATTGGGGGGGGAGGGGAAGGTGACATAGTCAGATTTATGCTTTAGGAAGACTGACTACTGAGTGAAGGATAAACTGGGCTGGGGAGAATTGAGGCAGAAGGGTCAACCAAAGGCTACTGAAATAGTCCAGGCATAAAGTAATAAAAGATTTGAAGCAGGGTGGTGGCAATGTCTGGGGAGAGAGGGGGGTATACACTAGACATGTTATGAAGGTAAAATCCAACAGGTCTTGGCAATAGGTTAGATGAGGGGTGAGGACTGAGAGATAGTGAGGAGTCAAGAATGACATCTAGGTTTTAAACCTTGGTGAATGGGAGGATTGTTGTGCCCTCCACAGTAACAGGGATATTAAAAAGAGGGGAAGGTTTGAAGTGAAAGATGATGAGTTCAGTTTGGGGCATGCTTAGTTTGAGATGTCTACAAGACTTCCTGTTCTGGATATCCAACAGGCAACTGGAGATGTGAGACCAGAGGTAGAGAGGTTAGGGCTGGACAAAGAAGTCTGAGAATCATCAGCATAGAGATGATGGGTGAATTCAAGGGACTTGATGATGTCCCTGAGTGAAACATAGAAAAGAGAGGACAGAAGCTGGTGGGACACTCACCAGTTAAGGGGTGCAACCAGGATTCAGCAAAGGAGACTGGAGAGGAGTGATCAGACAGGTAGGAAGAGAGCAAAGTCATTAAAACCCAGAGAGAAGAGAGTATCAAGGAGAAGAGGGAGATCAACAGTATCAAAGGCTACGGAGAAGTCAAAAAGGCACCACTATTCTTCAAGTTATCCAAGTTAGCAAGCTTAGAAGTCCTCCTTAGCCCTTCATTCTCACTCACCTCCTCTTCACTATACGCGACCAGGTAGATGGTACTGTCAATTCTACCTCCACAATTCTCTTTTGCATTCATCCCTTCTCTCCTCTCACACCATGTCTATCCCAGTTCAGGCCTTAGTCACCTCCAGTCCCATCTTTTATACAACAATCCATTTCTGATTCTCCTCCACCCCACCCCACCTCAAATTATCTGGTATTTGTTTCACCTTTTCCATGACCATATCTGTGTTCATGCAGTATCTGCTGAAATAGGTATGTGTCCCTGAAAGCACAAAATGGTTTTCATTTTTGTCCTTGGATCCCTATTGTTGTTGCTTACTTGTTTTCAGTCATGTCCACCTCTTTGTGACCCCTCGTGGGGTCTTCTTGGCAAGAATACTGGAGTGGTTTGCCATTTCTTTCTCCAGCTATTTTATAGATGAGGACACTGAGGCAAACTGGGTTAAGTGACTTACCCAGGGTCACACAGCTAGTATCAGAGGTCACATTTGAACTCAGGTCCTCCTGACTCTAGGACCAGCACTCTACTCACTGTGCCACCTAGGTACCTCTAATCGAGGACAGACCATCCTTCCAGAATACCTCTATTTATTGATAAGTAAGGAGGAGAATAAGAAACCAGTGAAGGAGACACTGAAGCAACTAGAAAAGTAGGAAGAAAATTAAGAGACTGTGATATTTCTAAGGCCAAAGGAGGAGGAAGAATCTAATAAGAGATGAAGTATAGTGAAAAGCTGGAGGGGTCTGGAGCATGAGAAGTGAAAATAAAAGGTCATTGGTTTTAATCATAAAAGCTACGATATGGTGGGGCCATTTCTGAAGAGTGATTTGACCTCTTGGCTGGACCTCTTAGGGCTGGACAATACTGCTTGGATTGAGAAGTGAGCAATGAGAAAGTGAAAGCTTTTGGTATGGATTTCTTCCTAAAAGTCTAGCAGTGAAAGACAGAAGGAAGATGAGATAGAAGCTGGATGAGATGGAAAGACCAATAATTTTTTTTTAATAAAGAATTTCAGTAACATGAATGTGTTTGTAAGCAGATAAGAAAGCACTACTAGCAAGGAAAAGCTAGAAATACAGAAGGAGGAGACTGGCTAAGAGAGCTAGGATTGCTCTAAAAGAGCTGGTAGAGATAGGATTAAGAGGGATCAAGGACTTGGGTAGCAAGATTAACCTGTGAAGAAGAGTATCAATAGTTCCTTTGTGACTGAAAGAGGTAGAGATGGGGAGTTTTAAAGAATTAAAGTGAGCTGGGTGAGCCCAGGTTTCATGATCTTACCATTCTCAATGAAGTAGGAGGCTAGGTCATTTGTTAAGAGCGTTGAGTGGTGAGGGCAGCATTTCCAGAAAGAGAGAAAGGTTTCAAAATAAGTGCTTTAAGGGAATGATAAGAACTCAGTAAGGATAGAATAGAAAGATTGTTGAGCAGCAGCAATGGTCCACTTGAAGTCATGTGTAATGAATCTGTACCATGTGAAATCGGCATTAGTTCATTTCTTTCTCCCAGGACATTCAGCAGCCTTGAAGCAGGAGTAGAAAAATCTGATGGGAGGTATTGCAGAAAGGATACTGAAATAATAAACCTCCATGATATGTCTCCTCCAACTTTTCCTAAATGTTCTGCCTTCCTCTTATTATGGTCATAGGCAAGGCTAGAATATTTATTTTCTAGGGTATTATTTATAGTCCTTTAATAGTCCTACCATTGTCCACTAATGTGTATTTTTTGATATATAATGATTTATATATATAATTTATTTATATATATTTAATATAATATATATCATATATTATAAAATAATATATAATAATAATATAAGATATATATTTATATATAATGATATAAAATGATTTTTAGGCTCAGAAGATAATCTAATTATCTTAGTTCACCATTAGTTTAAACTGAGTTCCTTATCTGAATTATCCAAATTAACTCAAACAAACCACAAAATCCTATTCTGATGCCTCATCTGTGGTACAAGAATAATCCTAGATTTTTGTGTACCAAGGCAGCAAAATTCAAGGTCTGATGAACTTTTACCATGCTGGGAAGTTTCTCAGTAGAGTTCTGGTAATGAAATGAGTGCTCTTCAAAGACCAGAATCCACACAACTATAGAGAGGCTCCTCATTAGGAGAGCAATCTCTTGATGATGACTCCTTTTTGCTATGACAACCTAGGAAACAAAGAAAATGTGAAATGGTCCCCTGTATGTGGCCCTCTTCTTTTTCTTCAGTGACTGTGACAGTAAAGGAAAGAGAGGATGTTAAGAAATCACAGGTTTTGACCATTTATGTACCACCACTAAACTGTTGGTGCTCTACGTGTGAGACCCTTGTCCAATAACCAATGAATGTATGTGCTCCTAAAGAAACTAAATAGTATCATGCTTGACATTCCCCACTATAAATGAAACCACACAAAGGAAAAAAGAGTGGCTCACAGTTCTCCTTAACAAGGAGAGGAGTGGATGGAATTTTCTTATGCAACTAAAGGCTACAAGAAGCATCATTTCATATTGTAGTGCTTGGGATAAGTATTTGCAAAAAGACTACCAGGAAAATAATTGCAGCTTGTGCCCAAAAATCTGTGGCAAAAGATGACATGGAAAAAGAATGTGGAGAACTCAATAAAATTCTCCAAAATAAATCAATATTTTGATTGATTTCAATCAATACTCAGTTATCTCAATGCAAAAGGTGGGAATAGATGAAGACAGTGAGAAATACATTGGAAAATACTGATCAGGAATAAGGATTGAAAGATGCCAAAGACTTTCAAAATAGACAAAAGATTCATGTTTCTACATCATGAATAACTTCAAGAAAATAAATGGAAGGTGGAAGACATGATGAACACAAAACATCACCAAACATGAAATTAAATATACATTTCAAACAGACAAGAAATGACTCATTGATGTGGTAGTTATTCTTCATTCATCTGTTTAGGCACAATCTGGCCACCTACTTTAAGAAAATCAAAATGGTACAGAACTAGAAGCATGAAAATAAATGTGCAATTAAAACAATTGCATTACTAAATAGACAACATATTGATGATGAAAATAGGACAGGGGTAAAATAAAAAACAGAAAAACATATAATTTTACTCTTCAGTTTTACTGATGTAAATCAATGATTATAACAAGGTATATAACATAGTAGATACAATGGACCCAGAGTCAGGAAGACCTGAGTTCTAATGCTGCCTAAGACAACTTATTGGCTGTATAACCCTAGGCAAGTTACTTAACCTATCTGTGCTTCAGTTTCCTCATCTGTAGAAAGAGGGATAGCACCTACTGCATGCCGCTGTTGTGAGGATCAAATGTTTGAACATATGTAAGGCATTTTGCAAACCCTGAATCACCAGACAAATGCTAGCTATTATTATTATTATTATTATTATGACTAGTACCCCCCCCAAAATCCTAAAAAACACCTTGTTCAGCAACTGCCAAGTGGAGAGATACAGCCGCCAGTAAGAACAATAAACACAAAGATTAATAAAGAATAGTGAGAAGGATGACAGAAGATGAAGGGCTGAATTATCCCAATAAACTGAAAGAAGCAGCGGCAAAACTAGTTCAATGAAACCTTGACAAGAGATTCAAGTAAGCAAAATCATCCTGAGAGTATTAAGGATAATGGAAGGAGGGTAACAAATAAAGGAAAAAATGGACATATATATATATATATATGAAGGTTTTTCATCATCAAGGAGAACAGATCTTCCATGCTTTAACCCTTAACATCATGGATGCATTTATAGAAGAGGTAGAGATGGTACTAAAGAGAACATAGTCAAAGCAGCCAGGCTAGACCAGGAATGCATAGGAAAGACCTGTGCTGGGAACAACACAATTGTAACGGCATAGAAAGGACTTGATGTAAGACAAGGTAACTGTGATCATATCCAAAGTATGAAACTCTCTATAAAAATGTGATGACTATACTCTACACACACCATCAATGGCATCCTCAGGAAGAAGATTAGTAAGAAACAGGCATGCTTTCACATAGGATATTCCCCAGTGGATGATATCTCTACCACTACACAACTGACTGAAAGATTTAGAAAACACAAGAGCTTGTTGTTTATTGATTTTTTAAAACAAAACAACAACATAGTTTTTATGCAGGAAGGCAAAACACTACTTTACAGGCTCTCTACCAACAAAGACACAGCTGTGGCTCAAGACCAGTAAGATCACGTCTCACTTCTAACACTGACTGGGGATATCAATGAAATCACAGGTCTAATCCCTATCCCATATCTAAAAAGGCATAACAACAGAGATAACCTGGATTAACGACTGCTAATGCCAAATGAGGCATAAAACATGGAGATTTATGCTTGCCAAAGGTGTTCGCCTCTTCTAGAGAAGTCCAGAGCTAAGTTCAAGTTGAGGAATGATTCTCTATACACAGTTAGATCCTCCATATGTTCTTGTTTGGGAAAGACATTGGTGCTGGTTACATTAAGTTCTGGAACACTGCAGACAGAGCCTCCTGGAACAGATCCATAGACAGTCAAGAGAGTTTGGCTTAATCATCCAAAGAGGAAAAACCCAATGAATTACAAGTACTTCTGTACAGATGTATTAACTGTGGAATTCCTCTATCAATCAACAAATATTTACTATTTACTAGGCAATGGTGTGTGGTGTCCAATTGTTTTTAGTTGCATCAGACTCTGTGTGACAATGGTACACAAAAATAAAAATGAAACAAACCTTGCCTCTAAGAGCTTACATTCTATCAGGGGAACAAAATACATACAAAATAAATACAAGATAATTTTTGGGGAGAGGATACTAGTTACTAGAGGATCTTGAAAGGCTTAATGTATAAGACAGCACTCAAGCTGAATTTTGAAGGAAACAATGGTCTCCTAAAAAGGTGGGAATGAAAAGGGAGTCATTCCTAGCATGAAGGACAACCAGTGCAAAGTCACAGAGACTGAAGATGAAGTATTGTGTGTAAGGAACAGCAAAATTACAGGTTTAGCTTGACCAAAGAGTGTGGGTAGAGGACTTTAAAGAGTAAACAAAAGAGTTACTATGTGATCCTAAAGGCAATAGAAAATCATTGGAATTAATTGAATGCAGGAGTGATATAGTCAAACTTGAAATTTTAAGAAAACTTTTAGGGGCGGCTAGGTGGTGCAGTGAATAAAGCACCTACTCTGGAGTCAGGAGGACCTGAGTTCAAATCCAGCCTCAGACATGTAACACTAGCCGTGTGGCCTTGGGCAAGTCACTTAACCTCAATTCCCCTGCCTTCCCCCTCCAAAAAGCAGGAAAAAAAAAAAGAAAATTATTTTAGTAGCTCTATGGATTACATTAAATGAGTTGGAAAATGGAAAGATTTGATGTAAAGGCTAATTAAGAGGCTGCTGCAATTATCCAGACAAGGATAGCAGTCATGAGGAAAGAGAAGGGAAGAGATATGAGAAGTATAATGGAAATAGAAATTATAAGACCTGGCAACTGACTGATGTGAGATGAGAGTAAGGACTCAAGGATAATGCTGGAGTTACAATCTACAAACAGACTGCAAGGATAGTGGTACCCTAGATATCAATAAAGAAGCATGAAAGCAGATTAAGGTGAAAGATAATTAGTTCTATTTCAGACATACTGAGTTTGAAATGCCAATGAGATATCTGTTCTATATGTTTAACAGACTGTTGAAGATGCCCTGCCTGAATTTCAAATGAAAGACAAGGGGGAAACATATATGTTTGTATAAAGAGAGAAAGATATGTGTGTTTACACACTAGATAGACAGGTAGACAGACAGAAAGATAGATAGATAGATAGATAGATAGATAGATAGATAGATAGATAGATACATAGATACATAGATACATAGATAGATACACAGATAGATACATAGATAGATACATAGATAGACAGACAGATATGGAGTATAAAGAGAATTGAACTCATGGGAGCTAATACAGTCACTGAGAAAGAGGGTAGAAAGTAGAAAAAGAAAAGGCCAAAACAGATCCTTGGGGTATACCCACAGTTACAGAGTATGATAAGGATCATGAACCAGTAAAGGAAACTAAAAAAGAACAATCAGATAGGCAGCAGGGTGGCCAACAGTTGTAAGTGTTAAAGAGAGGTCAAGAAGGCTAAGGACTGAGAAATGGCCATCCTATCTGGCAGACGGTTCAGAAATAAGTGGCGATTGTTGGGAGGAGTAGTCTGAGTTGAAAGATGAAGTCAGAAAGCAGTACTGTAAGGCTACAAATTACATATGTATATATGTGTACATACATGTATGTATACATATATGTATGCATATACACATGTGTATACAGACATATGTGTATCTACGTGTCTGCATACATGCATGTGGAATACATGTATATATTTGTGTGTATTTATGGGATAGACAGAACATATGGACAATGAGTTGTGCTCAAAACAGGAAGAGGAGGAGAGTGTGTTGGATTGCTTTGTGAAATTATAAAACTCCTTTAATGATCCCAAACTCCATCTAGAATGAAGTCATATTTTAATAGCAATAAAAAATTCTAATGGTGTTGTAGTATGAATGCAAGTCATGGAACACTAAAGTCTCTGAACAATTAAAATAGTATCACTTAAGAGGGCAATGAAGGGTATGAGTAGGCTACAATACATAACAAACACAGAACTACAATGTCATAAGAGATGTCATCACTGACAAATAAGGATGTCATCAGAGAAATGCACGATTGAAAAACAGAGGCTAGTCATGGCAAGAGCAAGAGGTAAACACTGGACAGCCCATGGGCTCCACTATGCTCCACTAGCCTTAAAATGTCATGAGAAATGAAGGAGTGCTACCAGAACACTAGTTGTGCTCCCATTATGGGTCCTTATGGGAGGACACAAACGAGTCACACACAATAACGAGGCATAAGTGGACTGTGATCAGCATTGTTTGGACGTAACCATACGGATGAAATCACAGATCCGCTGAAGGAACTGAATAACAGACAAAAGTTGATGTTTGTGCCTGAATAACCCAACTATAGCTATAAAATACAGAAATTAAGAGAAACAGCGTTGAGCAGCAGAAGGAATGCAAGAATAGGAGGCAGAAGAATCAGGTTTTAGTGCTTAACCTTTGAGACAGCTAAATGACTTTGAGCAAATCATATCACCTCTCTGAGCCTCAATTACTTATTAAAATTAAGAGAGTTGCATGAAATTCTCTTTACAACATTCATTCCAACTCCAAAATTTCAGGATTCTCTGATTTCAATTATACAAGTTGATATTCTAATTCTCCATTAATAGCTAAGCTCAAAGTACTCTAGCATAATAAAATAGAAAAACTTTCTGTGAAGGGAATAAAAAGTAAATGGAGAAAATCCTACTCAAATACAAGGACACAAAAGATAATACCAATATCTGCAGATTTTTTTCTGACTGTAGGTTGCATACTATAAGTTTATTAACAAAAGTTTTTTCCACTACTCTCTTCTCCTTGCTGAAGTGAACAGCAATTTCTGCTTCCGATGGCTGACAGACATGATAGCCAGGCTTGTGCTACTGTCATCCCCAGGAACTCTCTTTGAACCAACATTTTCCATATGCAGTTTAGCATCCCTATGTTATAGCTGGAACAAGACTAGCATTCATATGAGACCAAGAACTCGAGGGAGGGCTTTTCAGTCCCTTTGAGTGCTTCACTTGTAATACTTGTAAATATTCAAAATATACTGGTGAAAGATATTTAAATGTATAATCTAAGTTCTTGAAAAATCAATTTAGAATATACCATATTGAAAATGTATAACATAAAAATAACTACCCAATTCCCTTGGTCCTGAAACCAAATCATCAATCTTGTCAAAATGTCAAAGATTAGAGGACTCTATACATTAAAGATATGTACATGAAAGGGTAAAGGACATACAGTCTTAGTTGTTCACCCTTAAGATGGAGCCATCCACCCTCTGAATTGCACCAGCTTCAAAGAGTTACACAATTTGGTTTACATATTTACTGTGTTTTATAAATCCTAAGTGAAAGCCATAAATAATGATTATCACGTAATTATAAGTTCTAAATGTTATTCTGACACTAAAATAATATTTTAAAATCACTTCAGGCAACAATCTCAATTTGTTACATCTACAAAATGAGACCTTGCTCTATGTCCAATGTCTTTCTTATTCATGTTCTCACCTCTCTCTTTAGTTTTTCTTTCCTCAGTTGTATCTGTTTTTGTCGCTCTTTCTGTCGAGGTGAAAGACAGTACGTTGAGTTTATTGGTGATATATTTGCAGATTGTACTCTGCGGCTAGATTTTCCACTTCCTTTGCTTCTTCGTGTGTTAACTGCTGAGCTTGGACGGTATTTGGGATTGGATGGAGGTTGGGGAAAATAAACCATTGGTTCGCCTGTGGATGTGTGAGCAATAACATGTGGCTTTACTAGGAGGTCTTCCTTTTTAATCCCAATCATCCCATTGGTAGTTGAGTTGGAAGATCGAGGCGATAACTGCTGACTTTCAGTCTCAGAAATGTTAACATTAATGGGGGGCAAAAAGCCCTGACTCTCAATGTCTTGTAAACTCAGAAGCTCAAACTTCCCGTCTCTTTCCACTAATATCTTTCCATCCTTATATTCTTCACAACTGCTATTAGTCAATGAAAGGAGTACACTCTCTGGTCTAAGGTCACCAGAAATACGTAGCTGTGACAGTTTCCCAGACACATCTCTCTCATTTTCATAATCATTTCTGAAACTTTCTGTATCTTCCAGTGGGGGCACTTCCAGATCTACTAACTTGTCCTTGAATTTAAGTTTTCTTTCTCTCTTTTCGTTGACAGGCTCTTGAGTCTCCAGAATCTTGTTGGCCGTTATAATCTTTTCCATTATGTATCGCTTTACTTCCTCATCCTCTTCCTCATCCAGATCCTTCTGGCTTTCCATCTTGCTCTCCTGGAATGAGTTTTCACTGTCTGAATCAGATACAGGATCCAAAGGTTGAATGCTAGGTACAGAGATAAAGTTATTTCGCCTCGGTGACATCTCATCCTTTGATACTTTGTCATAGTCAGGAAGCTGTTTTGTATCCTCTCCTTTATCGTCCTCATTCAGTTCTTGGTTAATAACTTCTTCCTTTTCATTAGACATCTAAAAGGAAAGGTTTTCTTTCAGTCATACAATTCAGAATTGAAGTTCCCCAATCAAATGCAAATTTATTCATTTGTACAATTCAACTCAGCAAGAAATTTTTATACAACTTATACAACTTTATACAGGAGGAAGTGCTACCTATTGACAATTTAGATGTGACACTCTATGGTGTATAATTACATAATAAAATATCTTGTAATAAAGATTATATATATGAAAAGCCCTTTGAAGATTTTTACTGAATTTTACTTTGGTATTATAAAAGGTTTCACTTAAAGGCTGCATTAATATGCTTTCATACATATATATGTATTTGTATTTGTTCTGCTCCATACAGGGGCTAACTATATAGTTGTGATTTTTACTTCAGGATTTCCTATTTGTATGTTTCTCTCCATTTACAGGTTAAAAACAGATTTAAAAAATATTTCTTCCACATGATTCTCCCCTTCAAAATAAAAAGGAAATCTTAAAAAATAATAATTAAAATGTAACCTCCATCAAAACAAAACTTATAAATTTTTTCCCTTTTGTTCCAAAACCTAAGACAATATAGGGCATATAAGTGCTTAATGAGAGTTTAACTGAAACCTATGGAGGAAAAGCAAATGCTAAGTGAACTGTGCTCACCAGTGCATTTCAGGACAACTGAGTCAAGTATCTGATGACTTCTATACTCATCTTTTCTCTGAGTGTTTGAAGTTCACACTGACCCTATTCCATCATCTTCAAATAATCAGAGCTGCTCGCTGATGGTGTCCAGCCTCATCACTAGTTGATATCATAGTGATAACACACCAGACTTTCTTTTTTTAATAGTATCTTATTTTTTCCAATTACATGTTAAGACAAATTTTAATGTTCATTTTTTTAAAATTCTGAGTTCCAAATTTTCTCCCTCCCTTCCCTTCCCCTTCCCTAAGACAGTAAGCAATTTGATATAGGTTACGTATGTGCAATCATGTAAAACATATTAGTCATGTTGTGGAAAAATATAAAAACGTCTTTCTTTGTTTATAAGTTATAAATGTTAATACCAGGTTTTTTGCTGCATGTAATAACTTAACCACCCATCTTTATAAAAACAACTCACTTAAAGTTTACAAAGAATTCCCCACACAACAACCCTGTGATACAGGTAGTCCAAGTATTATCCCCATTTTACAGATGAAATAACTGAGGCTAAAGAGAAGTTAAGTTTCTTGCCAACAATAAGAGCTTGGAATCACATACAGATATTCTGGCTCCAAGTCCATGGCTTATACCATTATACCAAGTCAAGTCAACAAGCATTGATTAAGCAACTAGTATCTACCAGGTCTTGGCCATGCAGTCTTCTCATGTGGTTTCATTTTTTTAGAAGGATATCATTTCATTACCTAAGTTACATCCAAATCCATGTTGTATACAAGATAAACTATATTACACTTTTTTTTTTTGAGGGAGAAGGCAGAGCAATTGGGGGTAAGTGACTTGCCCAAAGTCATACAGCTAGTAAGTGTTAAGTGTTTAAGACCAAATTTGAACTCAGGTCCTCCTGACTCCAGGGCCATTGCTCTATTCACTGTGTCACCTAGCTGCCCCTACACTTTTTTTTTGAGAGACTTAGTTAAGTTTCAATTCAATGACTCATTCAAAAACCACTTCTTCAATGTGTGTAAAACATCGTTCTAGGTGCTGAGAGAAAGAAAGAAAATTAAGAAATAGTACAAATATAGTAGCATATTTTTTTTAAAAAGGGTTGTTGCCTATAGTAAATACCTCAATCATGCTGACATGGTTTTTTTCTTCTTCATTAATTAACCACTCGAGGTCCTTTTCAAAGTCATCTTCATATTCTCCACTTTCCATCAAGTCAGCATCTTTCTTTTCATTCATTTTCTCTTCATTAAAGAATATTGCTATAAGAAAGAAAAGGCATGATAATATGTCCTTATAGAAAAAGGAATCGTGCAAAAAATCTACAATTTCCAAAGGAGGTAATACTGAATATAATATATGTTGATTTCACTAAAAAACAAACAAAAAACTAGTTGAAGTTTATAAATCAAAGGATATTTAAGTGATGAAAGAACTTCCTGAACCCTATTCAGAATTCCTTCTGATAAACACACAGATACAAGGACCTATAACTATCATGCCAAGAAATGCACACCTTGTTTTATGGGACTTTACACAGAATGCATTCTTTACAGATTGAAGGTTTGTGGCAAGCCTGTGGCAAGCAAATCCTTTGATGCCATTTTCTAATACCACATGCTCATACTGTATTTCTATGACACATTTTGGTAATGTGACATTATTTCAAATAATATTTCAATATTTCAAACTTTTTCACTATTATATCTGTTACAGTGATCTGTGATCAGTGGTCCTTGATCTTTGATGTTATTACTGCAATTGTTTTGGGGTACCACAAACCATATCTACATATGATGGCTAACTTTTGTTGTTATTTACATGTTGTCTCCCTTACTGGACTGGGAGGTTCTCAAAATCAAGGACTATTTAAATGTTTCTCTATCTCTAGTACTTCACAAAGATCCTGGCACATAATGAGAGCCTAATAAATGCTTCTTGTCTGACTTGACAGCATCTGGTAAATGACTGGATATTCTAATATCTTTCCGATCTACCTTCTCTCTATGGCTACTGCTACGATTCTAATAAACCCCTGAACTGACACCTGGATAGACTACTTTTAAATAATAACTTCACGTTTTTAGAGAATCTGAGAATTGGAAGGTCATGTGATTTAATCCACATTGGGACAAAAATCCCTTGTACACTTTATGTAACAGCCACCCAGTATGGTGGCAAACTTAATAAATGTTGTGCGTGTTCTGACCATTCCACCAACCAGCCATTTCCATCCCTCTCCCTCTCCTCATGCCTTTCTATTTCCTGACACACAACAATATTGAAATTAGGTCAATTAATAAATTTATAATGATCTCTATGAAATGAAATCAAATGAAAGGAGCAGTCAATAGATGTGGCAAATTTCAGTGTTGTCTTATTTTAAAGAATTGCCATGGCCATCTCAACCTTCAACAACCATCACCCTGATCAATCAGCAGCCATCAACACTGAGGCAAGACCCTCCGCCTGGAAAAAAATTATGATTCACTGAAGGCTCAGATGATAGCACCTTATTTTTTGCAACAACATATTTTTAATTAAGGTCTATGCATTGTTTTTTAGACATTATTGCATAATTAACAGGCTACAGTATAGTGTAGCATAACTTGTATATGTATTGGGAAACAAAAAAATTCATGTGACAAAAGTATCACTTTATTACAATGGTCTGGAACTGAACTCACAATATCTCCAAAGTATTCCTGTATCAGAAAAAGCCCTGGAATTTTGGAGGTGGAATTCTCAGTCCCTTTTCCCTATCCCTCCCCCTCCTCTAATTTTGGAATTTGTGGAGTTAGGCAGGGGGCAATTTCCTTTTTGAGTTCTATTCACCGATAAGAGGATAGCAGATTAGAGAGAAACCAATAATGGGGAAATCCCCACTCAGAGTCCCAAGAATTCCTTTCTGTTGCAAAGCAGTTTTTATAGCAAAGAAAGAGATCCTGGATCCCGCAATCATGGCAACAGAACTGCTTTGGCAAGGTGTTTCCCTGTCAAACACAGCCAGTTGCTAGGGGTTCTGGCTAGGGGTTCTGACTCTAGGTTTCCTCAAACACACAACTGATTCATTCTTTCCTCTCAACAAAGACAACTGATTATACAATGGAAAAAAATCAAAGAATCTCAGAGTTGTGAAAGAGCTCAGGAAGCCCACCTCTGCCAACCCAGACATATAAAACTATCCTCTGTATATGATATATTCAATAAGTATATGCGCATCTTTCATTTGAAGACATCTAATAAATAAAACCCACTCCCTCCCCCAGACAGCCATTTCTGCTTCTGGATAGCTTTAATTAAAAGGAAATTTTTCTTTATAGCTGAGAAAATCAAATGTTGATTTTATGTTATATTTGATTCCTTTATGTAATTGATTCTATTCTGCAACTGCCTGAGTCATGTTTCTTTGTCTCTGAGTTCAGTTCAGAAGTTCATGAGTCCAGAAGTTCAGTTTTCTGCTCTGAGTTAAGTTTAAAAGTTATATTTATATTATAAATCACTTTAATGGAAAGAAAGCTGTTATCTGTATATCACTAGTTGCCCTTGTACAACTAGACAAAAAATCTATTATCCCTGAAAGGGGCAGGTGGATTCTAGCGAATCTGGTTTGCAATCTCTGCAACACTGGCTGTGTTTCAAGAAATTTTGGTCTGGTATTGCTGTGACACTAATTAGCCATGCAGGTGGACACCACCAATGAGCTTTCCCTAGCAACAAGATCAGACTTCCATCCAATCATATTGTTTCCCATCCTCTATGATGCTCCAGAATTTGTAACCAATTATATTGTTTTCCATTTACCATGCTTCCTGTTCTTTGTTTCCTAGTACTTCCCCAAATTAGATAAAGGTTCATCTGATCTACCTAGTAGTCATTTAACCTTCTGAGGAGCTGAAAGAATCATTTTATTGCTAGCCTTACCAATAAACTGAACATGCTTGGAACTTTGTGCTTCAGTTTACTTTAATTTCAATTGCAGCACATTAAATCTTAAAATTTGCCTCTTTGCACCTTTCTTCCATTGTTCCTAGTTCTGACCTCTGGAGCCAAGAACAGTAGTTCAATTACATCTTCTTCCACACAGCAACCTTTTAAATTCTTAAGGTCAGTTACCATGTCCCTCTAAAATCTTCTCCTTTCTAAGCTAAACACTCCAAGTTCCTTCAACAAATTTTCATAAGGCATGACCTTAAGGTCCTTCATCAGCATTGTTGCTCTCTCTAGCCTCTCTAAAGTTTTTTAGTGACTTTCCTAAAACATAGCATCCCAAACTGAACCCAATACGCCAGAGGAGGTCTACTCATTACAGACTACAGCAGGATTGTCCCCAATCTAGTTCTGGACCCTATCTCTCCCATAGCAAGCTAAAGATTTCATTCTCTTTTTTGATTGCTATATCAATCATACTGTTGACTCATTAAGCTTGCAGTCCATTAAAATCCCAAAATCTTTTTTAGACAAATGGCTATGACTCTCAAGTCATGTATTTGACTTCTTTAAAAAATCCAAGCATTAAGACTTTGCATTTATTTATATCCAATTTCATCTTATTAGATTTGACCCAATGTTCTTTTGTGTCAGAAATCTTTTTGGAGGGGCAACATGGGGTAATAGAGCCCTGAACTGAAGAAAGGAGGACCTGGATTTAAAAAAAAATTACCCCGGACAATAACTATACGATTCTGAGCAATCTGAGCCTCATTTTCCTGATCTGTAATATGAGGATAATTACAGTATCTCCCATGCAAGACTTTTTTGATGATACTGTTATGGCAAGTCCTCTGTGTAAATTGTAAAGCACTACATAAATGTGAGCAGCAGGTCTTGCTATGTAGCAAGATTTAATTGGGCACTTTTTTTTTTACTCTATCCTCCTAATAGGAAAGGGAAATTCTTAGCAAACCACTCTTTCTCATCCCACTGGATAGCTCCATGGCAAAGTCTCCCCTTAGTGCACACCATTATTCCACCACTCCCCTTTACTCAGAAATGGGAAATTTGCCTGAGACATTTCACAGTTGATATATCCACTCCTGCATATGGTTATAGCAAAGGTTTCTATTTTAAATCTAAGGGTACAGGGTCCCAGATGACATGGTCATCTTTCCTCTATTTTAGGAGCATACAAAGATTATTAGTTATTAATAAAATCATAACCATAAGATCTTTCCACATATACAAAGAATCCCTGCAGGTCAAGGGAGAAAATCTTGATCTCCACAACAACAGTCTAATCATTACTCTGATCTTTTAAAATTCTGTTTGCCCCAATTATTCACTGGTATCCTCAGTTTTGCCTTCCCTGATACAGAACTAACATACAGATATATCACCAAAAAGTTATGCTTAAGTAGTTTGTATGTCAAGGAAAAACGTTTTCAAGGATGCTAATCAAAATTTTTAAAAAGACAAAGAACAGAGAAACTGAGGAGCCAGAGAGGAAAAGGGAAGCTGAAACATCGCACAGGGACCTGCAATCTCCTAGAGAGAAATAATTTATCCACACTGCTCTCTTTCACACTGTTTGTTTAAGATCAGAGGCTGAGTCACTGAAACCATGCTTGCTGTGATAAGAGTCCAGCACCTTTGCAATCACCATTGCTATTTATCCCACTTGCTCCTGGGCAACAATCTCTTGCTCTGAGGGATGCCACCACAACCACTGCTGCTGCAGTCTCTTCCAAAACAAAGAGTCAAAAGTTACTTTCTCCCAGTCAAAGAGCACAACCTACCAAGAAAGTCAGTCTCTCCCACAGTTGGCAAAAGTTTCTGTCTATCCAAAACTTCAATTCCCAGGATTCTCAGTTAGGATTTTAACCCTTCTCCTTACCCACAGGACAGCAGTCCAAATAGATCTGAATATCTGATAATATAAATAGGAACTCTTCTTCTTCCAATAGTTATTACTTTGATTACTATTATTTTGTAACCTGACTCTAATCTGTAAGCTATCATCTACCAGCTTAGATGTCATCTGCACACTGAACAAACATGTTACCCATGTCTTTATCCAAGTCACTAATCAAAAAAGACAGCGAGACAGCCTCCCAAGTTGAAAATGAGTCGCTGATGACTATTCCTTTGTTACAGCCATTCAACCAGCAAATTGTGCCCTATCTGGTCAACATTTGCAACAGTAATGTGCAAGACTGTTTCTCATCTCAGTAACAGAACTAAAAAGGAGATACACTGCTAAACTACCAAGAAGTCTCTCTTAATTTTATAATCATATAGCTGTCTATAACTGCTGAATAAGTGTTTATCAAAGAATCTTCCAAAGTTAGAAGGGACCTCAGACTAACCTTTGTAAAAATTCCCTCTATTATCAGTTGTATCAAACTCAATTAAAAGCAGATGTTTGTGGGCTGCATATTTACTTAGAAAAGCACAAATTAGCATTGTTTTGTTGTATTGTTTAATTTTTGTTAAACATTTCCCAATTAATTTTAATCTGGCTTAGATTGCACTTGGGAATTTTGGGGGGGTTGCATGACTCCTTGACCATGAGTTTTATGCCTCCACTATGCATCATTTCCACAAAATAGTCAGTAGATCTTTGCTTGAAGACTTTTAATGAAGGAAAACCCACTAACTTCCCAAGGCAATTCATTCCACTTTTGAGATAACCCTAACTGTCAGGAAGTTTTTCCTTCTACTGACCCCATATAATGTAGTGAAGAGGAAATAAGAAAACTACCTTCTCTCTTTTGGTTTTAGGTGGTAGGGAAAACTAACAATGGATGAGCTGTCAGAGACTGCCGATCTCATTTATCTTTCACCTCCAAACCCACTCCTCTTTTCAAACTTTCCTATTACTGTCAAGGGCACCACCACCACCATTCTTCTGTCACACAGATTCATACAGTGTCATCCTAGACTCTTCACTATCCCTAATCCCACAGGGCTAATCAGTTGCTAATCTTGTTTCTACCTCCATGTCTCTCCCATCTGTTCCCTTCTCTCTACACATAATTACCACTAATTTTTTTACTGGAGGTGAGGTATGATATATATTTATATAAAACGTGTATGCATATGTGTGTACATGCATATAATTCATATTGTAATATGTATATATATAATATACATACATATTGGGAATATGCACAATTTTTTATTGGTGGTGGGGTATAATTTTAAAATAGACTGCTTTGTGCTTTCTTAAGCTAATGTTTTCTCCACCTGGCTCTCAAATTAGATTCTAAGCTCCTTGAAGGGTCATATCTTCTCTTTTTTATCTCCCAGTATCTACCATAGTACTTTATACACTGTGGGGAGTGAAAAATATTTGCTGGCTGAAATAATGAAATTATAATGTAATGGAACTGAATCAATATAATAATTAGTAAAAAATGAGGGATTAATAGGGTTTTTCATGTAGGCTTAAATGTCAAGAACACTCCTGACTAGAAAATATAGCAATAAATTCTAGGTAGCATTTTTCAAATATTTGTACTCTTTATTTGATGCCTCCTAAAAAATTAGTTCAGCATTACAATTCATTTTACGAGTTTTGAAAATAAGTTATTTCCTATTTTGATTATTTCCAGTTCATAAAAATTCTTCAGGTATATTTTGTGTATTATTCAGCTTCAAAATGTCTCTACCTCTTGATTACTCAAAGGAACATAGATCAATGTTTCTCAAACTTGAAATTTTAATTCCAAAAATGGTCACAGAACTCAGAACAGTAGAGTTTCAGGCTAGCAGAGCTATCAGTGTTTTAGTGGAATTATTATATCATTTACTTGTAATCAGTTACTCATATTTAAAAAAAATCATGCTTTTAGAGTAATAGTGGAATTTAACAATTACAAAACCACTAAAAGAAATTGATGGTGTTTGGTTACAGAAATCAATTTTAGCTATTATCTTCAAACTCCTCTCCCACTAATTTTTTTTAACCAGGCTTATTAATAGGGCAAATTCATTATTCTTCATCTGTTTTCTCCCTCTACTAATTAGTTAACTGCTAATTTAAAAAATAAAATACCAAAATTTCATCAGTAGGGAGAGAAAAAAAATTCAGAAAGAGAGAAGAAAGAGAAAGAAGGAAAGAAGGGAAGAAAGGAAGGAAGGAAGGAAGGAAGGAAGGAAGGAAGGAAGGAAGGAAGGAAAAAACAGGGCAAACCACAAGCTAATGGTCAATTCCTGAGTTGAACAGCTCAATGAAGATGCTGAGTTCTGATGACTTCCTTTAAAAATCTTCCTTCCCTACTTCAAAATTGTCATTTAAACACCCCATTATTTATTGCTCTTCTCCCATATCATTAGTCCATTCTCCCATAAATATTCTTATTTTTACCCCAAAGACAATTCAAGTTTACAGCTTTTATTTGTTTAACATAAATGCTATCACTGATTAATATTGATTTTAACTGAATTTGTTGTCATTTTCTTTTTGTATCATCTTTGACGTCTGCATTTTTTTTAAAAAAACAACAAAATTGAAGGAGACAAAGTTAGGTTTAAATAACTTTGTAACTTGAAAAATACATGGCAGTATTATTTTGAGATCAGTGTTGGTTTCTTTGAGTCTACCTAAAGAAAACAGTCAGTATTCATGCAGCCACTGTTTATCTTCAAAGATATAAACTAAATCAATTCATTTAGCTCAACAAATTCAGTTCAACAAGCCTTCATTAAGCACCTACAATATTCAAGGCACCCAGGATACAAAGACAAAAATAAAACCTATCCTTATGCTCAAGAGCTTGCAGTCCAGGTTGTTTTTATTTCTTTTTAACCACACACACAAAGTGTCATGTAACAGAAAGGCTTTAGCATCTGGGGTTAGAGAATGTAGGTTCGAATCCAGAAACTATTTATTAGCTATATGATTTAAGGCAAGTCATTTGCCCTGAGGACCTCATCATCTGCAAAATGGAGAGGTTGGACCACATAATCCATAAGTCTTTTCCAGCTCTAAATGTATGATCCAATTAATATTTAAGAATTAATATTTAGGTGCCTCTCATCCCATGCTGAATAATAATGTAGGTGAAACTGATGTCTAAATGTAAGGATTATAAACATAATCCTGAATATGCAAATAAAGTCGCACAGAAAGTTATACCAAATATTCTTTATTTACAGAGTCCTTCCAATGTGAAAACTGGATTACCAAGTTAAAATCTCTACTCAGCAGCATAAGTACTTATGTTTTAATACTATTACAATATAATACATTTTAAAACACAAAGCTGAGTTGAACTCAATTGAAACAAATACAAGTTCCACACAAACATAAAGATTTATACAAATGCAATTATTTTCAAGCAAACTTTAAAGGTATTGTCTAACCCTAATTATTTTCAATCAAATTTAAACAGTATCTTTTAGCCCCTTCAGTAAAAACTGAACACAGATCAGAACACACATCCCTTATGTCTTATTCAGATGTGTCACAGGACAACTTAACTCCCTTCAGCTCTCTTAATCTTCATCCAGAGTGTACAATCCATATGGCACACAATCATCATGCTTGAGAGGAGACACCTTGGCCAAATTCATTAATAATGATGTTCCTGTCTTATTTGATTATTGTTAGTTTAACACATCTGAATCTCATGGAGTTTATTATTGGCAAGCAAAGATGTGGGTTTCTTGGACAAGCCAACCTTTTCAACACAGATCTTAATTAGAAAAGGAAATTAATTTTCTCCCTACGGATGTCTGGTAAATCCCCTAGTCTCCTCGTGGATAAGAAACTACAGATCTTTTAGTTTGCGTCTGACTTATCACATATACACCTGTTTCACAAGGTTTTATTCTGAAGATTCTGATTTATCATAAAAAGCTGAATCCAAACACTAGCTTATGTCCTGGCTGAAACTCTTTAAGAATTCTAATGGGAAATCTTTAAGTAAGACCATGCTATTATCAAGTTGTAAGGTAAAAAGGAAGGGAGGGGAGAAGAAAGGAAGGGAGAAAAGAATTGAAAGGGAGTGAGGGAAGGAGGAAGGGGATAAAGAGGGAGGAAGGAAGGAAAGAAGGAAGAAAGGAAGGGAGAGAGAAAGAAAAGAGAAGACAGAGGGAGGAAGAGGAAGAGAAAGGAAGAGAGGGAGAAAAGAAGAAAGGAAGGGGAAAAGAGGAGAGGAAGGAGGAAAGGAAGAGAAAGAGAGAAAACGAGAAGGAAAGGGGAAGGGGAGGGAAGAGGAAGGGGAAGTGGAAGGGGGAGGAGAAGGGGGAGGGGGAGGGGGGAGGGGAAGGGGAAAGGGGAAGGGAAAAGGGGAAGGGGAAGGGGAAGGGAAAGGGGTGCTCTTAGGAAAGGGAAAACAAGACTTGCCTCGTTCCCCCTGGGCTATCACTAACCGGGGAGACTGTCATTTGTAAAACCCCAAAGCTCATAATTGTGCCCATGCCATGACAATCAATGATTTTTACAAGACCCCTGGGGTGAGAACCGGTGCTTTCCAGGCAGGGGATGAACACAGAAAGTTCACATATACAACACTGGGTTTTTTCATGTAAACTCCAATTCCCCCAAGTGCCTCGAGCGCTAGGGACGAGGATGTCTCTTCCCAACTTTGGGCGTCCCTGCCCGGCGCCCAGTCCGCCCGACCCGCCGCGTCCCCGCGCTGCCCTCCGGGGGTCCCCTCCTTCGGTCCAGCCCCGCCTCCCCTTGCCCTCCCTGGGCGTCCCCTCCTGCCTGTGGAGGTCGAGGACGGCGGCAGCGGCTGGGGTCACTGACATGGAAAGGAACACGATGGACGGAGGGCGGGACAGGTCCTCCCCTCTTCCTCTTGGCTCTGTTCTGACAGTGAGGCAAAGAAGGCAAGGCTGTACCCGCAGCGGTGGCGGAGGCGAAGGGAGGAGGCGACGGCTGCAGAGGGGACTGCGACAGCGGTGGCTGGGACCGGGCTGCCATGGCAACAGCGAAACCCCGCCTCTTCCATCCGGGGCCTATTCCTTCACAGATGGGGGACGCCCACCCTCAGTATGGCGCAGGCGCAGACCGCAGCGTCCTCCTCTACGCTGAAGCGACTCATCTGTCCGACCAGGAAGGAACTTTTGAGACACGGTTTCCAAGGAGACCGCCAGAGAAACAAAGTAGCGAGGCGGGGTTCGCGGTGGGGGCGGGACTTAATCGCCGGCCATCTTGGAGGCGTGGCAGACGGTTTCTGCTCTTGTTATTGATCTCACAGAAAGCCACTCCGGAAGTTCTCAACTCACTAGAAGCAACAAGTTGGTCCGCCTTTTACCTAAGGGAAGGACAATTAGGGGTTGGTTTTTTTGGCGTGTGTTAGTCCTTTTTTTTTTTCTTAATCAGAACCCAAACTGGGCTCAAATAGGGTCGGACGTGAGGACTTTCTCCCCTAAACGGTGCCTTCCTTTGGAGCCGAGAAGTGAGGTGCACGTCCTGAAACGTTGAGAGACGCCCCCCTCCATCCTTCCTCTTCCCTGCCCCCCAAAAATGCAAAAAGAGATGCTTAGAAACCACTCCCATTATTAAAAATAACTGTTCTTTTAAAACAATTGCTTTTCCTCTAGGGAGCTTATGAATTTTTAAATTAAACAGTCTCCAAATGCTAGGATATAATATAGAAAGGGGAAAAACTCAGAGGATCACAAAACAATCATTAGAATGACTCAGTTTGGCTGCGCATAATAGTGATTCTCAGTTTCCTCTGCAGTCATCTTTATCCTGCCCTGTTATATGGGAGTGTTTGTTTTAGTTGGTGTCTGTTAATGTCAGAATTAGTACATTGCCCTAAGATTACTTAAAATATATATTTATCAAGATGAATGCGAACTTTTGTGGGCGGATTTATTTCAGTCAGTGTCTGTGATGAGGTCTGTTGTCTGTACCTCAGTTTGTAAAAATCTCACTTATATTGCGGCACCTATGTATGTAACAACAGTTTGTAATAAGCCTATGCAATTAAGCTGTAAAAGTCACACTTTCCCCCAGCCATAAAGGCATTCACTCTGCCTCTCCCCTGCCCCCAGCCTCAAAGTCTTTTCCCAAGCTATGAGTCAGTCTGCTTAGATAGTTTCTCATGAATCAATCACCCAAGTATTCTTAAAGAAATATGTAACCCCTTCCTTCTTAGTGGCCAGCTACACCAGGAACCTTGAACAACATTATCAAGGAGATAACTTCCCTCCCAAGATGGTCCCTAATCAGTCTAGCTTCCAAACTTGGAACCTGGACTTATGTCATTCATCTTTGACCAAAAAGTTACCTAGTGATGTGTCAAGGCAAAAACCACACCTCTCGCTCCCCTCCCCTCTGATTTCTCCCAATGAATTATGGGCAATACGCCTGCGCAGTTGGTATAAAAAGTGCATGTCCCTTTAAGCACTTAATCACTCCCAAATCCCTCCCAAACCCCACCTTTGCCACCTAGTTAGCATAATGAACCTATGACTGACAGTTTTGTGTCTTTAAAAACTGCATCTCTAGCCCCTACACTTTGCAGGCTTTCTCTGACACGTCCCTGCCCGCTGCAAAGCATAACATAGAACTTTATCACTCTGCCTTAAATCCCTGTCAGCTTGCAGGTCTCCTTACTCCCCTCCCCCCCTTGCCTCAGTATAACAATAAACTTTTATAACTCTGCCAAAAGACAGCTGAGTCCAGTAATTCTTTTCCGACGACAAACCTAGAAAGGATTTCATTAGAAATTCCCCTTACTTATACCTCTTAATCTGAATGTTAGAATTTTTTAAAAAATAGAATGGTACTTAGCACTTTGCCTTAAGATTAACTAAATACATATATTTATCAAGTGTTGCATTTTTTTTTTCCTTTGGGGAGGCACAGTTTATTGCTGTTTGAAACTGACCAGGAGAATTTTTCTAAATTTTTTTTTTTGCCATGGCTCATGGGAGGTGTTTTTGAAAAATAAAATCTTGCTGCCCAAGCCAAAGACACAAAGCATGCAAAAAAAGAGACAAGTTCTCAAAGATTTATTTATAAAGAAAAGGATAAATTGAGCTAGGTACTGGATTTAGTCCCATAGGGAATTTCCCAGGTGAAGAAAACACCAATGCCTGGCTACCTTCTCTTCAATTTATAGTTTTGGGAAAGAGCTTATCAATAAGTGGCTAAATGACCTGCTCATTATCACCAAAAAAATTTTTTTAATGAAAATAGCTTTGAGATTCTTTAAAATCCCACAGTTTCAAGAAAATTTTTTTTAGTGTAAGGACTTCTAAAAGAAAAAAATAGATATTCTGAGTAATGAAGTCTATTACTTTCTGGTCAGTTTGCAAGTACTGTATTACAACCTGAAAAAACAATTCATCAGATAATGTATCAATACCTTTGACTTGAATTCTGTTTTATAAATGGATGATTAATAAAGTTGGGATAAGTAATAAATAGGATATTATTCCACTTCAAGGGTGGCTAGGTGTCACAGTGGCTTGAGTGCTTAGTGTAGAGCAGGGGCAGGGAACCTGCTCTCTCCAAGCCACATGTGGCCCTCTAGGTCCTCAAGTGCAGTCCTTTGACTGAATCCAAATTTCACAGAACAAATCCCCTTAATAAAAGGATTTGTTCTGTAAAACTTAGACCCAGTCAAGATGATGCACTCAAGGACCTGGAAGGCCACATATGCCTTCCAAGCCACAAGTTCCTCACACCTGGCTTAGAGAGTCAGGAAGACCTGAGTTCAAAGCCAGCCTTCCCAGGCATAAAACAGAATAATACCAATCATGACCCACAAAAGTCCCAGACTGTTTAATCTAAGAACAAATGGTCCTATATAACACTCAATAATCTCTGAGAACATCACCCTTGGAGAAGCACCCTTCAGAAAGCAAGGTACTAGATTAAAGGCATATTGAAGATAGTCACCAATATCCCCTACAGTATCTAGAGAGAAGTTGTGCACATCATAAGAAGTAAATGTTTGCTGGTTGTTTAAATTAATGTTCATGATCATTACAGACTCTGAAAAAGGTTCAATAATAATAAGTCAATATAATCTTCACTAAAAAGTCAGGGAATTACATATTTCTGTCACATGATGGTTGATAGAAGGTCAAGGTTTAATGAATTTTAATCACATATAAATTTTATTTCTCTGGATTACTACAGTGATGTCAACTAAAGGTAGGTGTTATATCTGCTTTTGAATTAAACAGTCAACAAAAACCAAAATAAACTATCATATATTCTCTTGTTAAGCAACTCTAGTTTCCACAGCTGCATAACAACCAACCACAGAAATGTACATAGTCAGCTTATGACAGAATAAAAAGGTATTGTTTGAGACGAAAGGGTATCAGTAGAATTCTTTAATGATGTGTCAAAGTTGTGAAACATTTAGTAATTACTCATAAATGATATGTATTATAAATTATAGCAGAAAATTATACTTTTAAAAAGTATAAAGTATAAAAGTAAAAAAGTATAAAAATAAATTAAAAAGTAAAATTTACCTCTGCTTTTTGTCCTTGAACACTTTAGTGAATCAGAGCTCTAATCAATGTGAGTACTCCTTTTCTCCAGCACAGATTCCAACTCCCTTCCAGACCTTCTCATCCTGTGTAATTTTTGTTAAGATTTTTCCTTGAATCCTCCGTAGAAGACTCACCTCATAAATTGAAAGAACTTCCTATGGTTTGGTTCTTTAAATATTTTGTGAGCATTTATGAAATATCCACTATCACTCTTACTATATAATCAGTCTTTCTCCTTTTTCTGGTAACATATATTCTTGTAATAATAATTCTTTTATGCTTCACCTCTTAATGTTTAAAAAAGCCAACTTCAAAAATATATTTATGTATATATGTACATAATACATATATGTAAGCAAATTAGAAGGGACACAAATAAGTATTAAATCTTTGCCCCAAGTTTCTCTGATAAAGGTCTCATTTTCAAGATATATAGGAATTGATTCAAAATTTTAGGAATAAAAGCCATTCTCCAATTGATAAATGGTCAAAGGATATGAATAAGCCTTTTTCAGAAGAAGAAATCCAAGCCATCAATAGACTTATGAAAAAAAAATGCTCCAAATTACTAATAATTGTTGTTGTTCAATTATTTTAGTCATGTCTCTTTTTTTTTCTTTTTGGAGGAGAGAAGGCAGGGCAGTTGGGGTTAAGTGAGTTGCCCAAGATTACACAGCTAGTAAGTGTTAAGTGTCTGAGTTCATATTTGAACTTGGGTCCTCCTGACTCCAGGGCCAGTGCTCTATTCACTGTACCACCTAGCTGCCCCATGTCTAACTCTTCATGACCCTATTTAGGTTTGGGTGGTTTTTTGTTTGTTTGTTTTTGGCAAAGATACTGGAATGGTTTGCCATTTCTTTCTCCAGCTCATTTTACAAATGAGGAATTGAGGCAAATAAGATTAATTGACTTGTCCAGCTATTAGTATCTCAGGCCAGATCTGAACTCAGAAGACTCATCTTCCTGACTCCAAGCCCAGCACTCTATCCATTGTGCCACCTAGCTGGAAGCTGATTGTGATTGTTTTATGCTGCAAATGGCTTAGTAGTTATCACTAATTTCTTTTGGGAATAGTTTTCCCCTGCTACACCTTGATTTAGTCCCAATCAGAGTTTCAGCTAGATTTAAAAATCCACCTACTCAAACAGATTTTGGATCAATGCAAAGGATAATCACTGGCTCTGGAGGAAGAGGGTCTGGAACTAGATCCTCCCTTTGACACTTATTACCTGTATGATTTTGGGTGAATCTCTTAATCCACTGGACCTCAATTTCCTCATCTTTAAAATGACTGGGTGTATCAGCAAGCACCCTAGCATGCCCAGGATGGCTGCTAGCACAGGTTCTTAGATCTGCTTTTCTAAAGGAAAGCAACTCAAAAAGGGTTAACAATCTTACTTTAATCAAACAAACATATATTGTTTACCTAGTTCAGGGGAAAAAAGTCAGCACTCTGAACTTCAGAGAATACAAACAGAAGTTACAAGCAGACAAAGAAATAGATCATCAGATGGGCTTCCAGCCGTCTGACCATTACATCCATACCTAGTCAGTTACCAGAGAGGGAAGCATCAACATCTGGGTTCTTCAAGGCCAGGGGGCTCAACAGCTTCCCAGAGTCTCATCTGGCCCAATCACACAACTCTTTCCAAAGTAAGCCCCAAAGAAAACCTCACATCAAGGTATATATAGTTTCCCCTGGATCAGAGACTGTCACAACCCTCTTGACCCACTGCCCAATCACAAAGTAATAAGGTGTGGGCATTCCTGATGAACAAGCCTCCCGCCACAGGCTCCATGTGACCACATTCAGCCTATTAGGGGGCAGAGTATACTTTCAAATAAGGGAAGGTTCTCAGAGCCACTTAAGCCTATCAAAGGGCCTAGGGGCAGGGAAGATCTTCAGATTACCATAACACTGGGTTGAAATAGATGGACCCTGAGGTTCTTTCCAACTCTAAATCTATGTTATTATAATCTACGATTTTGATCTATGAAGATTTTAGCTATAGCAAAGTAGATACTGGGTGAGTCTTGTCCATAAAGTCCCATAAGTTGATCATAGGGAGGTCCACTCAGTGTGCCAGGGGCCTTTCTCACAGTCAGTATTGCAAGGATACCAATAGAATATGTTGGTTGTTCACTGGTAATCTCTTGATCTCACCACATAGCTAGTCTACCTTCTTTTTTGCTTATATCTTTCTTTGTATACATTTTTACAAACACATAAGCCCTATTACTGTTGAATAATTGATATGGTCTCAAATGACACTTTGGAGGTATGTTGTTAAACATTTCCTCCCAATTACTACCATTGTCCAGTAGCTAAAGTATAGAGGAAAAAGCAAACATATGAACAATGAAAAATATTTGCACAAAATTAAATAAGGTCTTTTCTATTGCGTAAAGACATTAGAAAAGAATACTTTGATTTCAAGAGTATGAAAGATATGGCTGATTGGTATTTCAAGTTAAGTAAATACTTAGACCCTTAAGCATAGAGATAAGATAAATAGTTAAGTGTCAGGAACAGATAAAACATGACCATGCATGTCTTTTATGGTCAAAGAATATATAATCTGTGCAGAATAGATGTATACAAATACTGTACTAAGGCCATGAATTAGAGCTAGCTCTATTTCAATAAAGGTTCTAAGATTTCAGCTATGTGAGTCTGTCTCCCACCAATGCAGGTAATAACTCCTCTATATCTTAGTAGACTTTAATCAGTTGCCGTGAATGAAAAAAATTTTATCACTTGTTCAGCCATCTGTGGGGATCATGCTATGAAACATGCATGGAGTTGGTCTTACTTGCTGGTCTCTTACAATGGGCCCCTTGCTAAAGGATACTAGCAATCAGAGAATTCTGATTGGTTCCCGTGGTCCTTGTCACTTGGGGCTATGTCCAAGATGGTTGGTGATTGAAGAGAAAAAGCCCACTCGGTGGACATAAATCAGAGATTATGAGAACAAGCTTTATTCTGTTTCTTGAGGGACAGGATTTCTCAAGTTTGAACCCACTCCACGTGAGTCCTACATAAAAAATAAATATGGGTCAGTTTTTGAATGGAGTGGGCCTGGGCCAACAGGAAAGCCTTCAAACAGAAGTTTATACTTGAGTGGTCTCCAAGGAAACAAATTTTAAAAGGCAAAGAGGAGGAGGGAGTACATTCCAGGCTGGGGCAACAGCCAGGCCTAAAGACATGGGGAAGGGAAATGGAGTATTATGTACAAGGAACAACAAACTAGTTTGGCTGGACTGTAGCACCCAGTAAAGGCTGGAAGAATTATAAATGTCAAAAAAGGAATTTATATTTTATTCCAGAGGCAGGAGCTGTTGGAATTTATTAAGTAAGGGAGTGGCAGGGATGACAGCCATGTGGAAGGTCAATTAGAGAGGGTCTAACAATAGAGGCTGGGTAAATAAAGAGAAGGGGACAGGTGGAAGCTTTCTACTATGGAAGTAAAATTAATATATTTAAGAGACATGGAAGGGGGGACATATTTGTAGTAAGAGGACAACAGAATGACAATTTTAGCACTAGAAAAGACCTTGAAGGTCATCTAGTACAACACCTTCATTTTGGGAAATCGTGATTTGTGCAAATACATACAAGCCAATGGCTGAACTGAATTCAAGTCCTCTGACTCCAAATTTAGAGTTCCTTCTACTCTGCTCTGCTGCCTCTTGTCAACCAATTGGATTTGGGGATGGGGGGCCGCAGAGGAAGGGTGATGATGTAAGGAGAAGAGTCAAGGGAGATTCCAAGGTTACTAATCTAATGGACAGAAGATATGATGGTGTTTTCAATAGAAAGAGGGAAATTTGGAGACGGAAGGTCTGGCTAATAATATGGAAATGTAATATGGAAATATAATGGAAAGAGGGCTGAGTTTGCATTCACAGATGAGTCACAGGTTCAGATCTAGGCTCTGCTATTTACTCCCAGTATAATCTTTAACAAATCACTTAACCTTTCTTTGCCCCAGTTTCCTTGACTGTTAAGAGGGAGTTGGAAAAGATGAATTAGACAAAATGGAGCAATTTATATGCATTAAAAGAATGCAAGAAGAGAATAATAAAATAATAATAATCAAAAGTTTTATTCAGGTTTCCTGTATTCTATTGTATTCTATTCCTGTATTCCAAGTTATTTCTTGGTCATAAATGCTAATGATTTTAATATTTATGTTTTGAAGCAATACAGTTGTTGTTACTCAATCTTTTCAGTCTGACTCTCTGTGACCCCATTTGGATTTTTTTTTTTTGGCAAAGCTATTGGAACGGTTTGCCATTTCTTTCTCCAACTAATTTTACAGATGAGGAAACTGAGACAAACAAGATTAAGTGATTTTCCCAGGATTCACACAGCTAGTAAGTGAGGTCAGTTTTGAGTCTTCCTGACTCCAGGCCTGACACTCTATCCACTTTGCCTCCTAGTTGGCCTAATACAGTACTTAGAGTATTAATAGGTTGGACAGAGGGAATAAGGGAAAGATGAATGGCCATTGAAATCAAGGGATACAATGATAAGGAAAGCTAATCAAGGCAAAACAACTGTGAGAGGGAATTATTTTTTTCTCTTTTGGGGTTCCCACTTTATTTAAAGACTCGATTTGTTTTATAAAGAGATTATTAAAGAAACATTGAACAAACAGGTATTGTTCCCAAAAGAATTATGACTTCAGGCTTTAATGACACCTTTGTTGCACACCATTTGGTTATATTAGTTTGAGCCCCCAAGTGTGGTAGTCCACTATTTTTCTCTGAGTTATAACTCTGCGTAAGAGCTACAGTTTGACCATACTTGTTAATGTGAAATGATGCCCATGAAAACTAAAAGGGACAGAATCATTGTTATAGGTTTATAGGTTTTCATTGTATCTTGTATACATACTGTGCTTTTCCTGGTTTCTGCAAAGGGCCCAAGTGACAAAGATAAACTGCTTAGCTTCTACTAGACTAACTTCTAAATCTGCAAATAAGTTTCCTCTCCATTTTCTTCTTAGTTTCTCCACCTCTTTTATTCTCTCTTCCCTTGTTCTTCTATGCTGATTCTTCTTTCTCCCTAGCCATTATCCATAGGCAGATATTAAGCAGTGTCCTTAAAGAACATAAATATTAATATTTCCACAGTGTATTATACCATGGGAAAGTGTTCCATGGTGGAGAGAAAGATTACTAGTCTTGGAGCCAGGATAGACCTGGGTGAGTTAAACATCTGTCCCTGACACAAACTGACTATGTGATGCTGACAAATTACTTAACCTCTTAGTGCTCCATGCAACATTCTATGCCTCTCAGAGGCAAAGAAGGTGCTGACGAATGACATTGGCAGAAGAATTGGCTTCACCAGGAGCTCCCTACACCCATGAAATCACAAGTCCTCTCCTTATCCCTATTAATCTATAAAATAATGGTTCATCCTATAAAATGAACATTAGCCAAGAACCTGCTAATATTATTAAAGGGTAGCTAGGTGGTATAGTGCATAGAGTGCCAGACTTGGAGTCAGAAAGACTCCTCTTGCTGAGTTCAAATCTGGCCTCAGATACTTACTAGCTGTGTGACCCTGAGAAGTCACTTAACCCTGTTTGCCTTATTTTCCTCATCTGTAAAATGAGCTGGAGAAGGAAGTGGCAAACCACCCCTTTATCTTTGCCAAGAAAACCCCAAATGGGGTCACAAAGAGTCAGATATGACTAAATGGCTCAACAACAACATTATTATGTTCCCATGAAATCATCGGGAAGACTAAAGAGTTTTATAGTCAGTGATTCCCATCCTTCTAACTGTGGAATGGCTTGCTCTCCTTGGAATGTTGGATTCTCTTTGCTCTTTTCCTCCCTCATTTTTGTGACACACCTCTGGTCTCTTAAAGTCCTTGTCAGAGATACTACTTTCATTAGCTCCCTCTTTGACACCAGGCTAAAGACCCTCTCTTCTGTTGTAAACAGGACCATTGGTAGGAGTCCGAAGAATCAGTAACATTGCTTATATTTGCAGCAGAGAAGGGGATCCTATAGCCAAACGGCAAAGGAGAAAAGAAAAGGCTGGGAAAGCAGTATCTTCAATGTAGCATGACGATGTGGAAGTTATCTTGGCTTAAGCCTTGGTATGTCTTTCCAATCTGGAAAGGTTTAGAGGCCTAGGCTATTGAGGTAAAGTATGTTGTCTGAGGATCAGGTCGAGTTCAGAGACTTATCACCAGCTTGGCTACAGGATGATGAATGTTTTTCAGCCCCCAGGGTACTCACCAAAGGCGATAACACATTATAGCTTTAGGTACAGAAGGGACCTCAGAGGTCATCTAAGCCAACCTTTTCATTTTGCAGATGAGGAACCTGAGTCCCATGGATGTTGGACTGGTTCAAGGTTATGTATATCATAAGTGGTAAAACTGGGATTTGAAGTAAGTCATCTGATTCCTAATCTAATGCTCTTTTCATCCCAAAAAATTGCCTCAAAGACCACCTCCTAAGTCATTGCAAGCCTGTAATCCGCATTGGTGAAGGGAATAAACACTTCCAGAAAATTACAAATACTCAAAAGCAGTAAATTATCAGCAAGCTTTTATTGAGCAGTTACTCTGGAAGTGCCTATGCTGTGGCTATTTTGTTAATTCCTATCTTGGAAGCTACCATATCCGCCACATCCAATCCATTCTCCTAATTTCATGTCATTTTAAAATATATTTTAAAATATATTTTTATTTTAAAATATATTTTTAAATGTATTTTTATTATTTTTAAATATATTTTCTTCACCTAATATAATTCATGAAGTCACAGTCCTATCAGGCTCTAAATCCTAGTAAAGTGCAGAAACACCTAGGAAAAAAAGGTTTTTTAGGACTTAGTATCATTTAATACAACCTATGTATTCTACAGATGAGAAAGTGAGACCCAGAATTAGCTGCCTGAGTTCACTGAATTTTAAAATGAGAGATGATAATACCATCTGCCTCCCAAAGTTGTTGTGAAGATATATGAAATAATATTTGTAAAGTGCTCAATACAGTCGCTGGCACACGGTAAACACCTTAATGAATGCCTTTCCTCTTTCCTTTAGCTGTTTGTCATCCCTAACTTCCCACAGATTAATCCTTTTGACTCTAATAATAGCAATAATAATCATAGCTAGTATTTATATGGCACCTACTTTGTGCTAAGTGCTTTACAGGACCTCATTTGATCCTTATAACAACCCTGCAAGGTAGATGTAGGTGCTGCTACTAGCATTATTTCTGAGCTGAGGAGATCAGAAAAACAAAGGTTAACAAACTTGCTCAAAGTCACAGAGCTAGTAAATAAATGTCTGAGGTCAGGTTTGAATTCAGGTCTTCCTGACTCCAGACCCAGCTTTCTATCTACTTCATGAACTACCTCTGGCAGATCTCTTATTTCACTGGTCCTAGGGCTTTCTGTTTTCTCTCCCCTCTTCCCACTTTTAATCTTCTATATCTTCTCTCAAGTTGTTTGTCACTCATCCAAAACCTTGGGAAATTGCTGAAAAGGTATAATTACCTAATGACATCACCCCAGGTGAACTGTGACTGAAATGCCTAGGGCCATTTTCTATCATGGATTTCAACTTGGCCAGGAGTCATTGAGACGTTTCTTATCAAAGGAGCATAGAGGCTTAAATTTAGGGTTAGAAGGGACCTCAGAGGCCATCTCATCTAACCCCTCATGTTCCAAATGAGAAAAATGTAGGTTAAGTGACTTGTCTAAAGTCACACTACTTGTAAACATCAGAAGCAAAATTTGAATCCAGATCCTCGGACTCCAGAGCCAATGAATGAATTTTGTTTCCACTACACCACATTGGCTTATGTTACCATTTGGCATACTTGATACCTGCTTCATTGATTTACCTTTGAAAGGCCAACCTCCTATTAGTGAAAATTTCGGGAGAATCAGAATTGACAGTAGAATCACTGTGACAAAGAAGAAAGTTGTTACCATCTTGACCTGGTGACTGGTGAGTGCTAGTAGTGTATGTTCTCATGAGGTACAGGGGCTTGAGATGGAGGAAGAAATTTTCCTAGTTTTTTGCTGATTATCTTTTCAGCTTTTATATAAGTTATCCTTTTGATCACTGTTTATAATGGTGCCAAAAAAGTCCTTAACCCATCTTCACTTTTCATGTTCTTGGCATGTTACTCAATTTTTAGTCATCTTTTCATCTTTTAAAATATTTTTACTATAACCCTATGTAACTTTAATGACCACTGTACATCCTTTTGACACAAATATCACCACTTACTTAACCAGTTCATCAATAACATGATAGAACAAATCAGTTACATAATGGCATCTGAATTTTCATAACAAGGAATTGCAACAGGAAAACTGAATGATCATGATGAAACCCAGCTCCCCTAAAGAAATCAGCTTGATAATATGGAACAATCTGGACTTCCTGCCATTAGAGGAAATGTTCAAAAGCTTGTAGAGAAGTAGGTGACCTCATCAATCCATGTAACACCAGGTAGTTCTGTGGTTCTCTGGCTCAATAGGAAATGGAATTTGCTGAAGTCTCCACATCTGATGGAATTAGGAGTTAGGATTTCCTGAAGAGAGTTTGTTACCCCAACCTTCTAAAAAATCTTCCTGCTCTTGAAATTTTTTTAGGGCCAGATAATTCAAGCAAATGTTATTTCAGTTGTCTTAAGGTCTGACTGTTGTAACACTTTGTAGGAATGTGTCCTAGTTTTATTCACATATCTTAATGGCTGTTCTCTAACTCCAGTGATATATTAAAACTGTTAAGAGAAATGGTGGCAGAGTGGATAGAGGTGGACAGTGTCCAGATAGAAGTGTGAACATATTGACTGTGTGACCCTGGCCAAGTCACTAAACTGTCCTGTGATACAGGCCACTCTCACTATTAGTTTAAGGGAAAATACCAACCTGCATTGGTATGGGAAGTTTCCTTATTCAGGAGATTTTATACCATTGAAACTGTAGGTGTAGTCCTCAGTCCCTAAGAAATATAGCATGACTACAATAAGCAAGGAAAATGACAAGCATCTGGACAGTTCTTCAGATACTGCAGCAAAAACAGACAAGATGTCAGCGTTCCTTTCATTTTACTTAAATTATTTTGAGAGATTCATTCATGCTTTTTCAAATAGCTAGTATGGGAATAATCAACATTAAACAAAAAACATTTTTTTAAATGCCAAGACAGAAGAGCCCAATCCACAGTTCCTTTCAGTTAAATCAAATATTCCTTGGCTTTTAAGGAAAAAATAATCAGATTCCATTATTCTCTATAGTTTGCAAACTGATCAGAGAAGACTTAATTTAAATCCAAGATTCTTCCTTGAATACACTTAGCAAGTTTCCAAAGATTCTCCCACTGCTAGTAATGATTAATGATTTTCAATCTCCATTTCTGGCCCCCACAGAATACAAGGAAGTTAAAATGTCTTTTAATGGGCATTTAATTTAAAATAAAAGGTATTAAAAGGTAATTTAAAATAAGAGACTCAGCACAGAGACTATCATATGTTAGGCTAGTTATAGAATTTGATAGGTAAGAGTCTCTTTACATTTTTTAGCCATAAGATGTTAAGCTTTGACTATATCCTCTCTGAATTCTATAACATTTTTGATAGTTAATCATAAAAATTTAATTACCCCATAAGAAATTATCAGTCTCTGTAATTCTATTAAATTGTAAGCTTCTTGAGGACAGGAACTGTCTTTGCATCTTTTTGTATCCCCATTGCTTAGCCCAATAGTAGGTGTTTAATTCATGCATATAGATTGATTGATTTAGCATAACATTTTACAGATCCTCTTTTCCCATTTGCCTCAATTTAGACTTCCCTTTCCTTCACCCAACGTCCAGGTCTACATTCTTTTCCAGTCTCTTCCCACAAATAACTAATAGCCTTAGATATTTTCTCTTCAGAAAATTGTACTCATAACCTTTTGATCCCAAATGACGACCTGTCTCCTAAGGTGCATGAATCTCAAGTTGTATGCTCTCCATGAACACTGAAGCATCAGCCTATTGGTCCTGACTCACTATTTTTGGGGCAACACTTCCCTGTTGTAATCGAACATATCTTTAATACTCACAGATGTGTCTGGAATAGCATACTGGGTCATAATCTCAATCTCTTGAAATGCTAGAAGCTCTGTAGGGCTTCAAGATCTCCATTATTCAAAAAATAATTACTCCAAGGATCATAGAAGGTGTTTTGCTGAGGTCTTGCTGAGTTTTTCAAGTAATCTAAATAATGAATCCACTTCACAATAATCAAATCTGCTCCAAGAAGGCTTCTCCAGACAAGATCTAACTGCCATATCTTCCATTACTCACCAGTTCATTAATTTATGCAACAACATCCTGAAGAACCAGGCAACTTAAGTAGCCCTATGACATCAGATAGTTCCATGGCCTTCTGATTCAACTCAAGCATGGAAGCCTTTGGAATTCCAACACTTTATCTAGTGATAGATTCCTTTAATTCATTAATTTTTACAAGTATTTATCTCTCCATTTCACTGCCCCTCAATTGAACAATAAAAAATAATAAAACCATTATAACAAATATATTTAGTCCAGCAAAATAAATTCTTACATTAGCAGTCTCCAAAAATGTATGTCTCATTCTCCTTAGCCTCCCTGGTAGGAGGTAGATGTCACATCTTCTGTCTTCTGGGTTCAGTTTATCATTGCATTGATGAGAATTTTAAAGTATTTCAAAGTCCTTTTTTTTCTTTATAATTTTGTTTTCATTGTATAAATTGTCCTGGTTTTACTCACTTCATTCTGCATCATTTCACAGAAGTCTTTAGTTTCCTCTGAAACCTGTAAATTTCCTGCTTTTTTATGGCACAATAACATTCTGTTATATTCACATGCCATAGTTTGTTAAGCTACTCCACAATAGGTGAGCACCCTCTTATTTTCTAGTTTTAACTCCTATGAAGAGAACTAGTATAAATATTTTTGTATATATGAGTCCTTTTCCTCTTTAATCACTCTGCATGAGGGCTTATTCCAGTACCCTTTTTTTTTTTAACCCAGAGGCCATAAGAATGATAAAAGAGGAAAAAAAATAGCATAACGAACCCATCTCATATATGCAACTTCTACATGTTTAGTCCCTCTCTTGCTTCCCCTTCCCCCAATTTTGCAATTAATGGAGGGAGTTGCATTCTCATCTCTTATTTAGGGCCAAGTTTGGTCATCGTAATTTCATAGCATTTGGTTTCAATTCTCTTTTTCATTTACATAATTGTGGTCATTGTGTATATTGTTTTCCTAGTTCTGCTTACTTTACTTTGCATCAGTACATGTATCTTCCCATGCTTCTCTGCAGGCTTCATATCCATTGTTTCTTACAGTGTAGGCATATACTGGCAAGAGGATCAAAGGTAGTATTACTATAGTAATATGTCATTACATTCATGCACTATAATTTGTTTAGCTATTCTCTGATCAGTGGACACCAACCAATAGGTGTTACCTTGTTACTACAAAAAGTGTTGCTATAAATATATTGGAAAGGTTCCATGTATAGTGGTAAGGACATAGGTTCTGGAGAAGACCTGGGTTTGAATTTTGCATCTATTATGTAATGTCATTTGAGTTTCAGCAAACCCCCTTATCTCTATGGGCCTGACTTTCCTCATCCATTAAGAGAAGGGATTAGATTTGATGATCACTGAGGTTCCCTCCAATTCTAAATCTATGAGACTACATGTATAGGAGACCTTTTTTCCCCTTTGACCTCCTCAGGGTGTTTGTGTATCAGTGAGATCTTTCCATTGAAAGGGTATAGGCACTTTAGTCACTTTCTTAGCATCACTGCAAATTGCTTTTCGGAATGGTTAGACCAATTCACTTCTTCACCTTGTGTTATTAGTTTGCTTGTCTTTCCACAGTCTCTCCAACACTGACTATTCTCTACTTTTGACTTCTTTGAAAATTTGCTTAGGTGTGAAGTGAAACTTCAGAATTATTTTGATTTGCATTTCTTTTAGAATTAGTGATTTGAATCCATATCTCATCGTAGTTGTTATTAAGCTTGCAATTCTTCTTTTGAGAACTCAGCAAGCATTGATCAAGTTCCCACTGTGTACCAGTTGCTATGCTAAGCACTGAAATAAAAAAAGTTATCTTTGGTATGATTTCACCAGTCCATGTATAATTCAGTTCATCATAGTGTACCTTTTTGTGATCTAATCAGGTCTGTCTGTTGATACACTTCCATATTGGTTTCATGAAAATATTATGCTTCTGCCTAAACTACAATAAGATTTTTAATTTCATTATCCCATTTTATCTAGGTCCTAATTTTTATAAATGTTTTGGATGTTATGGACTGAGGTAGCCCAGTATTTGAGATACTGGTTTCTCCCACTGACCTTCCAGACACTGGCCATACTTCTCAGTCTATTCACATATTATATGTAGGGTCATTATCTTCAACTTCTGATGCCTAAAAGTGTATCAAGTCATGGACAGCGACAGTTGTCATGCTAACATAAGAAAATATGGTATAGGACTTGGTGACTGAGCTCGGGCTACAGTAGCCTGGGATCGCAGCCAGAGCAGCAGCATCCTCCCACCCTTCTCGCTTTCTGTGACCCTTGGAGTGCCCTCGCCTCCTGCCATCATGCCATTCTCCAATAGCCACAACATGCTGAAGTCCCGCTTCCCTGCTGAGGAGGAGTATCTCGACCTCTCCTCGCACAACAACCACATGGCTAAGGTGCTGACTCCTGAGCTCTATGAAAAACTCCGAGATAAGGCTACATCAAGTGGCTTCACCCTGGATGATGTCATCCAGACCGGCGTGGACAATCCAGGGCACCCATTCATCATGACTGTGGGCTGTGTGGCTGGAGATGAAGAGTGCTACGACATGTTCAAGGAATTATTTGATCCTATCATTGAGGACTGCCATGGAGGCTACAAGCCTTCAGATGAGCACAAGACTGATCTTAACCCTGATAATCTGCAGGGTGGTGATGACCTGGATCCTAACTATGTGCTGAGTTCTCGAGTTCGAACTGGCCGGAGCATCCGAGGATTCTGCCTGCCTCCACGTTGTAGCCAAGGTGAGCGCCGGGCCATAGAGAAGCTGTCTGTGGAAGCTCTGGACAGTCTGGAAGGCGACCTGAATGGGAAGTACTACGCTTTGAAGAACATGACTGAGCAGGAACAACAGCAGCTGATCGATGACTACTTCCTCTTCGACAAGCCTGTCTCCCCACTCCTTTTGGCATCTGGCATGGCCCAAGATTGGCCCGATGGCAGGGGCATTTGGCACGACAACAAGACCTTTCTGGTGTGGATCAATGAGGAAGATCACCTGAGGGTCATCTCCATGCAGAAGGGAGGTAACATGAAGGAGGTGTTCACACGTTTCTGCACAGGGCTCACCCAGATTGAAACCCTTTTTAAGACCAAGAACTACGAGTTTATGTGGAATCCTCACCTGGGCTACATCCTGACACGCCCATCCAACTTGGGCACAGGCCTCCGTGCAGGTGTCCACATCAAGCTTCCCCATCTGGGCAAGCATGAGAAGTTTGGTGAGGTGCTGAAGAAGCTGAGGCTGCAGAAGAGGGGGACGGGGGTGTGGACACAGCAGCTGTGGGTGGTGTCTTTGACATCTCCAATGCTGACCGACTGGGCTTCTCTGAGGTGGAGCTGGTGCAGATGGTGGTGGATGGTGTGAAGTTGCTCATTGAGATGGAGAAGCGTTTGGAGCAGGGCCAGTGCATCGATGACCTTATGCCAGCCCAGAAATGAGCAGTTGGCCCCCAAATTCTGCGCTTCCTAATTTATTGGATGAATGAATAACCACCATCCTTCCTGCCTGTGGCGCCCTGGGGGGCTCCTGATGCAGCCTACCTAATCATGCTGTACAGAAGTCTTCCTTCCATCCTTGGTGTTAAGAGTTTTATTTTTGATGGCTGAGATGTTGCTGAATGCTGAAATAATAAACTATTGTTTTGGCCTGAAAAAAAAATATGGTTTAATTCCAGAAGCATCATTCCTGATAGGACTAAAAGACTGCACCTCCAGCATACTTCCTGCTCTGGATGGTTGAGAGAGCCTAGCTCTACTTTTGCATTTACTGTTGTTGTTCAGCTGTTCTTCAGTCATGTCCAACTCTTTTGTGAACCCATTTGGGATTTTCTTGGTCAAGATAACTGGAGCGGTTTGCCACTTCCTTCTCTAGCTGATTGTACAGATGAAGAAACTGGGTGAAACACTGGGATCACACAGCTAGTATCTGAGGTCAGATTTGAACTCGGGAAGATGTCTTCCATATTCCAGGCCCAGTACTCTATCCACTGCACCACTTAGCTGCCCATTTTAACTAGTATATCCTGGCTAAAGTGTTCAGGTTCAGAATCCCCCAGCCTGGGGGGGTTGAGTAACTCTGTAACTCTTCATTCCTGTTAGGTTGGACACCTTCTTAAGAAGCTCATTTTGAAAATTGATTCCCTGCTAAGTATATACCCTTTTTAGAAAACGATACACAGAGAAATGCCTTTTTTTTCATCAAACTTCGGCAAAAGCAGATACTGTCTGTGCTTAAGTTAAACAGTTCTGTGCAACGTGAATAAAATGACTGGTGACCTCAAAACACTATTTGCCTCTCATTCACCTCCAGAGAACGTCACCCACAACTCCATAGTCACAGAATTTGAGTTCAACTCATACTTGGCCAAGAATCATTTCTATGATGTGGCCAACAAGTCAACCAGCCCTGGCTCGAAGGTCTTCAGTGAGAGAGAATCCACTTCCTATCCACTTTGGACAGTTCTATTCTTTGCCAAGACTTTCCACACATTTTTTGCCTCTTTGCAACTTCTATACGCTTTTTTTTTTAGTTTCTTAAATCTCTGATTTAATTTTTAAGTAATTTTTTTTTCAATGAACAAAAATCAATTTTCTCTCGCACACCCCAACCCCTAATCACTGGGGAAATGAAATAAAATCTTTGTAACAAATATGCCCATCAGCTGGGGCTTGGCTAAACAAATTGTAGCATATGAAAATAAAGGAAAGAAATGAGCATTTATTAAGTGCTTACTGTATGCCAGGCACTTTAAGTCCTTTACAAATATCTCATTTGATCCTCATGGCCATTCTGTAAGGTAGGTGCTATTATACTAATTTTACAGTTGAGGAAACTGAGGCAGGCAGAGGTTAAGTGACTTGCCCAGGGTCATACAACTACAACATGTCTGAGGTTGGTTTTGTACTTATCTTCCTGACTGAGGCCCAGTGATCTTCTACACCACCTAGTTGGGTATTATTGTTCCAGAAGAAATGATGAAGGGGACTGTTTTAGTGAAATCTGAAAATGCTTGAATGAATTCATAGAGAGTGAACAGAATGAGGAGAACATTTGATGACGACATCACCATGGAATAAAACAACTTTGAAAGACAAGAATGCTGATTAAGGGACCAAGCATTCTTCCTACCCACCTTCTGACTGAGAGGTAATTGGCTTGCTGAAGTTCGATGAAGCATATATTTTTTTGGATAAGATCAATGTAGCACTCATAATGGCATGATTATGAGTTGTGTAATTAAAGACAAAGGAGTAGATGGTACCTCCTGGACAGCTTACAATCTAAACAAGGAAAACGGGGGTGTATAGAGCAGGACAACAAGGACACAAAAACTACAGGACTAGAAGACAAAGAACTGTTGTTCAGATCAAATTGTAACCAAATTTTTGGTGATGATAAATCAATGAGCATAGGGAAGAGAAGACTAGTCTAGATCTAGGGTTATGGCTTCAGGAATTCTTAATAATAAGATTAATAAAACTAGTTATTTAAAAAATGTATAGGAGAAAGAAACAACAGTAGTAGACCAAAACACAGCTAGGTAATACTAAATAGTGTAATGGAACATTAGATAAAATGAGAAAAAAAATACAAGTTAGAGAGACACAGTGGAAGGTAAAGATCCTAAGTTAGAAACTGGTAGAAAAAATTAAAAGTTAATAAAGTTAGGAGAAAACAGGGGTAATAATGAATCTGAAACTTGAGACAACAGATTTAGAGAAGTGATTACAAAGTTATTTTCCACACATTCAATTTTAAAATATTTTAAATAAAAAAGGAAAACATACTATAAAATATTTATTTGATAAAAATAATTTTATAATCTACACAGAATTGAATAAAACATACAACAGATAATTTCCACTTGTCTGCAAAACCACATACAGTAAGTTCATCTGTGCAAATTAGATTCTTCTAAAAACTCACTGCACAGGTAAAGACCTCCTTTTCTTATATAACTAAAGGGTTATGTGGTCTACCTGACATTCAGAGACTAGGGAAATAAACGCTTTGGTAGCCAGACATTTTGATTATGTCATAATCTATTTCATCATTAAAAAAATAACCTAAAACACTTCATAACAACAAACTGTGGCTTGTTTTAGAATGAACAATTCCCACAAGAGAAGATAATGTAAGAAATCCCCAAATCCAGAAGCTATAACTTCAAAGGAATCATTTCCCCCTTTCTCCCCTAGCTTGTTCTTGCCCATCCTCTTCATCTTAAAGGAAGGCATAAGGAATGACCTATGATCCTCATCCAACTGTATATGTCCTAATCAAAGTAGATGGAAAGCTTTCACTTATTCCTCCCTCCCCTACTCCTACATCACCAATATGGCTTAGTTATGTTCTTCTAAAATTACAAAAAACAAAACCAAACTGTGACTCAGTTAAGAGCAGCTACTCAGAGGTAGCCAGAATAAGGCAACGCCATTTCAGCTTGACTGGCTTCTCAAAATATGACATAAATACAGATATGTTTCGTACACATTAGCAGCCACTCAGGAGACATTTCAAGATCAAGTGGGAACAATTGTGTTTTCCTTCATGTAACTTGGAAACAGAAACCTCCATCAATGTCTAATTTTAATCAAATCTTTAAGGTGACCCATTTCCGAAGTTAAAGGCAGATTTCTGGTAAAGAACCCAACAGTCAATCCCAGGCCTGTCTTACAAATTACATGGTCCCGTTTGTGCAAAACAAAATAAAAACCCTACCTCGGAATGGTGTTGGGTCATCTTGGATAATAGGAAGACAACAAAAAGATAGGAAGTGAAACTGTTTTTAAATCTTCCTCTTGTTTAGGGCTTAAAGGGACACTAAATGGGCCGGTTGTAACCACAGCCCACAATTCATTCTAGGTTTCAACATAAAGTCAAAGTCCTTCACACTAAAGAATTAGTGTCCTTTAAATTTTCGGATAAGGTGCATTCATTTGGCAATGAACAGTTTAGTGGGTTAGCAGGCCTCAAGCTCGCCACTCTTTGTACCTATATGAGCTTCTCTGGGAAGCATAATTAGTAATGTACAATGTACTGGTGAAAGTACACACACATATCTGAGAGAACACTTACAGTGAGCTAAAAATAATAATTTAAAATACACAACATATATTCCTCAGGAAACAGAACCACAGCAAATATTGCCCACTTGTGATAGAAACAATCATTTACACAAACATGAAAGTGAATACGTGTAGCCAAAGAAACATTAAGTGGTATAGAGGCGAGTACTGCCACTGGGCACCTCCATCCTGTCTAAAGACTGATGGCCCATGGGGCCCATGTCTCTATCCCAAGGCACAGGGATGGGAATGACCTTGAAAAACCTTAACTTTGCTTTCTAATTAAATGCAGAACTTTCCCTCCTGGTCCATCTCTCCCTGGATCCCATGCTTTCACTCTAGCAAGTGGACATTTAAAACAGGGCGAAAAAAGTCATCCTTAAATTATTGTACATAAATAATCTATAAAATCAACATTTCTTCTTGGATCAATTATGGAATACCAAGAACATAGATTATAAGTGGTTGCTCTGAAGCAGAGAAATGCACATTCAAACACTGTCATAAATATATGCCTATAACTTAGGGAAAACACAATGAACTTCATGTCCAGGCACTGTTGTGTGAAGCAGCGCTCAGGTTCTAAGGCAGCATTCTTCCCTTAGTCGTGGGTCATGCAGTGGTCACTGGAGAGCCTCCTTCTGTATCGTGCTTTCTTCTGAACTTCTTTATAACACTGACTGCACCGTTAATTAGGAAAATCATAGCTATAAGTGCAAAGTAACCAGCATAGATCAGGAACTATGGAGGGGAAAAAAAAGCCCGGTGACAAAAGAAAACACAGCATGTAAAAAGACTTTATTCCAAAGCAAAGAAGGTGCTACTGCCTAACTGCCACAATGAGAGATGGAATCAGAGCTGGCTAGGTCTCCCCAACAGAGGGCAGTAAAGTATAAGCCAAGCTCTATGCTTAGAGGACATTATCACCAAGATCTGGTCAGATTAACTGAGTGCCTGCATACACACAAAGCGGCTGGGGGAGGACTCTGCCATACAGTGTCCATACAACCCTCACAAGCCTGGGATGTCTATCCACCCCAGGGACTGCACTGGAAACCGGGAGGTTCAAATCTTGGTTCTGAAACGGAGTATCGGTGTAACCTCAGTTTCTTGTAAAATGAAGGAACTGGACCAACTGTTGTCTGAGGTCCCTTCCAGAGCAGGAGTCAGAGGAGGCAAAAAAGGAGCAGTAGTAATTAGATCCACAGATTTGAAGTCAGAGGGTTATGCATGCAGGACAACCAGTAAATGAATTAAAGTGTTTTTATTATCTATAGGGAATTTGCACCAATTTTTTTCCTCCTTTCAAGAGATTCATATGGTCAAAAGGAAGAGTGAGTAGTCTTTATATTTATCTTCTAGAAGTCAGAAGATTGGAAACAATCAATGAAGGGCAACCTAGGTGGGAGGAAAGGCAGCCCCTACCATCTAACCTCTTCACTAAGAAACCACTGACTCAGGACCTCAACATAAAATAGGGGAGCCTTAACATCAAATAAGTATCTGAGAGAAACTGGACTCCAGATATAACCATCTGCCAGTATAACATTTTGGCAGCTCTATTTTGTCCAAACGGGAGCATCAGCATTGGGAATTAAGCTACAGGTCTTACCTGAGTGGTGATTTCCAAGCCAAGACCACTGGCATCCACCACGATCAGAGTGAGCAGAGTCTGTAATGCCAAGGCAATGAAAGTGTTCACACCAAACACCAGGGCATAACGCTCCATGCTGAGGTTAGTAGCAATCTGGAAACTTAGGAAATAGGGCACAAAAAGACTTAATCACAAGGACTATTTCCTTGGCTAGTTTTTTTTTCACTTCAACTCTCAACATATCTCTTCTCCCTTCAATTCCCCTCCCAAACAAATTAAAAACATTTGTGGCCACACAGAAACAGACCTAAAAGCAATTCTGGGTTTACGTACAAATGTATGTATGAAAGCTTCATAAAGGATTCTCAAGTGAGCACATCATAAATCCTTTTCCATTTATGTGTATAACAGTCATAATATAATTATGCCTCATGATACTCTATGGTGTTGGCATAGTGACTAGAGTGCCAGCCTTGGAAGGCCTCAGGAAGACTGGGCTTAAGTTCTACCTTTGCTCCATAATAGCTGTGTGTCAGGTTCATAAGCCCTAACCTCTCCGTGCCCTACCCAACTCTCAAGACTCTAACTTACAAAAGCCTCAACAATCTGTATCAGGGAAGGGAACATCCCACGCAGATGAAATCATCGGGTGTGTGTGGGAAGCTTTACCTTTCTAAATTGCTTTATGCTTTTAAAAATTATTTTAAAATTTTATCTTTTTATTCTCACAATACCTAGGAGGAAGGGGAATTTTACAGGCAAGGAACCAGATTCAAAAGATTTTAAATTGTTTGCCCAAAGTCACACATAGTCAGACAGTGGCAGAGCAAGGACTCAGACCCAGGGGTTTTGGCTCAAAGTCCAGGGTTCCTTCCACCAGAGGGTGTGTGTTCTATCTAGATACAATACATATGCGAACACACATTTTGTGTGCTTTGAGTATATTCACATGAAGATGTATATGTACATTGTACATAATGTAAAAGTTACTATTCTTTTGTCTTGAAAGTAGAACATTAAATTTACCTCCCAGATTCTGAAGAAACTGACAGGTTACTCTCTGGGGGAAAACTTCAAAAGCACTATTTCTCCACAACCCATCTCCCACAAAGCCTCACTGCCCTTTTTCCAGGTTTCTGGAAACCCGAATACATACGTTGCTATGGTGATGAGCAGCATGTAGATGATTCTGAAGACCACGTAGGATGAGTAGCACACCCAGATGTTATTCACTTCGTCCATTACATACACGGCCGCCGCAATCAGGAGGGAGAAGAGGGACAGTGCCATCTCGCCCCACGTAGACCAGGATATTTTTATGTAACCAACTGCAAACACTGCAACAGCCCCTAAAAAACAAAGTCAGGAAAGCAACTCTAATCACTTTCCTAAGTAAACAAAATCACAATTCCTAGAAATTCAGCTCAAAACACAAATGAGTAAAATCAAGAAAGGAGGCATATGATAATTTTAGATGAACTGGGATAATCTTGGGCCTTACTGATCAACAGAAAAAAAATGCATTACTTACATCCATGGGTAGGCCTAGCAAGGGGTGTAGACATGTTCTATGGTACCAGCTCTGGGCTGACTTTCCCAGAGGATAAAGTAGAGACTAGTGTCAACACCCCTTTCTAGGCACATCTATGCCCTTATCTGCAGACTAACAAACCACCAGTTTGGTCAAAACAAAACAAAACACTTCCAACTCCTTCAGCACACTAATAAATATATAGACATTTAATAAACTTCAATTCACACCTCGCCAGATGCAATATTATTTTTTAAAAATAAATTTATATTTGAAAAATATTTAACCAAAGAAATGAGTTCCAGTAGAAAGTATAACAGACTGGTGGCATGGAGAGGAATTTAATGCAAAACTTTGGTCGAGATAAAACTTTCTGAACTACAGCAAATCATTTCATGTCTCAATGCATCAAAGTCATCCATGAAGTGTTCCTACCCATCTCCTGTGAAAGCACAGCAGAGGGTAGTGGAAACAGTGCTGGAACGGAGTCAGGAGGGCCCTGGGTTCAAATCTCTTGACACTTAACTCGCTGTGTAAGCATGAGCAGGTTCCCAGCCTCAGGTAGCTCACTGTGCCCATCTACACAGATGGCACCAGTGACTTCCCTGGATCAGTGTGGGGACAGAAAGAGAACACTTAGAAAGGACTCCACCAATCTCAAAGTGCCATGTAAGTGCAAGTGAGGACTATCATCATTATCCCCATGACGTTTCAGAGTTGACAGAGACTGTGGAGGGGGATCAATGAAGAAGTGCTTCCTGAGCACTATGTGGCATTATGGTGTGGGGAGTACAAAGGAAGTATCAGCTTGCATTTCCACAGTGCTTTAAGATCTGCAAAGCGCTTTACTCATATTTGTGCACAAATATGATCTCATTTGACCCTCATAACAACCCTGAGAGGTCAGTATGATTATTATTCCCATTTTACAGACAGATTAACTGAGGCAGATAGGAGGTAAGTGACTTGGCCATGGTCCCACAGCCAGTAAGTGTCTAAGGTAGGATTCAAGCTCAGATTTTCCTGACTCCAGGTCTAGCTTCTTGCTGCCTCTACAAGATAGTTTCTGCGCTCACGTTTTTAACCGAACAGAGAAGTTATCCATATTTAAATCACTATTGAATAATACAAGGCTATCTTCAGCATGAAATTTTGTGGTGGTGCCTAGGAATAATAGTAGTTCAGAGACTGGATTCCCTGGGTTACAAAAGCCAAGGAGAGCTTCAAAGAGGAAGGAGTTGAGCTGAGCCTGGAAGGACAGGCAAGGTTTGGTTGGGAAGGAAGGGGGAGCATGAAAAAAAGCCTCAAAATGGGAATTAAGATGGCATCTGTAAAGAAAGAGTAAAGCAACCAGTTGGAACCAAATGGGAAATAAAGGTGTAGCAGATGCCAGGTAGGAATTTGGATGAACTTACTTACCCAGCAGTGTTGAAACTGCCTCCACTCCACCATTATAGATGGCAGCATTGCGAAAAGGCATCACTTTCTCCCACAGACCCTGTGTGTAGTTCACCACCTGGAAATAGCCACAGGTAGAGAGGGCCCACCACACCGACCAACAGAGCAGAGGACGGGAAGAATAGCACACCAGGAAATCTTTCCACAAGACCTTCAGCACGAGAAGGCGGTCTGGCTTCGATTTCTACATGGGGAAAGGGGTCAGGAGAACAGGAAACAAGACCAAACATGATGAGTTAGCCCAGCAGCAGATAGTGACAATTTCCTGTTTTCTAATATCCTTGAACTTTTTGTTGGCATGAAAAATCCAAGTGTCTATTTCTTTAAAACAAGCACTCACTAACAGTTACACTAATAAACGTTTTGCAGTCTCCCATCCTTCCAAAAGTCTGTGCTTAGAGGCACCATAATATGATTCATTCAATTAGTTCAATTATTATAATAATAAATATACCATATATATGTATGTATATATAATGCACATATATAAAATACTAGGCATATATACATATATACACACACACACAACAGACACACACACTCTCATATACACCCACTAGCTCTCCCAATCATCTTCCTCATCAGAACTTAACTACCACCCCCTACAATTTAGCACCATCAATAACGTCATTTGATAAAGGCTGCACATCTTGACATTTTTATTCCTGAAACCACAATATTAAAATAAGTTGTTTAACATATGTGATTTTTGTCTCCTAAACGAGACTGTAATGGTCCCTACTATCCTTCATGAGAGGCACACTCATTGACCAGGAAAGTATCGTCAGTTCATTGTAAAAAGGAGTTCCAGGAAATGGCTATTCTTGTTATATACACTCTGCTGGGGGAAGAGGAACAAGTGTTTGTTTAGAAGTGAGAGCACTACACGGTGCAGTAAAAGCAGAGATGCAACGCAGCAAAGTGGGGAAAGTATCGCAAAGGGAGTCATAATGCGGGTATTAGTATCAAGTCTACCAGTATCCAGCTGTGGTAATCTGGACACTTAACCAGTCTGTCTCTGTTTTCTCAACTGCTAGATCAGAGTCCTTAACTTGGGGTCTGTGGACCCCAGGAACATAGAATTTAGGGGAATCGTGAACATGCATAAGAAAAAAATTACACTGCTATTTCTGCCAGCCTCTGGTTGAAATTTCATATTTCCTTCAATTATGAATGTAGGCAACATGCCACAGTAGTGTTAGTCTTCACTAGGCTGTCAAAGGGACCCATCACACACACAAACAAGGTTTAAAAACCTCAATATTAGATTGTCTTTAATAAGGTCCCTTCCACTTCTAGCATTCTAGCATCCACTTTATTAAAGGATCCAATGGAGTGGACTGATCTGAGTCAAGGCAGAGAAGCAGGGCCAACATTTTAATATCTGCAAGACTGACTGTCTTCCACTCCCAGCATCATTCTGCTTTCTGATTCAATGACAGAAGGACCCTTTTGCCTGCCTGGTCTTCTTAGTTCCTGAGCTCTGAACAGGATGTAGAAAAAGTGAGTTTGTGGCTAAGCTGAACAGCAAGGCGAGTTGGTCCCAGGAGCCCCAATAGTGTGTGTAGGAGGAGGACTGCTTCGTATTGGCTTCGTGTCAAGGACAAAGTATCAAGAATATTGCATTTGGAGTTAGAGAACCAGAGTTTGAAACTTGGCTCTCCTACTTATTACTTGTGTGACCTTGGACAAATTATTTAACCTGCCTGAGTCCATTTCCTATTCTATAAGACAAAGGGACTGGGCTCCAGAAGATGTGGAAGGTTCCTTCCAACTTGAAAGTTCTAAATCCCAGAATAATTTATGTAGAGATGTGGAACCAGACTTTAAAAAAAAGACTCAGGTTAGAAATAGAGAAGTGTGAACCTATGGCCTGGAGTTAATAATGGAAGCCATGGGGGAGGGTGTTATCAACATGAGAAAGAAAAGGCTTAAGGACAGCAGCCCACATGTACAGTGAAGGCACCACATTTTCTGACTCATTTCATTCTACTCCCCATTCACACGCTTCATTCAGGGAAAGATGGACTCCAGCTGTTCCTTCATCTGTTCCTGCGTTTCTCATTTCTGAGTATTTGGGCATTTGCACAGCCTGCCCTACATTCTTGGAATGAACTTCCTCCTCATTTCTACCTGATGAAATCCTGCTTAGGCAGCACCTCCTTCCTGAAGCCTTTAATTCCCTCCTCCCCACTGAAAGTGACGTGTTCCAGGCCCTCACCACATTATGTCCTTATTTCTGTACGTGGTAGAAACCGTCCTATTAAATGATAAGCTCCCTGAGGGCAAGAGCTCTGTTTTGCTTTGTTTTTTGCATTTATACCCTTCAGCATCTAGCCTGGTACCTTGTATACAGACTTAATGCTTCTTTCATAGGACCAGTCCTGGCTGCTTCAGACACACCCTGCTTGTGTGTGTGGTTATTTAATAATAGGTTTGCAAAGTACTTTACAAACATGAGCTCATTTGATCCTCAGAGCCATCCTGGGAGGTAGGCATTATTACTGTCTCCATTTTGCACAGGCTTTTCCAACACACTCCCTCTGCCTCTTGGAAGCCCTGGCTTCCCCTAAGTGAAGTGTCCCCCTGATAATGGTCTTTTCAGATCCTTCTAACTGCTAATGGTCTCTGCCTCCTCAAATTTTCTGTATAAATGTATCTCTACAGGCAGAACGAAAGCTCCCTGAGGACGAGACAGTTTTTGGTTTCTGTCTGGCCTTTGTAGCCACAGTATCTTACACAATGTTTTGCATATAACTGACACCAAGTAAATGTTTGTTCTCTTTAAATGGTTAATGGGCATCTGCCACAGTATCAACAAATCAAACCAATGGGTCACTAAGGAAATTTCCAGTGGATTTTGCAACAGCTCTTAAGGGCTTTAGGAACAGGGGCCACTACATAAAGTTCCCTGCAGGTGTATGCTGGCTTAGCTAAAAGCTGTGTTTTACTGTACTTTTCTTTATCATTAAATATTTGCCAACTAAATTTTAATTTGGCTCCAGCTCCAAGAAAGAGCCACGTGTTTGACACCTTTGGACTAAATGATAGCCCGTCCATAAACTATCTTTAGCTATCTAAGCCACCTAAAATCCTTTCTAGCTCTAAATCCTATCTTATTTTTTATAAGTATTTAGCTTTTTAAAAAGGCATTTTACTGTAGAACTTGATAGAAATACAAACATCACTTTATCTCATATCCATCTCTTTGCCTACAAAACATACGTAGAACAGCTGTATGACTAAGAATCATATTAAACGTGAGCATAGCTGTAGAAAATAAAATGGAAACAGGAGCCAAGAATACAAACTACTAGGGTAAAGACTGCCTATTACCCAAAACTATAAGGGGAAAAGGAAAGCAGTTTGGTGGAAAATGTAAGGTTTAGGTCAACATCTTTTACCACATATTCTAATAAATTCAAAATGGTATGTGACCCAAGCATAAAAAAAGTCTAATCAAAGGAGATTGGAAAAATGTATCTCGTCTAACTATGGCATGGGACAATTCTTAATCAAGGGAATGAGATTATTATAAAAAACAAAATAAAACCATTTTATTTACATAAACTTTTTTTTCATTCCATGAAAATTAATATAATGAGTATAAGGAAACTATCAATTAAGAAAAATTCTTTGTCGCAAATTTATTTAATAAAGGTCTGATAGCCGAGATGTATAGGAAATTGATACAAATATATAAGAACAAAAGCCATCTACTTACTCATCGTGCTGTTCCACTTATACACAAACCAGCACTTTCCTACGTTCTGCTCAAAGCCCAAGAACTAAGCAGACCAGGCAAAAAGGTCCTTCTGTTGTTCCATCAGAAAGCAAAGTGATGCTGGGAGTGGAAGATATCCAATCCTGCATTTATTATAATACACATGCTACTTCACAGCCTTAGTTTGGGTCAGTCAGCTCCAATGTCACATTCTGTCCTGTAATAGAGTAGCTCTTTTGGTATAACCTGCTGAGTATAGTTCATTCATAGTTCTTTGTAGCTGACTTTTTGAACTCAAGTGTAAGATTTCTATCCATTGTATCTATTACTAAAATCACTGAATATTAGAGCTGACTATCAAAAGATAGGAAAAGGTGGTTTTCAAAAGGAAGAAATACAAATCATCGACAACCATTTGAAAGAATCTTCCAAATGATAAGATACAAGAAAATCAAAGGGACTCTTAAGTTTCGCCTCACAGGGATCAAGTTTGGCCATGATGGAAAAAAAGGGGTTAAGAGGCTATAGGAAAAAGGTATATTAATGCAACATTGGTAGAACTGTGAACTTGACCGGCAATTCTGGAAAAAACAATTTGGCATTATAATAGGAAAGTCACAAAACTGTATATACCTTCTTGACCCAAGGGTCACTACTGAGCATAAACCAAAAGGAGGACAAATCAGTAGAAAGGTCCCATATGTACAAATGTATATATATAATAAGCATATAATATATATTATATTATATATGATATATAATGTTTTAATATAATATGTATAATATCATATATAATATATAATAATATAATATATATAAATAAAAAGCATTTTTTTTTTGTCTATGTGGTAGCAAAGAATTAGAAACAAAGTAGACGCCCATCAAATGGTGAACAAATAGGCCGAACATACTGGTACATCAATGTACCATACTGTTGCACTATAAGAAATAACGGACATGGAGAACACAAGGAACTTGGGAAAACCTGCATGAGCTGATGTAAAACAGTTAGAAAACCAGAATAATTTACATAATGAGCACAATAATGTACAGGAAGTATTGAAAGACACAAGAGTTCTGATTCATCCAGTCAAGACTTCATAGGACAAACAATGGAGCAATCTTCTTCCTACTGAATCTTGAAAATACCCCTAATACCCCTTCTACATCAGAGCCAAATCAATCCCAAGTAAAAGCAAAATTGTTCTGGTCCTTTGAGGCATGTTCAGCCTGAGGACTGCCTCCCATGAAAGAGAGAAGCAAATACACATATTTCTGAAATGTTACAATGAGATAGGTTTGGGTTTTTTTTTTTTTAATGGTTAGAAAAACAGTATTTAAAGACCCTATGATGAATTCTTTTAGAATGTGAATACCATCTCTACCATAAATTTTGTAGATTCAGATTTTTATACAGCTAGGTCCCAATTAATGTAAATGAATCTCCTGAAATGGTTACATTAATCACATTCTCACTGAATATTTCCATTGTGCTGCCATCAATTACTGTATTTTACATAATCATGACTTCAAATAGTGCAAATTCAAATACATGTAACACTTCTGGGGAATTTATCATTCATATTAATTGGGACTCCTCTATGGATCAGAGTATGTCTGAAGGCAAAAGTAATGGAGAAGAGGGTGACTGAACTGGTTCCTAGTAAGCTCAGATGAGACAGTGACTCTTAAGAACATCCTTCCCTAAAGTCATAGAATGTCAGAAGAGAAAAGAACATCAAGGATCACTTATACTAAGGTTTCCTAATCTCTTCTAGGTCATGAACCCCTTTGACACTCTGGAGAAGAATACTACTGTGGCTTGTTGCCTATGTTCCTAATTGAAAGAAATGCTAACTTTCAGTTAGAGGTTAAGAAAGAAAAAAAATGTAATTTTCCATGATTTGGGCCTGGTGCAAGGAAAGCTTTTTAACAACTAGAGCTGTACAGAAGTAGAATGGACAATCTTGGGAGAGGTGGATTCCGATTCCTCTTCCCTGGAGGTCTTCAAGAGCACAGTCTTGGTGGCAACTAGCTGAAGGCAGTGTGACGGAGATTCTTTTTCATGTGTGAGCTGGACTAGATAAATCAACCAATAAGCATTTATTAAGGGCCCACTGGGTTTCAGACTCTCTGAGTGGATTCAGAACAATAATAAAACAGTATCTGTTTTTGAGGAGCTTACATGCAATTGTGGAGACAAACCTGTACATTTTTAAGTATGTATGGAATATGTATGTAATAACAGCTGGGGGTGGGGAGCACTTTCAGCCTCAGACACTTACTAGCTGTGTGACCCTGGGCAAGTCATTTCATCTCTGTCTGCCACAGTTTTCCTATCTCTAAAGTGAAGATAATAATCACACCTACCTCCCAGGGCTGTTGTGAGAATCAAATGAGATAATATTTGTAAAGTGCTGAGCCTGGTATATAGTAGTTAGATGCTTAATGAATGCTTGCACCCTCCTGTTTCCCTCCTAAGTGGTCTCTTTTCTCAAATCCTCCTGCCAAAATTGATGGGATATAGTCAAAACAATGTTTATGAGGCAAAATCATAGCCCTGAACACATTAAAAAAAGAAAGTGAAAATCAGTTAGTTGAGTTCAAAGAAAGTGGAAAAATATCGGCAAATTAATACACTAAAAACAAGCACAAAGCAGGAAATGGTTAAAAGTAAGTTGGAAAAGTCAATAAAACAGAAAAATTTTGAAGTTATTTCATCAAAAAGGGGGGGGGGGGCAAACCAAATTACCCAAAACAGAAACGAACGAGAAAAAGAAATAAAACTGTCTAGGAGACATAGGAGCATAGATCTGAAGCTGGCAGGAACCTTGAGCACTCGTGTGACATGAGCCCCTGATCTCACAGATAAGGAACCTGAGGCTCAGAGAGATTAAGCGACTCACACAGTCAATGAGTAGCAGGTAGTGAGTGCTCTTTTCACCATGCCAACCTATGTACCACATAACTGCGTGTTCTAAGTCCTGGTTAGCCTATGTGCTGTAGTCCTATTTACACTAAAACAAAACTGAGGATCTAAAAGAAATAGACAAATATTTATAAAACTAGAAAATGTCAAAGTAGGCTTTGAAGGAAGATTTAGACAATCTAAATACATCCTTCTCAGAAGAAGAAATAAGATGGATCATTAATGTGCAGCCCTGTAAAAAGGACCGAGGGCCAGACTGAGGCACAAATGAATTCCTTCAAACATTCCAAGACTTAGCCCCATTACACACAAATTGATTTCAAAAAGGGAGAGGGAAAATATTCTACCTCATTCTTTCTAGAAGTCAAACATCGTTCTGATCTCCAAACCTGGCAAGAACAGAAAAAAAGAAAGAGAAATATAGGTAAATATCACTAGTACAAGAGTACTGAATATAGGTAAGTATTATTAGTGCAAAAGTACTGAATAAAATACTCGCAAGAGGACAGAGGACCAAAGTTAACTGCTGAGTAATAAATTCCCTAAGTTGAATTTAGTCTGCTGAATGATGGAATGAAGAGCCTCTTAAGATAAACAATGGAATGAAGGGCCTCTTATAAGATAACCAATGGAGACCTTTCTTAGCACAGGTCTGGCAATGTCACTCTCCTCTACAAGAAGCCTTGGTGGCTCCCAACTGTCTGGAGGCTCAAACAAACTGCTGTTCAGCAATCTGGCTCTGATCTTTCAACACTGACTTCCCATGTTTTCCTCTCACCGACCTACTTGGGTACACAAAATTCCATCTCCCACCTGGGAGCTTTCCCACAGGGTACAGCCCATGTCTGGCACACCTTCCCTCACCAGTTCTGAATCTTAGAATTTACTGCCTCCTATGACAGACCTCTCCTTACTATTACTCCCAGGAGTTAGTGCTCTACCCACAAATTACTTGGCATTTATTTCATATTTATCTCTATAGATGTTTTGTTTTTATCTTTGCATAGTTCCCAGTGCTGGCACATAGTAGGTTCATAATAAATGCTTACTGAATCCATTCTTATTGAACTGAATTAAAAATTATCCAATGTGATCAACTAATATTTATATCAGAAATATAAGTTTGGTTCAATATTAGCAAAACAACCAGTGTAACAAATTATATCAGAGAAAGATTATAAAAATGGAGGGAGAAGAGACCTTTGATAAAAATGCAGCAGTCTTTTATGTTAAAATCACACACTAAAATACAGAAATGGAAGGATTTTCCATTAACTTTAAAATAGCTTTTTAAAATAAAAAAAAATGCAAGCTTACCACAGACAAAAACTGTGTCACTGAGGAAAGATGATCTGATTTTAAAGTGCTAGTGTCTACCACAGAAGGTGTTAATCAACAACAAACTAATAGTTGCTAGTCTCAGTTCTTGGGGTCTTAGGTATAGCATGGCCTCTCCCCTTTCTTCAAAAGAAAATCCAGAAAGTGTCTGCTACATATTTGTACAATGCTCATTTCCTTGTATCAGAATTCTAAGGGGTTTCCATTTTCTGAGAGCTCAAGGCTCTGTACCGAAAACTTTTAAATGGCACAAAGAACCTTTTCAGGGTATCTGAGCACCTTATCCCTGGAGGTGCAGTAAGAATGGGGACAGCAGGAGAAGGAAAGAAACAAGGGCGACCCAATAGAGAGATGAGTGAGCAGTAAGGTTTTTACTAGGAAAGCAAGCAATCCCAACTTTAAATGATAACATCCTCAACCCAACAGTCAATGTCCACTGAATTTCAGAAGCATGTGAAGGAGGAATTCCTGTGCAAAGGCCCTATAATAAGGCATTTTAAATTCCTGTTAAATCAGAATCCTCAGCACTCAGATTAATCCAACAGTCCTCTTTCTGGGCAGATATTTTAAATTCATGCAAAACTCCATACTGCTTTAAATAACCTGCCATCTGACCTCCTGAACTCTCTCAGAAGACAGATGTCAGACATAGATCATATAGTCCAGGCATCTAGCAAACTCTATTCTAATTGTTTTCCCCCCACATGTAGACAGAAGACACAGAAGACAGGAGGACAGGGCCCATCTTATTAGGCACAATGAACGTGATGCTGGGTGGGGAAGGGGGGGGGGGGGAGGGAGGGCCGAGACAGAGATGGAGAAAGCCTTCTTGTAGCTGGACTTCAGTGCCTTAAATGACTATTTGTGTGGTTCATTCGTAATGAGAAAGTTCAGGATAAGGAGAAATCAGCATGAGTTGGGTGGGAGATGAAAGGCAGTAGCAGTAGGATGGAACAGAGAATAGCAAGTAAAGGGAGACAGGCATAGGTTGGTGGAGAGAATTCAGTGTGGGCCGGGAGCTGTCCAGGCCAGGACAGTGACAAGGGAACCAGAAAAGCAAAGGTCTTACCAAAATGGGCAGTGGAATGGACAGTGGGTCTGCTGTATACTTGGGATGGAAAGAAGGTAGGATGAGATATCTAGCAGACTTCTGAGAGGCAAGGAGAAGAATCTGGACCTTGCATAACAGGCAGCAATATAATAGGGGAAAAGAACGTGAACTTGGAATCCTGGGTTCAAATCTTGACTCTTCTACCTGTGCAACCTTGGGCAAATCACTTTCTCTCTCAGATCCCAAATTTCTTCTGCCTCTAAATTCTCTGGTGCATGACAGGCACTGTGCTACATAAAGAGCACTGGGGCAAGAGTGAAATGGTATGGCTTGTAGTCCTGGCTCTGTCCCTAGTATAATGATAGAACATGGAACAAGTCACTTTATTCATTGTTTCAGGATTCAAGTTTCTTCATCTATAAAATGGGGGTTCAGATTAGATGATCTCCAAGGTCTCCAAAATATTTTCATTCTGTGACCATATGAAGCTATTTAGGCCTAGGCCTTTCCTTCTAACCTGGGCCTCACATTCTCAATAAGCATTTCTGAAGTCTCTTCTACGTGCTAGGCACACACACAAAGACAGAATGAAACAAGTCCTACTCTCAAGCAGCTTACAATCTAACAGACCACCCAACCCGAAGGAGGCCAGACACCTTTGGGAGAGCTCTAATAATGAGGAAAATCTTCCCAGAAACCTGGCTCTGCAAACTCACCGCTCTAGGACCAAGCAGGCCCAGCTTTCCTTTTCCATATAACAGTCCTTCAATGTACTTGAAAAGAGCAGTTGTGTCCCTCTGAAGTCTCCTTTAGGCTGACACCCCCCCTTCCCAACCACCACCCCCTCCTCATGATACAGTGATGGATGGCCTGGGTTCCTGAATTCTTATCACACTGCGCACCTTCCCTCTCTCTAACTGCATCTCCCCAACACCTCTGAAAAGGCAGGCAAAAGCAGGGTCATTCTAGTGACTCGTGGCGGGAAATAAGATGGTGCCAAAAATGATCTCTATTTAAATGATGACAAGCTCCCTGAAGTCTCATTTCATTTCCTAAATATGCCCTATTTTAACTTAATTGAGTCTGGACTGTGCTAGTTTTTTGAATGTTTTAATTTCCTCTGTGGGACACAGAAAGGCACATAAAGAATGTGTTCAACAGAACATACTCAGTGATAGTATCATTAAAATAGGAGCCAGAGGGAGGCAAAGCTGAATCCCAGGAGGAGGGACTCCAGGCACCAGTGATAAGAGGAAAGCTCTTTCTTCTTGTCCAAAGTGGCGCACGGATCACCCTTACAGAGTCAGCTCTGGCACCCTTAGCAATGGGAAACCCTTTGAAGCTAGAGCTCTTAAAGGGATGTTTGAAAAAAAGCATAGTGCCAGTGGTACCCAAAGAGGTGCAGCTGACGGGAGGGAGAACCAGCTCTATCAACATTATGAACTGACGGTGGAGAGGAAACGACTGCTCGGCACCAATTCTGCGTTTCAGACCCAGGAAAAGCGCGGGAGGGGGGTTTGTCACTAAAGACGCTTAAAGATTACTTTCACTTCCTTCTTCACTCGGTACATTTTCTTGGTACTTTGGAGAACTGTCTGGGTTCACTGCATTTTCCATTTTTAATTTTAAGACCTTTTTTAAAAAAAATCACTGTTTGGTTTATAAATGTTTTTGAGCCCATTAAACTATTTTTCAAAATATAACACACACAACATTACTAGAAACAAACCCAAACTGGAGAGATGACTGCCATCCCTGCCTTCTTCCATATTAGGTGGGGTTGGCTTCACTGATTGTTTTACTAACTAATACCTTTGTTTTTCTTTCCTTTCTAATTTTATCCATAATAGACACTGGTAGGGACAGTGGATGGATCTGTCATTTTATTAGTACAGGCAGGGGACTCCTAGGTGAGAAAACTCCTACCAACACATAAGAACATCTTTGCCACTTAGTCCTAAGAGAGAGGTCCAGGGTACCTGGAGGGCAAGAACCTTAAGCAGGGCCACCCAGCCAATACAGAACAGAGGAGAGATCTGAGCCTAAGCCTTCCAGGTTCCAAGGCCAGAGCTTTCTCCGCTACATCACTCCACATCTCTCCTGGTAGAACACTGTGTGAGTGCTGATGTCCAGGTTCTTTAAGAATTATTCACTTATGGCTATAAATAAGTGCCTTTGACCCAGCAATACCACTTCTAGGGTTATATCCCAAAGAGATCAGAGAAGTGGGAAGAGGACCCATATGTACAAAAATATTTATAGCAGCTCTTTTTGTGGTGACAAAGAACAGGAAAACAAGGGGATGCCCATCAATTGGGGAATGGCTGAACAAGTTGTGGGATATGAATGTAATGGAATACTGCTGTGCTGTAAGAAATGAGGAGCAGACGGACTTCATAACAACCTGGAGAGACTCATACAAACTGATGCTGAGTGAGAAGAGCAGAACCAGGAGAAATCTGTCCACAGTCACAGACACAACGTATGTGTGATGACTAACCTCAATAGCCTGGGCTCCTCTCAGTAATGTAAGGTTATAGGACACCTCCAAAAGACTCATGACTGAAAGAGATATCCACGTCCAGAGAAAGAGATGCGGAGTCTGAGTGCTGATTGAAACAAACCACTTGCTCTGTTTCTTTGTCTTATTTTGTTTTGTCTCCTCTTTCCCACTGGTCATTCCATCAGTTACAATCCTTCTTTACAACCTGACTAATGATTAATGGGAAGATATTTGTAGATCCTCTATCCAAGTGCATGCCACCATGATGGGGGAGTGGAAATCTGAAACTCAAGACACTGTGGAACTGAATGTTGTAAACTAAAAGTAAATAAACCAATTTAATTTAAAAAAAAAAAAAGAATTATTCACTTATCATCTGCCACTGAGCATCCTTCCCCTGCCTACTGACAAACAGCACGTCTACCTCTCAGGTGTTTAATAGGAAGTACCACATGATCCCTTCCAACTCTCACACCCTATCAGGTTTTCATGTTTTCAAATTCTGGTTCTCCAGTCACATTTGCCACCTAGGTAGTTGGATAGTATAATAGAGAGAAAGCTAAGCCTACAGTCAGGAAGACCTGAATTCAAATTTAACTTAGACACTTACTAGCTGTGTGACCCTGGACAAGTCACTTAAGCTCTGTTTGTTTCAGTTTCTTCAAATGTAAAATGGGACAATAACAACCCCACCTGTGTCCTAGGGTCACTGCCGAGGTCTAAAGCATCCAGGCACAGCAGGTGCTCAGCAAATACTTACTTCCGGCCTTCCGCCTCTCTTAAGTCCCTCCTGCCTCAACGTGCTCCTGGCGTAAGCCTTGGTGTTAACTCAGTTTAGAACTGACCTTGAGAAACTTCAGGCCCTTCCGAGGAGTTTCTTATTTGTGCCTTAATTACCTTTCAAGACTAACCTGCTTTCTTAGCCTGAACCCACATTCCCAGGCGGGTCAGCCCCCCAGTACTCAAATGGTCAAGACATAGTTAAGCAATACCTTATGGAATTAGAAACCAGCCAAGTGAGACTTCATGAACCTGGGAACCCAGCCTAGGGGAATTTATCTTTTACTTGCTCAGTCGTCATGCCCCGTGCCCCTCCGCTTACCTTACAAACCCTCTCTGCTTGCCTTAGTAACCTCTTGTTTGCATCTATATGACAACCTGCTTAGTAACAAATTGTGTTAGTTAGATACGTAAACCTAAAGAAATGTATAAAAGGTTCCTCATCCCTGAGTTCTGGGCTGCTCCCCCTTTTAATTGGTATGGAATAGGCCCAGCTGGCAAATTAAAGCTCCTTAAAACCTTTTAATTCGGACTCTGTGGTCACTTTGTTAAGACTCGTCATTTCATGCTAAGCCAATATTTATGAGCTAACAGAGATCACTTTTTTTTAAAACTAGCTCTTAGTCAGCGATCCAATCATTTCCTTATCTCAAAGTCATGAGTGACTAGCCCTGCTTGGGCTCTGCTCCCCAGAGGGAAATCCTCCAAATTACATTTTGTTGCTATTATTATGTATAATGACATGGAACACATTCACAAACATGCCCTGTCCTATCATAACTGAGCAGGATTATTTCACCCAAGGTAAATTTAGAAGAGGAGTAATAAATGAAACGTCAAAATGTTGTTAAACAGCTTGGTTAATCTGGAAGGAGATCTCTCAGTGACATTGCTACAGGGCTCTGTCCTTGGCCCTGTTTACCATTTTTATCAACGACCTGAAGGACGATTTTAATGGTGTGGTTTTCAAATTTATGGATTTGTAGATGACAGAGATGGCTAACACAAGGGATAACACATTTGGGATCTAAAAAGGTCTTATAAGCCTGAGGCAACGGACCAACTCTAATAAAATGGAATTTGATGGGGAAAACATGTAATATCATAGGACCACTGTCTCATGACGCAAAATCTAGAGCTGGAAGGCATCTAATCCAAAGCATCTCATTTTACAGATGAGGAAACTGAGGCTTGGGGAGGGCAACACAAATCAAGGTTGGGAATCGAGCTCCACACTAAAGTTAATAAAAGTTAGTCACACAAACACAGAATAAGAGCAATGACTTAACATTAATTCAAATGAAAAATACTTCAATGTTTAAGCTGCCTATGAGCCTAATGTGGTCCAATGATGAGATAACACTATCAAAAGATAAAAGGTAATATATTCTTGGGCTGCCATAGGAACAAAGCAGCTAAAAGCAGTGGGCCAGCAGTCCTGCATACTCTACATTGGTCAAATTCCATCTGCAGCAGGGTCAGTCACAGGAACACTGACAAAATGGAAGGAGGGCAACTAGGAGGGGGAAGGGTCTTGAAATCTGTGCAGGAGAGTACTGATTGCAGGGACTGGGGATGCTAACTAACTCAGAAAAATACTTGATGGGGACAGATGAGAGATGGGGGAGAAAAAGAAATGGTTGCTACCATCACTGTCAAATATTTGAAATGCCCTGCTCCAAAGAAGAAGCGAAGTAATTCTGTGTAGCTCCAGCGGGAAGAACTAGGGCCAGCGGCAGAAGTTACATGGACAGATTTCAGCTCAATATAGAGAATTCACTAACCATTGGAGCTTCCTAAAAATGGAATGGGCTGCCCTGAAAGGTAGCAAGCTCTCCATTTTAAAAAGCATTAAGGCAGAAACTACTAAATAGGAATATTATAGGTTATTTCTAGAAGATATGCTAAAATACCTTCCAACCTGAAAATTCTATGGCTCTGGGAGAAGATCTGACCTAAAAGAAGCAGACACACTTAAGCTGGATACCCTGTGAAAAGAGAGACCCCCTCTTCCATACAACCAGCCCCTTAATGTAAATTTATGGAGCCTAAACAATAGGCTCCTTCTGAAAAGAACCTAAAAGTAACTAAGTCTCTGGTTAGTTTTAATTTCTTGGGGGGGTGGGGAAGGGGAAGACTTTGCCCCTCGGTCACAATGCCTGTGGGAGGACCTGAGTTCAAATTCAGCCTCAGATACTTACTAGCTGTGTGACCCTGGGCAAGTCGCTTAACCCTGTTTGCCTCAGTATCCTCATCTGTAAAATGAGAGGGGAAAGGAAATGACAAACTGCTCTGCCAAGAAAATCCCAAATATGGGTCATGGAGAGTCAACATGACTGAAACGACTAAACAACAAATTATTCAGCAAAGATAAATTCACTACTTGAGTCATGAAAAGGAATCATGTCAATTCCCAGGCTTTGTCTTCTTAAAACGGCACTACCCCCTTATGCCCTGAGAGAAACCCAGCACCACTTAAGAATTTGTGTCCCTCACACTTACTGTGGTCTTTCTCTGAAGCCTGGGGGCAAACAGCAAAGCTGAAGGGTGGATCCCACTGTGTTCAGCAGAATTCCAATGCCCACAGGAGGAATGTAGCCAACAGGCCAGAAGGGGTCAGCTGAGCATTTCTCCCCACAACTAACAGTCCAGGAGCAGATTTGGGGAGGAAAGCACATACATCATGTATATTTCTTCAAATAATGCCTTGGCCATCAGCTTTGGAAAAACATAGAAGGCATGTTCCAAAAGCCATAGAACAGTTTTAAGCTACTAACGTGTGTGTGCGTACGTATGTATGCACGCACATTTATGCTACATATATATGCACATATAAGTGTGTACGCATACATGTATATAACATACATGTATGTCTATACATGTATATGTAGCCCAACCCACTCTATTTAGGAGGAAGACTCCTAACTAGAAGTGGAAGTAATGCTCAATTTGGGAGTCAGAGAACTTGGGTTCAAATCCTACCTTAGGTATATCCCTTCATTTCTTCTAAATCTGTTTCTTCTATAAAATGAGAGAACTGGACTGGATGAACTCTTAAGTCCCTTTCAATACTAAGTCTATGGGCTGTGAGACTTTAGGCAAGTCAATTGCCAATTCTCTGATGCTGAAACATTGCCCAGATGTGGCCCCTCCCATTAGAATGGGAATTCCTTGAGAGCAGGGGCTATCTTATTTAACTAACTATAACCCCAGCATTTAGCACAGAACTTTGCACATAGTAAAAGCTTATAAAAAACTTCATTCATTCATCCCCTACAGCCCATTTCCTCTCCAAGACTCTATTATCAGTCAGTACAAAGCTCTCCTTTCCACCTGATGTTTTACATATGAGGACATTGAAGTCTAGAGATCAGGTGACCTTGCCAAGTTAATAAGGTACTAACAGCATAGCCAAACCAGAACTCAGGTTTCTGGCCTCTGGCCTGAGTATTTTTTCCCTCTCTTGGTCCTTTAAAATCTTTCCTGCCCTAATTCTATGATTCTTAACCGAGTTCTGTGTGGTGATTCTGTGCCTTTATAACCATATATTCCAAAGTCCTGTGACAGAGCCCAGTGCCCACTAATTATTTATTTATTCATTTGTTTGGTTTTTAAAAAGTACATCTAATAGGTAAGTACAGTAATGTTTATTTAAACAACAGTAATTTATAATCATCTTATGCTAACTACTTATTAGCTTCCCTCAATATTTCAAATCACAGCATCTCAGGAAGTTAGAAAGGACCTCAGAAATGATCAGTACAACTCCAACTTAGACAAGGATTCCCTTCCCACATACCCAAATAATGCCTCACTATGTAAAATGTACCCTTTCTAGGAGACTCACATTTTGCTCCAGTCCTTGTACCTACAACTTACCATCTACATTCCAAACACAGCTCAAGCTGGAAGTCTTTGTCCCTAGTACAATAAGGGATTTATCTCCAGCCATTATCTTCTCCACCTTTGGCTCCAACCTTTAATTCTATACCAAACAGAAGGAAGGTCTCAATTTCACTGGTCACTCAAACCCCTGTCAATCTGACTGCAGCTGTTCACAGCTCAGTCATCAGAAGCGTTTCACCATGAGCCTCATGAGTAGATGACCTGGACAAATCACTTCACCTGGCCTTAACCCTAAGCACACTCCTACTACTAATATTCTCACAAGGTGCAAGTCACTCAGACTCATCCATCTCATGTGGCCCAGGCAGTTGGGCAGGTATCGGACAACTGCAGCTGGAGTGTGAACCAGCAGCAGCAGGCAAGGGAAAACAGGGGCAGGTTCAAGACAAGGGGAGGGCCTAGATAAAGCAACACATCAACTTCCAGCTCACAGCCTTGGCCTACCTTGCTAAGATGAGTACCCAGAGCAGCAGCCCCACTCCTCTGCAGCCCAGAGAAATGACAGGTCTGTTTTACTGCAGGTAAATACAGTCCCATTAACTAAGTGCAATGGAAATGGGCTTATTTCCCAACTCTGTACGAAGAAAGCTGGGACTGATTCACTCAGGCCCAAGCTGAAGGCCACTAACAGAAAAAGAGCTTTGATACAAGGTGAAGAGCTACAAGATGCTGATAACCTTCTCGGTCACTACAGTGGCTATACAGCTCTGTGATTTTATTAAATACTCCACACATCTGCAAAGACAGTCGGAAGTATGACAGAAGAGGAGAGAAACATTTCCCTTTTCCCCAGGCCTCAAGTGCAGTAAACAAACCCAAGCTATTCTTTGTTCACTTAATCTGCCCCTTATAATCAGACCATTTATGCCAATTCTGACACCAGCTGAATGGTGCCCTACAGATCATATACCTTTCCCTTTTCTGGGGAGCAGACTTTCAAAGTAGGACGATTCTTTTGGCAACCATGAGGGAAGAATAGGACAAATTATGGAAGCAGACTTGAAAGCATCTGGCAAATGGATGAATGTGTAGGTGACAGAAAGGGGAAAGGAAGAAGGAGAGAGGGAGGGACAGAGATGGGAAAGGGAGTGGGGAGGAACGACGACACACAAGCATTTAGTGTCTATGTGCCAGGCACCATGCTAAACACTTGACAAATATTGTCTCATGAGAAACCTTAAAGAGGACTCTATGCTTTCAAGCCTGGAGAAATAGGGGTAGTGTTGGTAGAAATCAGGATCAAGTCATTAAGAGGTCACTGGTGACCCTGGAGAAGGCAGTTATGGGCAGACTGGTGAGAAGCAGTGGCAAGAGATTAAGGAGAGAGAGGGTGATGCACAAATGGAGGTAGGAAGCACCGACTACTTTTCCAAAAGTTTAGAAATTTAGGAGAGGAGTTTTAGGATACCTAGAGGGGCTAATGGGAAAGTGAGTAAGGGCTACAGAGGAAGGAAATTATTAGGCCTGGTAAAAGAGGCTTCCTAACTTTCCTCCCAAACTCCCATCACCGTCATAGAAACCTCAAAAGGAAGTGAAGGAGAGGAAGGTGGGCATGTGTGTGTGTTTGTGATTATTTACAAAATCAGAAGAAAAAATGCTCAAAACAGTATTTTCAGCTTTGCTTTTCTCAGCAGATGTGTCTCCCACATACTCCCCCTGACAGTACGGGCCCCACCTACCGGCTCTTCCAAAGGGGGCTCTTCCGTGTTTAAAGGGATCTTCGATTCCATGTCCTCCCACCCGGGAAGATGACTAGAAGCTGGGGGGCTCCTGAGGCCGCCATTTGGGACTTTGATGCCATTCAGTCCTTGGCAGGTTGAATCAACATGGTGGAAGAAGAGGCTTTTCTGTGGCATGGGCAGAAACCAGGCTAACGCAAAAGCCACTGACACACAGGTCAAGGAGATGACATTTAAGCTGAACAGAGACCAGTGTGCCACAGAGACCAGGATCTGGCCCAAGACAGAGCCCACAGTGAAACCCACCAGGGTGGCACTTCTGCAGTAGCTAGTGACTTTCTGGTACATGCCCAGGTCCACCACACTATAGATGTAGGAGTAATAGGCAATTTCCGTGGCTGTGGCGATACCATAGAAGAATTCCAGAAACTGAATGGCCAGCAGTCCCTGGGCATAGAGGAGCATGAACCATGTGACAATAAGGCTGAATCCCTGTAGCAGGATAACAGGCTTGTATCGGAGGTAGTCTGTGGCAAGGAACACAGGAAACAGCAGCACCAAATAGGAATAGGTCCAGACTGGGTAAATTTCATTAAAGACCTGGTAGGAGAACAATAAGAAATCATAATTATCATCCTAACACCTTGGTTATTCATCATTACTTCAATATACCCAGGGATCCATGATGTTCTCTTATTTTTAATCTTTATTAATATCTTATGTTTTTACATCACCTTAATTTCCAGATACATCCTCCTATATCCTTCCTCTACCTGGAGCCATTCCCTGCAACAAATATTAGAAGAGAAAAAGATCCCAAAATGGTAGCTTGCAAAACTAACCAAGATATTAACTAGGTCTGCTAGAATATGCCATATTCCACAACCACAGTCCCCCACCTCTGCAAAAAAGGGAGGAAAGAACATTATTTTTGAGAACTCTCTTCTTTGGGGTTAAGCTTGGAGATCTATCATTTGTAGCGTGCATACTCTCCTCTCCCCAACACATCACAGTCTTCCACAATATGGCAGAGGTGACTTTTGAGGGCTGCTACAGCAAAAGAATTCAGGGGCAGTTAGACGGGGCAGTAGACAGAGGGCTGGGCCTGGAGTGAGGAAAAATCAAGTTCCAATCTGTTCTCAGATTCTCACTAGCCGCGTGACCTGCAGTGAGTCAAGTGAACTCTCTCTGCCTGTTTGTTCGACCTTAACAATGGGAGATGATAACAACACCTGCCTCATTGGGTTGTCAGGAGAATCAAATGAGATATTTTCAGAAGTGCTTGGCACCATGCCCGGCACACAGTAGGTACTTAATAAATGCTTTCAAAAAAGATCTTCCTCCTAAGTAACAAGACTCTGCACACTGGTGATGGGCTGGTGCACAAAGGGCGGGCATAACTGCCCAGCATCAAGCCTTTCTCGCTTGGCAGAACCTGGCAGAGCTTGTATTCCACTGGTACAGTCTTTGAGAACCCCAGGGTCACATTCAGGAAAGGATAAGGCATCAGAGGAAGACTTCACTGTCAGTGTGGTACAGTAAAAAGAGCTTTGGCTTTGGAGTCAGAGGACCTCGGTTCAAGTCCTCCCCCTGTACTAACTACTACATGACCTTGTTCAAGTGACTTAACTTCTCTAGGCTTCAGTTTTCTCATCTGCAAAATACGGAGGTAGAACTAGATGGGTTTTAAGGTCTTTTAACACTACCTATAATTCTATTGTCATCCATTCATTCCTAAAGCAATCTATCAGGACACCATAAACATAACACAAGCTATGCTAACCCTGATCAATTAAAAACGTCTAAAATCTCATAACCCTGTTAACCCCAAAAGCAATTTTTTGATCTGGACCTAGCATTGCTAGAGGGAAGCAGTAGGGGAGGACTGGAAGAGGCTTAGAAGTAGAAACGGGTTAAGGGTTAAGGCTTGGTACATGTAGGCAGTTCTGCATTGTTGACAGGATACTTCCTTCACTTGCGAATGATTAAAAACAGGGGAGAAAAAGAATTATATGAGGGAATGCATCTGTGAAACATGAATTAACTCTCACTTAACTGTACAAATTGACAGTCCCCAATCTCCCAACATTCAAGATAGCAATTATATTTTCACTGTATTATTTTTGCTTCTTTGTACTCGCACTAACTTCTGGCAGGGGTCTAGGCCATGCAGGGTGGAAATAAGGTGTGAACTGCTTTTTTGGAACAGAAATATATTGATATTTTAAAAAAGATATCCCTTATAATAAGGAATATAAAAGAGAATAACCCCCCAGCAAAATTAATCAACATATCAGACTAGGAAAAAGTCAGTAATGTTCCAAGTCTTCCAGGCCACCTCGGCAAAGAAGTATGGGATGTGACTTTTCACCTCTTCTCTGGGGCCAACCTTGATCACTGCCATTTCATTACATTCAGTTTGGTTTCCCTGTCATGGTTCTTTCCATTCCCATTGTCATAATCACTGTGCATAATATTTTCCTGGTTCTGTATACTTGAGTTTTCATCAGTAAGTCTTACTTCTCTGTATTCATCATGTTCACTGTTTCTTACAACATAGTAATTGTCTGTTACACTCATGTATCATAGTTTATTAAGATGTTCCCCAATTGATGGACATCAACTTTCTATCTGGTTCTTTGCTACCTGAAAAAGTACTCCTATAAATATTTTTGTATACATGGGCAATTTCTTTTTAGTAGTGGAGTTTCTGACCAAAGGGAATGGAGGTTTTAGCTATTCTCATAATTTCAAACAGCTTTTCAGATTGGTTAGACTGTTTCACAGTTCCAGTAGTACATTACTGTGCCCATCTTTTCCAATTCTTTCAACAGTGATTGCTTTCCTCTTTTGTCACTTGGTCAACTTTCTGGGTAAGAGGTGAAACCTCAGAGCTATTTTAATTTTAATTTTTCTTACAATGAGTGATTTGGAGTATGTTTTTTGTGAATAATTTACAATTCTTCTTTTGAGCATTTTCTTGTCCATACCCTTTTACTAGTTACCTAATGGGAATGCTTTTGGTCTCATATATGTCAGTTATCTATGTGTAACTTGTATATCAGACCTTTATCAATGATATCCAATGATATCTGATTCAAAGATTTTTCCCAGTCAACCATTTCCCTTCTCATCCTAGTTGCACTGATTTTGTTCATGCCAAGCTTTTCAATTTTCAATGTAACATAACTGAAATTATTTATTTTATCCTTCGTAATCACCTTTCTCTCTTACTTGGTTAAGAATTCATCCTCTAGCCAAAGCTGTGAAAAGGTGCTTAGAGGCCTTTCAGTTAAACCTCGTCATCTTACAGAGGAGGAAGTGGATCCCCACCCAAGATTATACAGGTGGTAGTAGGAGATGGCAAAAGCCAAGATGAGAGCCCAGGTTCTTGGACCAGATCCAGCAGCCCTTCCACTACATAATGCTGACAATGAGAAGAGCCTCAGCTCTTTCTGAGAGGTGGTTGAATTTGGAAATTTTGAACAGTCTAATCTTTTTCTCTTATTTAAACCATCCTGGGCATCAGTTCCTTTATAACATAGAACTAAACCATATCTCAGATCAAAGCATAATAAAACCAATGATTGTAAAAATAGCCTGCATAAAAATAAAAGCATAATTATCCTATATAATTATAAAAATTATTATATTCCAAACTTCATCTGCGACTGAGCTGAACAGCAAACATTGGGCAGGTTAACCACCCTTGGTTCACTGAACCTGTTTCTGTCTGTTTTGTCAATCACAGATTTACAACTTGCTGAAGAATAAATGAGAAAATTATCGAGTGCTTTGCAGTGTTCAGGCCAAAGCAGGGAAATTTTAGCAGATGAGGAACCAAATGGCTGATAATGGCACACTGGGAGGCTGCTCACCCTAGAAACAAAGAAAATCCAATAAAAGAGGAAGGGACAACCTCAAGACCACCCCAAGAAGGTAAAGGCACTGAAGATGAAAGCTGCCCCTCCAGTGCTCATGGATGTTTGGATCTGTGGTTTCACCAGCCTTTCCAGTTAGGAAAGTTTTTGGACTTGGGACTTAATTCACATGTTAACGTCTCCCCTGACTGTTTCTTTACCTTCAAAACATCTTACTCAACTTTCTCTCCACCACACAGCACTGACAGGTTCCTTTAAAAAATATCCTTTAGTATTTATTTATTCCCTTTCAAGCTCTTCTGTTTCACCTCAAGCCTCTCCTGCCCTCCCACTCTTAACACTATCTTCAGGAGCTAGATAACATATACAGTAATAGCTATCCCCGAAGACTTTATTTAACTGATCGATTTTGGACAGAATCTATCAAGTCCTTCTGACCATCATTTCAAAATCTGTTCTCAGCAGCTTCTTATCCTAACCTTCCAATATATAATCACTGCTTGGCAGTCTGATTAAAAGCAATATACCAACCATCTGTGTAACCAACCACTAAGCCTAAAAGAACTCACAAAAATGACGATCAGACTGCCATATCTTAATTCATCCTGACCATGAGTAAGTTAATTAATTAGCAGGGCATTCATGGCATGAGGGATTTCCCTGACTTGGTTCTTTCTATAATTCACAAGTAAGGTAATATTCTGGAGGCATTCATAGAATGATGGGGAAAAGGCTTCCTTCAGAGCCCTCGAGGATTGCTTTGCTACAGCTATGTGGCTGAGAAAAGTTCTTCCCCTTCAGTGTTCAGGAAGAAATGACTTCAGACCAAGAACTGCTTTTAAAAGGTGACACAGAATCTCAGGAAAGTGAGGGAGGGAAATTTCCCCCCAGGCAAAATGCACAAATTATATTAGCTTGTTCCTTTATGGATCATTTCCTCCACTAGAGAGTCTTGGGTAAAATCTACCACACCAAGTGAAATTATCTTTCTCTACACCAAGTCTATGGATTTAAGCTGCTTTCTCCCTCCTGTACTAGACACACCAACGCAAACTAGATGACCAGTTTTAGAATCTTGGTTTGGTTTTAGGGTCCATTTTTGGATATTTTGGAAGGAAAACTAAAACAAACCAACTCACAAAACTATGAACCAATGCCCAAAAGAGGAAAGTGTGACAGTAGTCATTGTGGCATAGAGAATAGAACTAGCCTGGGAAGAAGACACGTTCTAGCTGTGTGATCCTGGGGCAAACAACTGGCACTGTCTGGACTTGAGGCAGTTGTCTAAGACTATGTCAATTTGCCTTGGCAAAGCTCCTCACCCACCCCAATGAAATTACAGATCTATCTTTTTTAAAAAATGGTATCTCAAACTTAACACTTTCTAAAAGATGACTAATTCTTTATATTCTAGAGGTTCAGATTTAGAACTGGAAGAGACCTGAGAACTCGTCTAGTTTAACTCTCTCATTTCCATATCACAAACTTGAGGTACATAAAGATCAAGTGATCACAGGGGCAGAAAGCCACCAAATCTACATTTGAACCTGGGTCCTCTCTCCCCTTCAGGTGACAGGTACTATCTTATTTGAAATATTGGTTTTGAACAGGTTCTGATCAGGTGGCGTCTGACCATCCAAAGGTCACTTTTTTTGTGCTTTTTTTTTTTGGAGGGCGGGGCACCTGGGGTTTAGTGACTTGCCCAAGGTCACACAGCTAGTACGTGTTAAGTGTCTGAGGCCAAATTTGAACTCGGGTCCTCTTGACTCCAGGGCCCAAAGGTCACTTTTTGAAGGTTAATGAAATGACAGGCAAATCCTGTCTTTTTTATCCCCTTTGGACAAAAACACTGGTTCCTCTTTTGAATATCCACCCTGGCAATCCAGTAAAAAACTGGGAGAAAGAAATGCTTTAATTCTTAAGGTAGTGCCAAGATTTTACGAATGCTTTTACTTAGGAATTCTGTAACATTTTTTTGTTTGTTTGTTTAGTTGCCCATGTCTGATGATTACAATATATTCGAGAGAGGAGGGAGAGGAGGAGAGAAGAAGGAATTGCTGGTGCTTTCTTTTCAGTTAATAACTATTCAAAAATCCCAGGTGGTAGAAGTCTCACAGAGCAGCACAGTGTCAGTCACTACAGAAATGACTCAATGCAGTGATCCTGGAAACCTTCCTCACTAGGCAGGCACTCTGCCCCTCCCCCAGCTACATCTGGCCCTAAAACCCTCCACCTCCTTTCCTTATCCATTCTGCACTAGGAGTGGTGTGCTCTCATTACACAATAAGCAAACACTGACTGTGCTCAGCGCTCCAGGTCTGTTTTGAAGGCTCAACTCCAAACATGCCTTGCTCACCCCAGGAAGCTCTGAAACAACATTGGGCACATGATAGCATACCACAGAACAGCCCGTGTCTAGGACACATGATCCAACAGATCAGTTGTCAAATATCAACACTGAAGGGCTGTACACTTCCTCTCTCCAGCCCCACTGCATAGCTCTGTTATGGAAGGTGCACTGGACTAGTACTGATTCCACGGCTGCTCTCTAGTAATACTGCTGTCTGGGTCTCAGTCATTTCACCTGAAAGAAACCCGAGGGGAGTCAGGTCATTTTCAAGGTCCTTCCCACACTAAAACTGCATGTGGTTCTATAAAATGGCCAGCAACATGCGGGAAAGTGAGAAGAAAACGTGCAAAGGAGTCAGTGGAACCAGTTCAAATACTCCCTCAGAGGTTCACTTTGCCTCCAAAGGTCTCAGTTTCCTCACCTGTAAAATTAGAAGACTGGGTTAAATGATCTCCAAGATCCTTCTACTCTAAAATTTTATCTGGCTGTAGGAAATGAGTCCCAGCTAAAAATCTATGATCCCATGTCTTCTACATCAACTGGGACAAGAGAGTCAAACAGGCTTCTTATACCTGGGGCTCACTGTTATGAGTAAATTGGGCAGAAAATTCTGAATCCTCAATATGAAAATAATAATAAAATTTATATAGTGCCTTTAAGTTTAAAAACGTTTTACGTACATCATGGGCACCTTTCATCTCAGTAATTTTTATTCCCTAAACATTCAGCAGAGGCTGAGTTTTATCTCAAATGTTATATTTTCCTTTTGGGCTGCAATTACAGGCAACTCAACTTCTCAAGTTCCTCTCCTCAAACATACCTGGAAGAAAAAAGCAAAAACCAAACAGCAGAACACCCACTCTGGTGATGGATAAAAAATTAACAGCCATTGACAAATGGGAGTAATTACACCCTGTTGGTTTACAAATCATCCTAGCTGTGCCCCTCCTAACTTGACTTGTTGTGCTGTGTGACTGAATCTCTAGTTAAGAGGTGACCAGTCATGGGTGAAGAGTCAGGGTTTAAGTAGGAGGACTATCTCACAGCATCCCAGGATGCTTGGGAAAAGAGCAGAATGAGAGAAAGGGGAGAGGGGAATTTTAAGTCCCTGCTATTCACCTGGTGGTGATGAAGGAGGGAGCCTTCAAGACCATCATCACCATTAACCATGCCCCAGTAAAATAGTATCATAATAAATGCTTTTTAATTGGTCATAGATTTAGAACCAGAGATTTCAGAGGCATTCTATTCTAGTCCAGCTCCTTCATTTTACAGATCAGGAAACTGAAGCACAGAGTAGTTGACTTGTCCAAGGTCACACAGGTAAAATTTGAATCCACAGCCTTTGATTTTGAGTTTTGTGTTCCTTCCACTGCTCTATCTTGCTTCTCTATCCTTTTAGACTTTCCACAGCACTTTGGATTTAATCACTGGGTTAATTTAGGGCAGAGGTGGGAAAACTGTGGCCTCAAGAGCCACATGTGGCTCTGGGTCCTTGCATTCTGCCTTTTGACTGTATCCAAGTTTTACAGAACAAATCCTTTTATTAAGGGGATTTGTTCCATTTAGTTTGGATTCCGTCAAAGGGTCAAACTTGAGGACCTTATGTGGCCTCTGGACAGCAGGATCTCTGTCTCTGATTTAGAGCATCAGGCTCAGTGATAAAGCACTTTGGGTTATCTTTTTCCAGGCTACATTTATCAAAGAACTTTATGGAAAAGTACTTATTTCAAGACCTACCATGCGTTCAGAGAGTTGCTGGGGGTGACGAATATGAGGAGAACACACAGTCTTCTTCATGTGGGCTTATAAATAAGCTAACTGGCAAGACCAAACTAATTCACTTGAAACAACTTAAAGAATAGAAGATTAAATATAATTAAATGAGAAGTTAATTGCAAAATTGAAAATATTTGATTTGAGGTTGGGCCTCAAAGGGAAAAATCTGGAAGTCCCTGGGAACCCACTTAATAAGGCAGTTCAATCAAGTTCAGGCTTGTCCTCATTTCACTGGGCTCCATCGCTGTAGCCAGGACAAGCCCAAAGTGGTTGTCTGGATTTCTCTGTCCCCTTGGGAAGGTGGGAGGTGGTGAGGGAGGCTGGAAACTACTTTCAGAAGTCTTGGGGTGAGCCCTACAAGTTTCGGGGTAAAGTGTCCATTGTTTTTATCAACATATGCTTCCGTACCTGCCGGGTCATCCATCCCGTCCGCACGTCCCTGCGCCCCCCGCCCCGTTAGACTGTGAGCCCCCAGAGAGCAGGGACCCTACTTTTGCCCTTCTTTGTATCCCCAGTGCGGGGCGCACACCCCGCCAGAGCCCGCGGCCGAGCACACGGACCCCTGGCCCCAGACCAAGCGGGCGGCTCAAGCCCCCAAGCCCGGCGGGAGGCGTCCACGCAGCGCCCCTTCGGCCCCCGGTCCACCTCACCCCGCGTGGGGCCGCTACCTCTCTCTCGGTGAGGTTCTTGTCGCTTCCCAGCAGGTACGGGGTCAGGAAGGGCTCGGACGGCCGCAGGCTGGCGAAGAAGCCGTAAGCGCAGAGCAGGGCGGTGGGTAGGAACCAGCACTCGCGCGGCACGCGGGCCGTGCGCAGCAGCATAGTAGCCGCCGTGGCCGTGGCCGCCGCTGCTCTGGGCGCCCCCGGTCCGAACACATCCATCCGCAGAGCAGCGGGGCGGGGACTCAGGCTCGACCCCTTCCTGCTCCTCCCGCTTCTGCTCCCGCTCCTCCTCCAACTCCTCCTCCGGCCCCACGAGGCTCAGCCGCGGTACATGGACCCAAGGTCGCACCTCCTCCCAGGCCCCGCCACCCGGGGGTCACCCACAGTTAGGTCTCCGACCCGCCCGCCGAAATAGCCGGCTCCGCTCGGACTGCTTTGCCGCGGCCCCCACGTGTCACAGGCAACCTGAGCGGAGGGAGTCATCTCCCCCGTTGCCTCGGAGCCAATCAGACGCCGGCGAAGGCTTCCTACTCGTCTTCCTATTGGTCTGTGTTTACACGCCTACTTTTAGAGCAGCCAATCAGAGGCGAGAGAATACCGCGCGGCTGGATAACGTCTTCCCTCCAGAGTGAAGATGTATTGCAACTTTGTCTGCGGGGGCAGGGCGATGAGGGAGTGAGAGAGGCAGCCGGCCCCAGGAGCCCTCTGTCCCGCACCCGGCCGGGGATAGTGCATAAGGTCACCCCTTACTGGACTTAGTGTCCTGGGCTGCATCTTGCTTGGAGGAAACTCCCTGGAGAACATTGCTGCGGAATAGGTAACATATACATTTATACATCGATGACATATGTTGTGCGCGTGCAAGTGTGCATATATACAGATGTTGTGTATGCACCCACAAATGTGTATGTGCACTGTGCATATTGTCTTCACAGATGTGTATGTGGACGCACATATATCGCTTAGTGTGTATGACCCCTTGATATATAATAATGAAAGGTGTGTTTGCATACATACGGTTACATAAATACATTTTTGTTGTTTAGTCGTTTGAGTCAATTCCGACTTTTCGTGACCCTATTTGGGGTTTTTGTGGCAGAGATACTGGAGTGATTTTCTGTTTCCTTCTCCAGCTCATTGTATAGTTGGGGAAACTGAGGCAAATAGGTTTAAGGGACTTGCCCAGGGTCATAGAACCAATTAGTGTCTGAGGCAAGATTTGAACTCAGGAAGATAAGTCTTTCTGACTCCGCGTCTGGCACTCCATCCACTGTGCCACCTAGCTGCCTGTAAACACGTATTACTGAATTCATGTATACATATACATTATATGAATGTATACAAATATCACTTTGTAGGTATGTACGTGCTTACACATTACTATGTATACCTGTGCATGTGTATATATATACACACTATACGTGTGTCTCTGCATGTATATACAGGCATCACTTTGCATGTGTATATACACACATGTGGATACATGTGTGTATATACTTATCACTTCATTATATGTATACAAATGTGTATACGTATCACTTTATAGGTATGTATATGCTCACACATCACTATGTATACCTGTGCATGTGTGTATATACACACTACATGTGTGTTTCCGCATGTCATACAGGCATCACTTTGCATATGTGTATATACACACATGTGGATACATATATGTATATACTTATCACTTCATTATATGTATACAAATATGTATACATATCACTTTACATGTGAACATGCTCAAATGTACATATACACATGTATTTGTAATACATATCATGTTATGCATATATGCATCCACTACATGCATACACATGTATGTATATAATGTGTATATATACTGTATGAGCATGCATGCACATATGTATTGTGCACATATAGTCATTTGCACATACACATTTATGTAAATATACATTGTGCATGCACGCATCACTTCATATATGTGTTTTATATACATAGGTATTGCAACATGTGGCACTTTATATGTCGATTATGTACATATGTATTATACACGTATCACTATGCACACATTAGTTTATATAGTATATGTGTATGTTTATGTGTGAACACAACCTGTGTATGTATACATGTGTAGATATAAGCATGTGCACGTGTGTGGTATGCATGTGTCACTTTATGCACATGCATGCACGCATTACTTTTGTGTGCACATATACATTTGTGTATATCTACATATGTGTACGCATGTCACTGTAGGAGTTTGGAAGCTCTTCAGACTCCATCCTCTCTTTATAGACCACACTGAAGGGTTGTGTGTATAAGGTGTATGGTCCTGTATAAGGTAAGATGGTCCAGCTGTGATTAAGCTCCTTATATAGATGAGAAAATGGAGGCTCAGAAAGGTCCAACATTTGCTGAAGGTCTCCCTGCGGTGCAGAAAGCAGCCTGCAGTGGTAGATATCCCCCCAATACCCCTGCCCTTCCACCTTTTTGGGACCCCCTGGAGAAGGCAATTAACCTCTTAGAGCAGTTAACCTCTCATATCTCTAGTAGAGGCCGTAGCACTTGGCACAGTGCCTGGTGAAAAATAGGTACTTAATAAATCTGTGTTCCTCTCTGGTCCAGGGCCATCCCTATTAGGCAGCTGGATGGCAGAGCCTGGATTTCACAGTTCTGCCTCCAGAGTAGGGCTGCTTCCATTATGCCACGGTCACCTTTATGGGAAGAAGCAGGCTATGCCAGTGACTTGGGCTTCAGTCACACTCGAGTTCTGTATAGCCTTTGTGAAAAACAGAATGACTAAGTCTTCATCTTAGGGAGGGGCTCATCTACCTTTCCACCATCTAGCCATCAAAGAAACTTTAATGAGTCTTTATTGAATATGCAGAGTGGTGGACTGGGTGCTCTGGAAGTTATAAAGATAAATCGCACAAGGTTCTTGAAAAGAGGGTCATAGGAATTGTAATAGGTGAGAGTGGGAGGAAGGGAACCAGGGTTTAAGTCTCTGCTCTGCCACTAACTGACTGTATGACCTTGGGACTCAGTTTCCTTATCAATATAAGAAGGGGTTGTACTAAATAATGTCTAAGATCCTCTTCAACTCAAAATGCTATGAACTGGGGAGGGGGAGGACAGTGAAATAACTTGAATTTTCATTTAAACAGGGTCATAAATTACAGATAGATTTCAAAAGGCTAAAATATGAAGAGGGCATTTCCAGGAAAGAGAATGATGTGAGTAAAGACAAGGAGACAGGAGATCGCTGGAAACGGGGTCTGGAGGAGAGGGGAATGAATAGTCTAGTTCATTTGTAGTCCAGACAGAAGGGAGTGGCGAGAAATGAGGCAAGAGAAAGCTGAGAATCCCAGGACCATGGCTGAGGCCTCTTGCTGAAATGCTGCCAAGATAAACCAGCTGACTAGTAGTAGTATCTCAGGCAGATCTGTGCTTCGGGATTGACCATTATGTCCCGGCCCTGCATTTGCACCCTCACACAGCCAGAGAGAAGTACAACATTAAAAACAAACAAATCCAAACATTAGGAACATTAGATTTGCAATAATACATGGTAGTCAGGTTATCCATACAGTCTGATTTCCAATCTCTGGCAGCCAGTAAAATTTTATGTAGACATCATATAAGAAGAGTTATCAACAGCAATAACCAATACATGTAGCAGATTGTCCAACATGTAACATTAGTAATATGCTATAATAACAAATAATAACAATATATAAGATTAATAAAATAATATATAATGTAATTATGTAATAGAATAACATATAACAGTAATAATATATAAAATTAATAAGATAATACAATTATGTAACATAATTTATAACATAGTAATAATATCAAATTAATAAAAGTAATAATAGATAACTTAATATCTTAAATATAATTTAAATTATTAATGAATAAATATAAAAATACTAAAATAATATGTATTGTAGGGAAGATAGGAAAATCTTTCTTGTCTTGTGGTAGCAAGTGATAACCATTCTGTCATTGGCCAGTTGTGATTATTAGAAAATTCATTATATTGAACTAAAATCTGTTTCCCTGAACGTTCCATGTGTGTATTGGTTCTAGGTCTCACGTTGGAAGCTCTCTTCCACATGACAACCCTTCAGTTAATAGAAGGTAATTATACATTAAGACATCAATGATGTTGTGGGTATTCATTCTGAAGGCATTAGCTGGAATCCATTCATGCCTTCTCATCCTGTGCCAATCTTCCTGTAAATTCTCCAAAGAGCATCTACCTCAAGTGCTACAAACATCCTTTTTGTGGTTACTGATATAGCTATTAAGCCATTCATGAGGTGTCCTCTTCCTCTCACTACATAACCCACCAACCTCCTTAGCCAGTCATATATTTCCTAAATGATATTTTTTCTGCAACTTCTTGGATAAGTCATTATTGGCAACCATGAATGCTTTTTTTTTTTTTTTTGTAATTAACAAACACACCGGAACCTTGTATTCTTTTCTCTAAATAATTACAGCAAAAGATAAATAAGAAAACTGTAAGAATCTCAGCCAGCTGGCTACCAAGGAATAGATTTCATTTTCCTACTAAGCACAATGGCTAGAGGTGGCATGGCACTCCTGAATCTTCTCTGTAACAGGAGCTGTTTTTCATTTTAATGTTTTCTATCAGTCTAGATGATAATCACTCACTTGCCCACTGCCTATACTAAACACTGGATGACTAGAAAAAAGGCTCCTAATTGCATAGAATCATGTCTATTTCAGAAGTGGGAGGAATCTTATAAATCATCTCCTCCAACAACCTGTTTTTGAGGCAAGGAAATAAAGGCTCAGCAAGGCAAACTGTCCTCTGGACCACAGTTTCACTCTTCCCCCCTCCCAAAAAAACTCCTAAATCTCAATCGCTCTTTCTTTCTCACCTTTCTCTTCCCTCTCTCTCTCTCACCTCTCTCTTTTCTCCCCTCTTTCTCTCTCTCTCTGTCTCTGCCTCTCTTACACACATATACACACGTGCACTTGAATTCATAGTCAATGATTCTTCAAAAAGTGTAAGTGACACCTAAAGATTATCATGATGAAATTGCAATTGTATTTCATCATCCCAGTTTCTACTTTGGTCCATGACAAGATTGAATAAAATATAGAAAGGACAATATTGAATAAAAAGCAGAGCATTTTATCAGATTGACTTGTTGTATAGGGAATAGAGTGGTAGCTGTGGATTCAGGAAGATATGAGTTTGAAGCCTGCTTTGATTCTAGCTGTGACACCCTGGGCAAGTCATTTAAGCTCCCTCAGTCCCAGCCTCTTTATCTGTAAATAGAGGTGATAATAGCACCTATCCCACAAGAGTTGTAAGCATCAAATGAGATAATGTATGTAAAGCACTTTATGAACTTTATAAAGAGCTGTATGAATGTTAGCCATTATTATTGTTAGTTATCTTTGTTATCACCATATACAATTCCACAAATCAGGTCACTCACTACCTTTCACATTTATATAATTGGAAATTTCCATTATGTCACCAATCTTCACAACACCCCCTATAAGGTAGGTCGAAGGCACATATTAAATTTTGCCAGTTTACAGATGAAAAAAATGGAGGAACAGGGAGATATTACTCCCACGAGGTCACATTCATTCACCAGGCTGACAGATATCTTTCAAAACCTATTATGTGCAAGACACTATGATAGATGCTGTGGGGGAGAAGATAGACACAATCCTTGTATGTGATGTAAACTTTCTCAAGCAACTCTCTCAGTCAGTAGTAGAGTCTGATCTATTGATTCTGTTTCAAGCTGTGACCACTAAAATGCTCTGAATGGATGACCTATTTCTCAAACATAAGCCAGTTGTGTTCCTACAATCGGAAAATTACCATATGAATTTCGAGCTATTTCTGAAAAGGCCAACTCAGCGCACAAGTGACTTTCCATCCTGTTTCTCAAATGTGTGACGTAGAAGAGCATCCACAGTCATTGTGGTGTCACCTCCATTGGCCTTCTAAGCCGATTGAGTTTGGGAATTCCCAAGTGAACAATCAGGTTGTTGCTATACCAACATAATCCTTTGTGGAAAGTGCCCCGAGGAGGTGCCTGATACTAGGCGGGAGAGGGTGTGCCTCTCACCTACTTCTTTCTTCCAGCAAGATGTGGAGAAAGGATATTACTCACAAATTCCCGAAAACATTCATGTCACTTGGGTCTGGTGGGGCAAATAAGTTCAGTGTTGGAGAACAAATCTGTGGCTGCTCCAAATTCAGTTGTTGTTTGAAATCAGGTCTGGATAGGTGAAGGAGGCAGAGGGGCGGTAGCACCAAATGAGACTCTAGCTATAGTTAGGTACAACCTGTCAAATATATGGCTTTTAGCTTGGAGAATATACTGAGTGTGTAATATCTGATTATATGCTGTTGATCTGCTGGGAGTGGTGTAAAATTATGTGATTCTAACTTGATCCATTTGAGAGATTATAGGCAACCAGTAAAAACAAGCTGAAGAACAGAATAGAATGTTAGAATTGAGTTCAATATACTTATTTTATACATGAGGAAACTAAGACAGGTTAAAGTTAAGTGAGTTGTCCGAAGTAGTAAACAGTGCCAGGCAAGCTGGAAAGGGGAAATTTCAGTGTGGCGGTCAGATGGCCGCGCACTTCCCGACACCAACAGCCTTGGCCATTGACTCTTGCCAGCAGGGTGTGACACGTGGGATGGTCAGTAAAAAGAAACATGTATGCCTCTGTGAATGTGAATGGAGGAAGGGTGCAATCAGTTACCCTGTGCTGCCTGAGCCTCGGCTTTCTCTCTCATCTCTGGCACTCTCACTGCTGTCTGTCTCTCTAATCCCAGCAGGTTAGGACATACAGGTATGCTGCTTTGACAGAAATCAGGAGGGCGGTCATGAAAACTGATGTGGCATGGCTTTGTTGGGAAGGCGATGCTCCATGAGAAAGGCTTAGTAATGGGAAGATAATTTTCCAGGGGTACAGGTGCTATCAGATTTTGTTGTGCATAATTGCTTGCCTTCTCAGGGAGGGGAGAGAGGGAGAAAATTTGGAACTCAAAACATTTAAAAAATAAATAAATGTTAAAAACTTTTGTTTACATGTAACTGAGGGAAAGAATAAAAATAAATAAATCAAACCCTCTTGTTCAGGTTTTTTAAAAAAAGATTTTGTCAAGTAATAATGTGGCTTTGAGTGAAAGGCCTGCCCACGAGGGTTCCCAGGATGTCTGGGGCATACAGAAAGCAGACAGGCAACCATGATACTTCAGCCCAGTCACCTGACTAGTTAATCAGGCCTACCTGTGACTCAGTAGAGGCTGTATTTTCACCTTCTGGGTGTAGTCAAACTTCAGTGTGTCCTTATATAGGACCTTAACCCTGGACAAGCGCCTTAACATCTTAATTCTCTACATCAGAGCTGTAAAAACTCATGACTAGCAAAACTCCTGAGAGAGCTGCCTGAACCAGATTAAAATGCAGTTGAGAAATGTTTAACAAAATTAAAAAAACACGATATATCATGTTGTTGTTGTTCAATGATGTCTGACTCCACATGACCCCATGGACTTTGTCCATAGGGTTTTCTTGGCAGAGATACTAGAGTGGTTTGCCATTTCGTTCACCATGTATACCCATTTTACAGATGAGGAACTGAGGTAAATAGGGGTTAAGTGACTTGCCCAGGGTCACATAGCTAGTAAATGTCTGAGACCAGATTTAAATTTGGATCTTCCTGACTCCAGGCTCTGTGCTCTATCCATTGCATCACCTAGCTGCTCCCATAATACAGCTTAGACAATGTTAATTTGTGATTTTTTACATTAATAGCTAGCCAGCATGTATAGTCTCTAATTGAGTTTTACAACAAAGTCTAAGCAATTCTATAAGACCATGAGGTACAGTGAAGGTGCCAATCTGCATTGGTAGAAGTAATTCCCCATACTAATGAAATCACAAATCAATCTATCAGTAAACATTTATTAAGGCTATTATGTGCCAGGCACTGTACTAAGTCCCTGTTCTTAGGTGTGTGTATCTTCATGACATAATGGAAATAAAAATCTTTTGTGGGTAAAATATACCCCCAATAAAAGCATATATACCCATATATATGGGTAAAATATGCCCATAATAAAAGCATATATTAATGCCTTGTTGCTTTTCCTATGTTTTTACGTCCTTGTGATAGATCAGTTCGGTTGCTTATGACAACATCCAACCAGGCCATGCAGGCTCATATATGAGTGAGTCACATGTTTAGAAAACCATAAAGAAACTTGAGTTAAGGGTGTGTTGATTTCTCCCATCAAAAGCTCATTTGTGGTGACATAATTGACCTGGATGATGTCTCAATTATGGTTTTAACATTTTCACAGACACTGAGAAAAAGCCATGTTGAGGTTAAATATTTATGATCCTAATCCATGGCACTCTTTCTCTTACATTGTCCTACTTATCAAATGCATTTATTCGACAAGTTCCCCCTTCCTAGCTCTACTTTTCCCATATGCTAATATAACAATCCCTTTCTTGCCTAGGTGGGGCATAGTATACATAATTGAGGACTCAGAAAAAAAAATCCTTTCAGAAAGTTTGAATAAAATTTCCTAGTCCCTAATAAGGGTTATGGGGAAAGAATCCACCCTTATCCCTAAATCACCAGGGCTGATCAATGCCCCATAGCTTCAGTCTCTGTGTAGACATCTAAGGCTATCCCACTCTTTCCCTTCTATGGCACCTTCCTCTTGGGCAGTCTTAGTCAGATTCACCATTGTCCCAAAGAGTCTTCACTGTTTAATGTGTCTCTGTGAGGCTTACTCTAGCTCCTAGTAATCAGGGTCAAGTATGCAGGTATTGAGTAATATGTCCATCCAGTTTATGTTCCCTTTTCCCTATCATCTGTAAGACTTCACTTTTAAGTACAAAAGTAGTTTTTTTGAAGTTTCCAAGGAAGATTATGTGGGAAAGAAAACATGAGCAGATAAAGGTCTAGACATTTTCTCTGATCCTCATGACCTCTCAGACCTCTCTGAAACAGAAATTATATAACTGTTTCCATGGTCTAGGACACTCTGAATCCAAAAGAAGGTAAAAACAAAAAACCCATGCACTGATGCTTTCTGACCCTGAGCTCACTCAGCACCCTTCTCCTACCTCTCCCACTACTGGCAACAAGCCTGCACCAGCAGATCCAAGGACCTGACACAGACTTACAACAAAACCTGCCCCTATACCTTGATCCTCCACTTCCTCTTTCTAGTGTCCTGGCTCCAGGATGCAAAAGTTTCCTGGAAGTCTGCCTGGTCAGGACAGATAGCCAATGTGGCTGCAACCCTTTTAAGAGCAAAATCCTACCCAGGTCACAACCCTATAGCACCAGAGCTGCAAAGTCCCGAACTGTGTTTCACAACACCAGTGTGATAGCTCTGGTTAGTGAACTAAAGAACAAAGAGAATAGAACAAAATAGAATGACGTGACACCATGTGTGCATGTGTATGGATATGTGTGTGTGTTGGGGGGAGGTGTGTGCAGCACTCCACTAAGCTTGAGGGAAGGAGCTCAGCATCCAGCTGGGGCCAGTGCTGACCACCCAAAAGTTACTTGTGGGCAGGGACCTAGGCTGGTGAACTGTGATTTGCCCAGTGTGAGAGGAGACTGAGACCTCCTCCTTGAGATTCAGACTCCAAGGAAGCTACCATCAGAGGAGAGTGAAAAAGTTAATAGTTGAAAATTAGGGGGGAAAGAAAGACAAAAATATCAGAGTTCTCAGGAAGAAGAAAACGCAAAGACCTTGAACCTTATCAAATAAATCCAAAGGTAAACTATTAACAACAAAAAGAAATATGACTTCCAGATCTAATTAACAAGTTTAGTCATGTATGAATTAGTATTGTGAAACAAAGGAAAATGATCCAATACTTATGAGTCAGAGGACTCTGTGGAACGTGAGGAAAACATACACGACATGCTATCCCTGAGATGTTCAGAAGAGAAATGAGAATTGTGAGAGTAGACTTTGTGGGCTACACAGCAAAAATAATAGGCAGAAATAGAATACTGGAATATGTGATAGCAAGTTGCACCAAAGAAAGGAGAAAATAATAGATTGGAATGAAAATATATAGAAGTAAAAGATAATTTAAAAGAGAAGCAATAAAACCCAATAATAATAGAAGAAAACATGCAAGCAAAATACTGATTTCAAAGCTAGAATACATAGAAACAACCTAAGGATTATAAGGGTTTCCAGAAGACAAGACAAAAAACCTTACCATCATGATGCAAGAAATAATATAAGAGAACTTCGCAGAACTTCTAAACACAGAAAATGAAATTCCAGTTGAAAGAATTCACAGATAACTTTAAGATGAAAAAATATATTATGGGGAAAACTTGCCAACCCTTAATTAATCCTTTGTTTATCTCTTAAAATCACCCAAGTAGCAATGCTAAAGTGATTTTCCCAAAATACAGGTCTAATCACGTCAATCCCCTTCAACCTCCGAATCAATAAACTCCAATGACTTCTTGTTGCCTTTAGGATCAAATTGTTATTCAAAGCCATTCATAATCTAGCCCCTTCCTACCTTTCCAGTTTTTTTACCCCTTACTTATTGACATATATTTTTTGATCCACTGATACTGGTCTCCCGCCTGTTCCATGAACAAGATACTACGTCTCTTAGTTCTGGGCATTTTCCATGTCTGTCTCGCATGCCTAGAATATTCTTTCTTCCTCTCCTAGAACTACTAACATCCCTAAATTCCTCTAAGTCTCAAGCTAAAATCCCACCTTCTACAGGATTTCTTCTCTAACCCCTCTTAATTCCAATGTCTTCACTCCATCAATTATTTCTTATTTATACTGTATATATCTTGCTTTGTATATATTTATTTGTATGTTGTCTCCCCATTGAGCTCCTCAAAGGTTTTTGCCTTTTTTGTATCCCCAGTACTTCACACAGTGCCTGACACATAATAGAAACTTAATTAGTATTTATTAAATGATTGATTGATTGGATATTATCATTTGCTGGAGAGAAGCTCTAAGCTTTACGGTTTGCTGGATTCTTTCATTCCCATTGGAAGACCTGCCAAAGAAAGATCTAGGGTTTTCTTTCAGTGTTAGACATTGGAAATCCATAGTAGAGGGGGTTGTCTCCATTCACACATTCCTCTAGAGCCCACAGCAACATACAATACTCACTTATTCTCCACTTTCCTTGTACTGGGAAGGTGGGGGAAAAAGGAGACTTTTCCACATCTGAATTGTGATACTGTTCAATACAATAAACATCTATTGAGTAGCTACTAGTAATGACAAAAAGGAGAGCATCAGAGACAGAGACAGAAGGACAGAGACTGAGAGAATGAGTTTTTTCCTTAAGGGGTTTATATTGTACTGAGGAGATTTACCATTACACAGGTAAAAGGTCGTTTGAAAGAAGAGAAAGCAAGAAGGCTTCATGGCTGAGGTAGTGCCCGAGTTGCATTCTGAGAGTTACAGAGAAGGAGGGAGTGTATTCTTAGTTACTTATGCAAATGCACAAGGGTGGGAGATGGAATACCGAGTTCCAGGAGCAGCTAGTAAGCCAATTTGGTCAGAATGCAAAAAACATGAAAGGGAGTAAGGCTAGAGTAGGTTAGGGCCAAATTGTGGAAACCCAGACTGAGGAGTTTATATTTTATCCTAGAGGTAATAGGAAGCCACTAAAAGTTTTCTGAGCAGAGAAGTGACTTGGGCTAATTTGTGCCATAAGACAAGTACTGTGACAGCTGTGTGAAGGATGAGTTAGAGAGCAGAAATACTGGGAATGTGGAGGTTATTGCAAAAGTGCAGGTAAGAGGTGGTAAGGATCTGAACCAAGGTTGTATGTAGCCAAAAGAAGGGTGTATATGTGGGAGATGTTGTTGAAGGAAGACTTGACAACTGATTAGATATGGGAGGTGAGGTACAAAGAGAAGCCAAAGATAACTCAAACTTTGTAAATCGGGGTGATTGAGAGGTTGGTATTGCCCTCTGCAGAAAAAGGGAAGTTAGCAGAAGTTAGAGGGATGGGAAAAAGATGGTGAGCTCTGTTTTGGACCTGTTAAGTTTAAGATGCTCACAGGACATCCAACTGGAGATATCTGTCAGGTAGTTTGCAATGCAGGGCTGGAGCTCAAAAGAAGGATTAGAGTAGAATGTATAAATTTGGGAGTCAGATGCATAAAGATAACTGAATCCATAGGCACTGGTGTAATCACCAAGGGAAAGATTATAGAGAGAGGGAGGAAAAAAAGACTGAGGATAGAGAATTGTATGATACTTGTCTTCAGGAGGTGAGAGATGGATCCAGCCAAGGTTACCTGAAAGGAGCATTAAGATAGGTAGAAAGAGAACCCTTAGAGAGCATCGTCAAGGAAGACAAAGGAGTAGAACCTATATAGGAGAGGATAGTCAGTAGTGTAAAAGGCTACAGAGATGTCAAGGAAGATGGGGACCAAGAAAAGGCCTTTGGATCTAGCAATTATGAGGTGATTTATTAATCTTGAAGAGAACAGTACCAGTCATGTCATGGGGTCATAATGCGGATTGCAAGGAGCTGAGTGAGGAAGTCATGGTGGAAAAAAAATAGATATTTTTTTCCTCTAGGAATTTGGGTGTGAAAGGGAAGAAAGTTATAGGATGATAACATGAGGGGATGGCAGGAGCAAATCAAAGCTTTTTAAGGATGGGGAAAACTCAGTGAGGAAAGGAAGGTAAGCAGGGATATACCCAGAACCCTATCCCTATGGCAAACTGAGGAAGCATTGTCAAGTCAGTGAAGTCTCAGCCTCAGCTTTTCTTTGGCTCTCTCCCTCTCCCAATGGTTTTTCTATATCTCCTTCTCTGGGATCCAGTGACTTCATTAATAATTATTTTCATTCTCTCTCCCCTCCCTTTCTGTCTCTTTAATAACTTCTTTGTCTTTTTCACTGATTCCTCATCCTTTTCTCCACTCCATATTGTGGCTGTTCTTAACTCACTTCTCTTTCTTTATATTCTCTCCCTTGGCAATCTCAGGTACTTTCAGGGCTTCCATGAACACTCTTAGGCAGAAGATTCCCAAATCTCCATTCCTAGTCCAAACTCTGTTCTGGTTTTTAGACCTGCATCTAACTTCCTCCAATACATCACAGACTAAATGTCCCTCTAGTATCACAAATAGCCTATCCCAAACTGGGTTCATTCTCCTTTCCCCCATCATCCCACTACAGCAGTCTTTTTGACTATCCTATTCCTGTCTGTGTCACCATTACTTATTTGGTCTCCCAGGTTTTTAACCATAGCTTTATCTTTGACTCTTCTGAGCCACGTGGGCTAGAACAACAGTACTATTAGATGGATTTGGGACTGATTGAATGACTGGACTTAAAGAGAAATTGTTAATGGTTCAGGGTCAACCTGGAAGGAGGTTTCCAGTGGGGTACTTGTTCTAGGATTCTGGATTTGGCCTCTTGCTGCTTAGCCTGATATGAACTTTGTGTCATTTGCAAATCTGATCAACAGGTACAGATTTGCAGATAACACAAAGCTAGAAGAGATAAGTAATGCTTTGGAAGATGGAATCAGAATCCAGAAAGATCTTGACCTACAGATTAGAGCTCAAATAGAAACATATCTCTGCAGGGTCACATATTGAATTAGAAAACTAAAAATTAACATTATCTTTGTTGTATTTCACTTTTATTTATTTTGTTAAACATTTCCTAAATTACATTTTAATCTGATTTGGGCAGCAGCAGGGGATTTTGAAGGTCACTTACAGCCAGCATACCACAAGTTAATACCTCTGGGCTATAGTATTGAGCTTCATCAAATGAGATGAAATTTAATAAGGCTAAAAATATAGTCTTACCCTTATGTTCAGAAGGTCAGCTGCACAGATGTAATAATAGTCATTCAATACGTATTTATTAAGCACTTATCATGTACCGCGTACTGTGGCATTTGCTGGACACAAGTATAACACTGGAGAGGAATAGTTTAGCAGTAATTCATCTGAAAAGGACCTTGGGGTTTTGGTGGACAGTATGATGTGGCAGCCAAAAAACAAAGAGCTAAAGTGATATTGGGCTGCACTAAGGGAGGCATATTTTCCAGGAATAAGAAGGTGACAGTGGAAATGAAGTATTGCGTACAGATCTGGGTATCATAGTTTAAGACCTTCAATAAGGGAGAGTGAATTTGGAGGAGGGTAGCCAGGATAGTATTTATTAAGCTCTTACTGTGTACTCAGTATTGGGCTAAGTGCAGGAGATACATATACAAAGAATAAAACATTCTCTACTTGCAATGGACTTACATTATAATGGAGGAGACAACAAGAACATGTAAAAATACACAGAATAAGTATAAAATTTATGAACATAAATATGTACAAAGTAGTGAAATATGAAGTAATTTGGGAGAGAGGGCACAAGCAGTTTCTGGGATCAGGAGAGGCTTTGTGCAGAAGATGTAGCTTGGTCTATCACTATTTTAAAGGAAGAGAGGGAATCTGAAATGGAGTTAAGGAGGAAATACATTCCAGGCATGTGGGGCTTCCAATGCAAAAACATGGAGATGGGAGAAGTCTGGTATGAGGGACATAGAGAAAGACACTTGGGCTGGAACATGGGAGGAGAAATGATAATCAATGAGACTAGAAAAATATATTTGAGCCAGGTTATATAGGACTTCAGAAGTCAAATGGGGGGGCTATAAATTATAGGAGTTTTCTCTACCCTACTGTTTAAAATGTCATCATATATTTCAGCAAGTGACGTGGACTAATATATTTCTACTTTAAGGAGGAAGTCATGGTTTGTCTAGTAAGGTGTTTTTGTTTGTTTATTTTGTGATCCAAACATCATAATTAACCTGCTCATCACCTCAGATCCACTAATTTCTCTTAAGTTAACTCAAATAAGCAGCTTTTCCATACCTTTGTGACTACATTTTGTGTATTGTACCTTTCTTTTATCGTTCTAGGCATTCTTGCAAACTCATACAGTTCATGTTTAGTTGTGTTAGTGGCCTATGATTTCTAATAGCTAGCTTCCTCCCACCCTTAAAAATATTAAGTTATTCAATGGTCCAATCTTTTCTTCTTACTCCTCTTTTGTCACATTGAAAGTAACAGCTAAAGGTCTGAGGAAGTTCTAGAAAGTCTTGATCTCAGCGAGAAGGCATTCAAACCCAAAGACACTTTCCTTCTTCACCAGTTTGATAAAAGTGCTTGCTTCCTCAACTATAATGCTGACTGTTGATTCACTTTTTTTTTTAATCCCTTGGTACTTTGGCATTAATTCACATCTTTTCTTTTTTTGTGCCGTTGAAATAGTTGTATAAAGCACTCCCATTATTCTCAGCTTCTCTTTCAACACTGTTGCAAAATTTCTTAAGTCTAACATTATCCCTTTTCCTACACACTCTTCTGTAGGAAATACCTTTATTCTTATCTAACCTGCTTTTCTTCCTTGATCACTTTGACTCTGTCTAGACAGACTTGTCTTTGATTTTCCCTAGTTTTACTCCCAACTTCTTCAGCCTTTAAAAAAAATCCACAGTCTGGCTAAAAACTTCTGAAGTTAGAAATGTCTCTTTTGCTTTACCTCTTCTCTTGAAGGCTTTCTTTATATCCAAATGTAGCATATCCCACCATTCTCTGATACCTTGGAAGAGGAGCAGGAATTCCTTCCTTTTGACTATTTCTTTCACATTTCAATTATGAAGAAATTCAAAAGAAGAACCCTACCTCAAAGGACCCCCAGCTTTATTCAAAACAATTCGGGTACCACCTCCTAAAAGAGTCTTTCCAGATTCCATCAACATACCACCTTACAGCTCTGTTAATGGTCTATCCCTCTTGAGCTTACTTTCTGTTGTTTCATATATGTAGCCCATACACAGCAACTATTCCAACTTTCCCCAGGCACTCTTTTTCTTCCTAGTCTGTGTGGGAAGTCCAATCCCTTATTTTACAAATCAGGAAACTGAGAAACAGAGAAGTGAAGTAACCTGAGCAATAAACAGCAAAGTCATTGTTAGAACTCCAAGTTCTCTGACAACAAAGGCCTTTTCCACAAAAGAGGGAACTGTCCAAAGAGACAGATTTGGCTACAGGAGGAGCTCAGGGATGAACACGTATTTTTTAAAGGACTGTAACACTGCCAACATGGCTGCCCAACTCCCACAGCAAAACCCTAAAGATTGGGCTGATCAAATAATGATCAAGGAATTCAATGATAAACTAGATTAACTGGCATCTATACCAGGGCTGCACAGTGCCCCAACACCCTTACCCAGCAAAATCAGCACCAGTGAAGAGTAACATTCTAACACAATCAGAGATAGCTAGGGACGTATGTAGCCTGCAATACTCTATGTCTACAGTCAGTAAGAATAGATGACTCCTCTGAGATACCCTGTGAGGATCAGAATGCTTCAGGGTCTTTGGAAGCTCAAGGTAGGCAGTGATCAGTGAACCAGAGGACCTATCTCAGACTCAGAGGCCCCAAGCTCAAGGGCTCTGAGATTTCTAACACTCTGTCCTTAGATGCCAAAAAGGATAGCTGGCTCTGGGATGAATGAATCAAAGAAAACTCAGCCCGGTATCAAGCAACTCACTGGCCCAAGGAGTACTTAGACCCAGAGAGGTGATAGCTATGCATCTATACCTTGCCTTGCAGTGTAAAATCCTTAGCTGGAGAATTATTCATTATATTTAATGTAACAGATGAAAATATTGCTTCAGATCCTCTGATTCTCTAATTCTGTACTCACCAAGAGAGCTTTCTTATCATACTTTGGTTTTTACTTTTCTTTGTATCTATAGCCTTTGGCATAGTGCTTGGTACATGATAAACACTTGAATACTTGTTGGTTGAAAAAAAATACCGTAAATCTAATTCCACAACACAGCAGAGACTTAAAGGGATAATAGTTCCACAAGGACTCTGAATATATAGAAGAAAGGAAACAAGAGATACAACATGAAATAAAAGCTATACAAGGAAGAAAAATTGGAAGAATAAATAACTCTGAGGAAAAGCATAAAACTTATCCAAGAAATGGAATCTCTGAAAATTAGAAAAGATCAAACAAAGATCAATGACACTGTGAGACAGCAAGAAATAGTAGGACAACTTCAAAAGACTGAAAAAATAAAAGAAAATGTCAGGTATCAGCTATAAAATACAAATGACTTGAAAAACCAGAAGAGATAATTTAGGAATAAAGGGACTCTATGAAAACTATGATTTAAAAAATGTCTAGATACTATATTTCAAAAAGTACTTTTTTTTTTTTAGTAAGAATCCACTGATCATCTTCTTAAAAGAACAGCAAAAGAAAAAGTTCTAGGAATGTCTTAGACAAAATCCACTGCAAACATCCAGAAAGAACAAATACAAGCAACAAAAAATTATAGTCAAGATTACTCAAGACTTTGCAGCTCTTCCTGAAAATGAATTGGAGGGGAGAATGATAAGAATATGTACACTTACGAGTAGATAAAAAGAAATACAGAGAGAGAACATTCACAACTGGAGGGATAAGGGAAGGTTTCACAGTGGATGTGGCACTGAACCAAGTCATTAAGAAAGATTATCATTGAGAAGGAGAGATAAGTCAAGGAGTACATGACAAGGCATGGAGGTGGGAGATGGCCAGTCAAGTTCAGGCAGTTGCTAGTTGGCTAGTTTGACTGAAACATAATGTACATGAGAGAACAGTATAAAATAGGGTTGGAAATGACTCTGTTACTTGTTTTCTTTATCAGTGAGAATGATCTTCCAGTTGGTAGGGTAGAAGAGGGTAGAACACAAATGGTTAACAGAGAATGGAAAACCAAGATAAGTAGAAATTAGTAAAATAGCCTGAATTGCCTTCAACAAGTTCATATTACTCATCCTGCACGAGTTATATCACAAGAGATACTGAAGAAGTAATTATTCAACTTTTGGCAATTATCTTTGAGGAAGTGTAAAAATTCTGTGTCCTTTATAAGTTATCTTGTCACCATAATTTCTACACCACTCTTCCTCATGCACAAAACTAGTCACATCATTTCCCAGTGACTATCTGTTGCCTACTGAGGAAAGCTCTGATTCATTTGCCTGGCATCCAAATTCCTCCACAGTCTCATGTCTCCATATCTTTCCAACCTTATCTCATATTCTTCTTCTTCATGTTCTCTATACTTTCATCATATCAGACTATTTGCTGTTACCTGAACAAACTCTACACTTTCCTGGGTCCATTAATTTCTTCATACTGTTTTCTATACCTGGAATGCCTTCTCTTTCCCTCTTCATCTGTTAAATTTCTACCCATCCTTCAAAAGCCAACTCATATACTGCCTCCTCCATGAAGTCCTTCTGATTCTTCTAATTGATGATGAGTGGCTTTTCTCCCCACATACATCACATGGTATTTTATTGCTGTCATGGAAAGGGAATATTTTCTGGAGTCTTTCCATGACTATAATGTGCCATTGAAGCATTGCTTGCTCTGGTTGGAGGCAAAGACTAGGCTGGCAGTTGAAGATATGGTGCAGTTGTTGGTGATGCTATCTCAGTATGGAATCTGAATGAACTTTTAGAGGTATTTTCTAAAGGGTTATTGGGAAGAAAATGGAAAGTCGTTTAAGGATTAATGTTAGTTTTGTCGTATGTACTAAGGTCAGTTTTCTCTCCAGAGTCCAGGCCAAAGGATATGGGCAAAAAGTTTTCAAAAGAAGAAATACAAACTTCATCAGTGCTCTGAATCGCTAACAAGAAAAATGCAAATGAAAATTTCTCGCCCATCACCTCACACCCATTAAATTGGCAAAGGTGGCAAAGGATGGAAATAGTCAATGCTGGAGAAGCTATAGAGAGACAGGAACACTGTGATACAGTTAATGAAACTGTGATTTGGCTCAACCATTCTGGAACACTATTTGGAATTATGTAAGAAAAGCCACTAAACTATATGAATGGTTAAATGCTTTTTTTTTTTTTTCACATAATTCCAAGTAGTTTCCTAGAATCAATATTCTTACTACTTAGGCATATACTCCAAAGAGGTGAATGACAAAAATTAAGGTCCCATTAATACAAAAGTATTCATAGTAATACTTTTTATTAAGTGTGAATTATCTACATTTCAGTAAATACATACTATAGATTACCATAGTGAGCATTTATTTAGTGTTTTAATGTTTACAAAGTACTTTGTATATGTTATCTCATTTGATCTGTAAGACTATCCTGTAAGGTACTATTATCCTCATTTTATAGATGAGGAAACTGAGGCAAAAAGACACAGTGGTCTTACTAGTGGTTTATATCCCAAGGAGATTAATGGAAAAAGTTAAGGTCCATAAATACCAAAATATTCATAGCAATACTTTTTTGTGATAGAAAAAATTATAAACAAAGTACATGCCATAAATTGAGTAATAGATAAGTAGATTATGATATTAGGGTGATGGAACATTATTGTACCATAAGGAGTAGTAAGTATAAGGACTTCAGAGAAGCATGAGGAGATTTGTATGAATTGACCAAGAGCAAAGAAAGCAGAAACAGAAGACTATGCATAAGGACTACAGTAATGTACATAAAAATGATACTAACCAATTGTGGCAGTGTCAGTTACAGATGACTGTTGTTAAATCATACCTCTATTAAGAAATGACAAACCATAGGAGTGGTATGTTGCATGCTCTGTCAGACTCAATTACTGTTTGGGATGGTTTCTACTCCACTAGCTCAGTTTTAATTTCTGGTAAGCATACAGTATTGAGTGGGGGGTTTTAAGGACAGGATAGTTGCATTGAAACAGAGAGTATCCATCAAACATGCTTTTAAAAACAGGGGAAAATGGCAGCCATAAGCCAGTTCAATTAAAAGAACTATGAAATACTTAAACCCATTAAATTACAAAAGATAAAAATTATAAAAATTAATGGAGGGTGGATTGTGGAGAAACTGATATAATATTACACTTCTGGTGCAGCATTGAATTGTTGTAACATTTTGGGGAAACAATGTGGTATTACAGTAAGAGTTATAAAGCTGTTCATACCCTTTGACTCAGTCATCCCACTGGTAGTACTATACCTGAAGAATATTATCGACAGGGATACAAAGACCAATAAGTACAAAAACAGTAGCATTATTTGTGCTTTTTTTTTTTTTTTGGACGGCAATTGGGGTTAAGTGACTTGCCCAAAGTCACATGACTAGTAAGTGTGTCAAGCGTCTGAGGCTAGGTTTGAACTCAGGTTCTCCCGACTCCAGGGCTGGTGCTCTATTCACTGCGCCACCTAGCCCCCCAGCAGCATTATTTGTAATCAAAAAAACAAAAATAAAAACAAAACTCTGGAAATAACCCACATATCCAAAAATTGGAAAACAAATGAGTAGTGATATACAAATGTCATAGATAATTATTATCCTCTATGAAATCACAAACTGAAAAATACAAAGGAGTATGAGAAAACTTGCAAGAGGGGATGCAGAAGTTTAAAGAGCAGAATAAGAACTATGATAAACTATATGGCATTTTTCTTTCCTTTCAAAATATCCTACAACACAGGCAATTCTCCTTCCATTGGATTTACACTGAACCATAGAATTTTAGGTTTGGAAGGGACCTCAGTGACCATCTGGTCCAACCATATTTGGAAAAGAGACTCACATATGCCCAGAGAGCTTCTAAATTGGTGAGCTGGTAACAAGTCAATTTTGTTCTTTTCAGGAAAAATATTCACGGTTATTATTAATCTTATTTATTATTGTTATTAACAACACAGAAAGGTTATCCTTCAGAAGCCTCAATTTAGTGATAAAAGACAGATTATGGGATGAGCTTGTTGAAACTTTGCAATGCATGATGGCAATCTGTAGAAATTTAGCACCTGATGTCTAGCATTAGAACATCACATATTACAAATATAGACTTCAGAAGATCTTTGAGAACTTGAGTAATAAACTTCAGTTTATTGATATGTGATCGTTCATATATTCAAAAGTTTCTCACAATATTCCAAACAGAACATTGATTCACGAGAACTTAAGAACATTTTAAATTGATGTTATCATATCAAATATTATAATTTCCAAACTATGTTCAAGGAAAAGCTTCCAAAAACACAGAGCCTCACAGAAGAAATTCTGACTGTGTGAGAACAAAGCACTCTATCTGCTGTTGGACTTGTCCAGAATATGTCTTCAGTGAGCCTATAGAAACTTATTGAAATCTATAGATGGTGAGCTTATATCCTAATACTTTTATTTAATTACAAAGAAAGAGTGATTTTACCTATCTGTAGAACAGTCCTCTGAACATCAAATATAAACAAATAACATCAGGATCATGATTTGTTCCAGGCCCTTTTGTCTCTGGATTGTGTTAAATCAGAAGAGAAGAACAAAATAATGATTTTAAAGCTTTTAAAGGGAAAATGATGGCTTTGTATGGTGAGGAAATTGGGCATCCTGAAATCAGAGTTCAAAGCATAGAACAGGTTTAAAATAATTAACACCTAACAATTTATACTAGCCTTAACATACAGTTTGGGGAAGAGTAAAATGGATGATACCATCCTAACAAAGATCTGCACAATTTTTATTAAATAAAGGGCCCATGACCCAAAGGCAGCTATGGAAAGATGAATACTTTTTCATCAAAAAGGAGGAGGAGGACTAATAAGATTCTCAGTGCATAGGATAAAATAGTTAAAATTTTTATGGAAATATTTGGGAAACAAATGTTCATTACTTTGCTGAGCAACAATAAAGTCTGATAATAGGTATATGCCACTTGATTTATCAAATGGAACTAAATGGAATTTCATTCCTGATTAGGTCAATGGTATGGCTAAAATCCAAGTGTGAAATCAAATGACCCTCCATAGTTATCAATTATATCAACCTGTCCAACAATTCATGAACAGAGCAGACCTGAACACTTGTGGCTGAGTGGACTTGTTTATAGAAACAGAGGGGTTTTAAGATGGAAATTCAGGATAAGGTCATTGGTACCAGAAATTACAGAAAGTTTACTGTTAGAGAGTTCAGACTCAATCAGCATAGATGGTATGTGGAATTGGTAGAAACTGTGCAACATATCAGTTTGGGTTGCAGAAATTTAACACCTCTCACATAACTAGAAAGACACAGTTGGGTAGACAGAATTATATACCAATAGCTGACTGTTCTTCATAAACTAAACCACAACAGATCTCTGTATGATAAATATAAAACTCAGCAAATTTCTGAGAAGTTAGCAAAGAAACTGTATTAGAACCAGATAAAATCACAAATAAAAATTTATGAATACAATTACCTGGATAACAATTGATCCACAAAATTTAAGATTGGTCTAAGTATATGTCGCCAAAGCAAATACTTGTTATCTCTAAATTATGTAGAATGAAAAGTGTTAAAAATATAGAGCGCTAGTAAAAGAAATCAAAACCATATGAACATAGAGTGAAGTACATATCATCCCTTTCATACTATTTGCCACTAGGATTGTCCTGAAAATACTTTATGTTAATCAATAAACGATAAATATATATCTCAACATGATGAATGGCTGAATTTCTAGTCTTTCATAAGCCCCTGTTGGTGTGCTCTCCGTTGATAATTAGCCAATAACCTCAATTAACTTTTATCAAAGGACATTTACTAAACGAATATAGTAAGAAGAATTAATACAAAACATTATCCACAAACCAGGAGTACACTCTCTTCTTATACACACAAGGTCTTAAGGTAGTGTGGCTTAAGCTAGTAGTAAAGCAGCAGTAAGATATATAAGTAGGGAACACATGTGGCAAAGAGGTACCTCACAGCTTTTGGTGAGTAGAGGGTCTTTTCTCCTTTTGTAGAATCCTCATCAGGTTACATTGAGCTATAGCTGTCTGCTGGGCTTTAAGGGTTAGTGACTTTGTATGGTTCATAACTGATGCCTGTGGGTTGGCTTCTTCAAACTGCATCCTTCCTTTGGTGACTGTCTTTCTGTATTTGTCCCTATTTGTGTTTGTCCTCAGTGTGTCTCTCTGAGGTGCTCCTAGCTTGATACATTATCCTCTACTGGTCCAGTCTTTCTTATACCATGATAGGTGGTAGGTAGTAAAATGGGTGGGGAGAGAGGGTATAATATAACTCCTTCTGGGCTATGAGCATTCAGAAACACCATTTTTGTTGTCCTTTGTTGTTCTTTGGTTGTCATTGGAATACTACAGACCACATGAACAAAAAGAGGAAATGGATGAAGAGTATGGGATACAGGTCATAGTCCTGGCATGAGACATAATATAGTAGTGAGGGGGGACTAACGTTATCCAGATGTCTTTAGAGATCTCTCTCTAACAAAAGCAGAGCAGTGAACAACTTCTTGACTTGTCTTAGTAATAATTTCATCCTTCAAAAGAAAGAAGGAAAAAAGGAGGGAAATTCTCTTGATCTGATTCTTAGTATCAGGGAGGAAGGCATTGAATATTGAGGTGGAAATAATGAGAATTTCTGGAGGGAAGTGACAGTTCCATTCTAGAGTTTGGAACAAAGAGAGGAAATCTGAGAATAGTCTAATATATACCCTAGATTTGGGGAAAGCAGATTTCAAAAAATTAAGAGGAAATATGGGGAGGCTTACATAGACTAAAATGCTTCAGGTGAAGTTATCCCTTTAGGCATGGGAGATGCTCAAGAAAAAGATTTTGAAGACAAAGTAAACACTTCCACTGAGAAGGAAAAATGGACTTTATCTGAAGAGACCAATATGGAAGTATAAAAAAACTCACAAATAACTTAGATTTTAAAAAAATGTTTAGAAGATGAAAGCAGGTCTAGATAACAGAAGATGAGTGTAATGGAAAGATCCTGTATTAATAGTGTTAGGAAGACTTATGTGTGTTACAAGTTGAGGTTGGTGAAGGAATCCAAGGACAACAAAAAGGTTTTTAAAAAGTTATATTGAGAGAAAAGGAGGAGCAAAGAAGATATAGGATCTTTTCTTGGGATGGATGGGATAATGTTAACCAACAACAGAGCTTCTCAAATCTCATTGCCTTTGTTTTCTCTGAAATAAAGCATGACCTGTGTACTGGATTTGACAGAATCATGACTCACTGATGCCCAAGATAAGTAAGTAAATAGGAAGAGATCACACTTAGTTATCCCCTGTGAATTCAATTCACATGACCTAGGTGAACTAGATCCGTGGGTTCTGAAGAAGTGGCAGATGTGATTGTTGATCCACTGTCAGTGAGGTATGAGAGATCATGCCAGACAGGAGAGGTCTCACAAGATTGAAGAAGAGCGAATGGAATACATTTAAAAAAAAAAATTAGAAAAAGAAAGAGAATAGAACCTATAAACTATAGGCCCATGAGCTTGACTTTGATTCTTGGGAAGGTTCTTGAATAGATCATTAAAGAGATGGTTGGTTGGGCAAGTCACTTAACTCCAGTTGCCCTCCAAAAAAAAAAAAAAAAAAGCAAAAAAAGAGATGGTTGGAAACATCCAGAAAGGAAAGCAGTGATTACAAAGAGCCAACATGGCTTCATCAAGAACAGATCCTGCCAGAATAACCTCATTTCATTAAAAAAATTTCTTATTTCCTTGTTTGGTAAGATTACTATACTCATAGATGAGAAAATTGTCATGGATATAATTTTCCTACATTTTAGAAAAATTCCTGATGAAGTATCTCCTACTGTTCTTATAGAGATGAAGGGATAAGTATTAATAACAACCGTCATTAATATAATACTTTAAGGTTTGCAAAACAGTATGCATATATACATACATACACATATATGTTTTGTGTGTATGTTGTATATATGTATGTGTATTTATATGCATATGTATATGTGTGTTTACATATGCATGTATTACATGTATATGTATATATCTATATGTATTTTATGTGTATGTATACATATCTGTGTATCTGCATATATATCTGTGTATATATAAAATTTGATCTTTTTTTAATAGGATCTTTTTAAAAATTTGTACATATGCTTAGTAAAATACCTAGCACATAGCAAGTAATATATAAATGCTTATTCCCTTTCCCCTTTCCTTTTTTTCCCCACTTTAAAAAAATATTTTCAATTACACACGAAAACAATATTACAATTTTGAGTTCCAAATTCTCTTTCACTTTCTTTCTTTCCCCTCTTATTAAGAAGGCAAGCAATTTGATAAAGGTAATACATGTGCAGTTATGGAAAACATATTTCCATATTAGCTACATTGTGAAAGAAAACATAGACCAAAAAAAACCCAAAACAAACCCAAACCTAAAGAAAGTAAAAAAATAACAAGATAGTATACTTTGATTTGAATTCAGATTCCATCAATTCTCTCTTTGGAAGTGTATAGCATTTTTCATCATAGGTCCTTCAGAATCACCTTGGATCTTTGTATTTCTGAGAATAGCTAAGTCATTCATAGTTGATTACTGTACAATATAGATATTACCATATACAGTGTTCTCCTGCTCATTTCACTTTGCATCAGTCCATGTCAGTTTTCCCAGATTTTTTGAAAGCATCCTGCTTGTCATTTCTTATAGCACAGTAGTATTCCATTACAATCACATACCACAGCATGTTTGGCCATTCCCCACTTGATGGGCATACTTTCAATTTCCAGTTCTTTGCTACCACAAAAAGAACTGCTATCAATATTTTTGTAATATAGGTCCTTTTTCTTTTTAAAAAATTTCTTTGTGATATAACCTCAGTAGTGGCGTTCTTGGGTCAAAGGTTATTTACAGTTTTGTAGCACTTCAGGCATAGTTCCAAATTGCTCTCCAGAATGGTTAGATCAGTTCACAATTTCACCAATAGTATATTAGTATCCCAATTTTCCCACATCCCCTCCAACATTTACAATTTTCCTTCTCTGTCATGTTAGCCAAGTTGTGTAAGATGGTACCTCAGAATTATTTTACTTTGTATTTTTCTAATCAATAATAATTTAGAGCATTTTTCATATGACTATAGATAGCTTTGATTTCTTAAATTGAAAAGTGCCTCTTCATATCCTTTGACCATTTGCCAATTGGGGAATGACTTGTAGTCTTATAAATTTGACTCAGTTCTCTGTTTGAGAGATGAGGCTTTTATCAGAGAAACTTGCTATAAAAATGTTTTCCCTAGTTTTCTGCTTTCCTTCTAATCTTGGCTTTGTTGGTTTTTGTTTATGCAAAACCTTTTTAATTTAATGTAACCAAAATTATCCATTTTACATCCTGTAATGCCTTTTATCTCTGGTTTCATAACAAATTCTTCCCTTATCCATAGATCTGACAGGTAAACTACTCCATGCTCCTCCCCTAATTTGCTCACGATATCATTTTTTATGCCTAAATCATGTACCCATTTTGATTTTATCTTGGTATATAGTGTGATATGTTGGTCTATACCTAGTTTCTGCCAGACTGCTTTCCAGTTCCCTAGAAGTTTTTTGTCACATAGTGTGTTCTTGTCCCCTAAGTTTGGGTCTTTGTATTTATCAAACATGAGATTATGGTCATTTCCTACTGTGTATTATATACCTAATCTATTCCACTGATCCACCGCTCTATTTCTTAGTCAGCAGCAGATTGTTTTGATGATTACTGCTTTGTAATGTAGTTTGAGATCTGGTATGTCTAGGCTACCTTCTGTCACATTTTTTTTTTCTCATTTATTCCCTTGAGATTTTTTACTTTTTGTTCTTCCAGATGAATTTTGTTATTATTTTTTCTAGTTCTGTATGATATTTTTAGTAGTATGATTGGTATGGCATTAAATAAGTATATTAATTTGGGTAGAATTGTCATTTTTACTATATTGGTTCTGCCTACCCATGAACAATTAATATTTTTCCAGTTGTTTAGATCTAGCCACATATTGAGAAGAGATTATAGGAAAATTCCTTAAACACTTAGCTGATGATCTTGATTGATTGATTCAATTAAGGTATCTGCATCTTCTATTTTTAACTGGGATAGGGATGGAGTCCAAGCCCTTACATAAGGAAGAACTCTCTAATAATTAGAACCATCTTAAAATGAAACAAGCTACCTATAAGATAATGAGATCCTTGTCACTAGAAGTATTGAAATAGAAGTGAAATAATCTTGGGGAGTTAGGATAATAGAACTGCAGAGCTGGAAGGCACCTCACAGGGTCTAATCTAGTCTAGTCCAATCCATTTCTTGGACAAATCTCTCCTGTCCAACAGTCCAAGTAGCCATCTACCCTCTGCTTGAAGGCCTTCAAAACCTTAAAATGTTTACTTCCTTATCTTGCATGGTTTATTGAGTAACTGTGTAAGGGTCTAGACTAGATGATGTTTCAGGTTCCTATTGTGAGGGTTAGAAATATGTGCAGGCTGCAGATGGTTATGTTGAGGCATGGGGAGTGTTGAGGCCCTGGAACAAGCTGGATCACATGGAGTTCAGAGCATTGCTCGAGGTTCACTCAGTGTGGTTACCAGGTGTTCCAGATTAGTGTCTCCACACCCTGGGGCCTTCATGCCCTTGTGACTGCACCTCCCCTCTCACAATTCTGTTCAGCTGGGCTCTGTTTTTTTCAGGTGGGGTACGTGCATCTGGGAGATATATAAGGCGTAAGCTTTGGGGGTAGTTTGAAGTCTGTACGAGGATCTTGCTGTAAGGCTTCCCCATGGAGAGACTTCAATAAACCGTCTCTGCTTGCACCTACTAGCCTCGATTCTTCTGTTCTTGAGAAGGTGCTGGCGCCTTCTCCGTTAGGGTAAGTAACTGGCTGCCCCCGTCGTCAGGTAGGATACCCTGACACCTAAGAACTACAAGCTTCATTGATTTGAAACCATCCCCCTCCTGCCATCAATTCAAATATATTAATGCTGATTTTGGACATGGGACCCAAGAAAATAATCTATGTAACACAATCTTTCATAAGGAACTTTCACCAAATCTCAGAGTTAGAGGGGACCTTAGGACTATCTCATTCATCCTGGACCACAACAAGAATTCCGTCTACAACATATCTACCAAGGAACTGCTGATTTAGCATCTTGAATAGTCAGTGTTGTGCTGGAGCCAGCTCTAACCAGCTCCTGGGTGCTGGTTGTTAAATTCTCAGCGTGAGCATTTACATCTGAGCAGTTAGCCAAAGTTACAAATCAGGGCCTGATTGATTGATTGATTGATTGATTTTCACTGTTGATTTTGTAGACTTGAGAAAGTGATAGAGAAAATGTTAGTAATGCAGATTAAACCTAAAAATATATTATATGTACTTATTTTTTTTTTCCTGGAGAGCATTTACCAGCATACTACTATCTCTTATCTCTTCCGGTTATCACTTAACTCTTCCTGTTCCAAAATTGTTTCTCTGCCATCCAATTCATTTTATTTTTATGATTAGTGCAGATAATGCATTCTCTCCAAATGGTCACATGTATTCAAATGAAGTTATAATTATATAAAATACAGTGATTAGTTCCAGACCAATGGAAATATACAGAGCATATTCAAATAAAATGACCACTTCAGGGAGTTTATTGTTCACTCTAATTGGAATCTAGTTATAGTCAGTTATCTCTGCCTGTTCCAAGTTATATATTTCGTGTATTAGTTGCCAAATTTTCAAAACCTGACTGGCTTCCTTTGACCGTGCAGTAAGCTACCTTGCCTGCCTATTAATTTCTATGGGATAAGGGAGAGCAAACTATTTTCTATATTGCCTGAGCAAAATGTAATTGGGCAAATGACTTCAGTGGAGGGAGGTCTTATCATGCATTCCCAAAACCAGTAATACTTGGCTTACCATGCCACTGCTGAAAAATCAAGGCTTGAATGCATTTAGACAACGTTCTAGACTAGGGGATATTCAAATACCAACATAGTTGAATTGGTTTTGGTGCCACCTATTGGGAGAAAAAGGAGGGGAACTAACACTAGTGTTAACTGCTCACTAGGAAGATGATAATTGATAGTTATGGTGCTTTAAAATTTGCAAACCACTATAAATATATATATGCACACATATACACATACACACACACATATATAATCTCATTTTTAAGGTAGAACCTCATTCTTAACAACCCAGTAAGATAGGCATGACAAGTATTAATTCCTCATTTACAGAGCTGGAAGCCATGTATCTATTTTGTAGGTATCTTATGATGTACTTGTTCTTTTCCCTATTAGAATGTAAGCTTTTGAGGGCAAGGTCTTATTTATTTATTTTTTTTTTGCTGTTTATTTGAATCCTTAGGGATTAGCACAGCCACTGACACATCATTGGTGCCACATTAATATGTGGATTAATTGATTGGGCAGTCAGTTTTCCATCCACCACATGCCGACTGACTATTCTCTCCTGTATCTGTTTGTTATATCCTTTTAAAAAATTTTTTTAATGTTCTTATTTATTTCTTTAAATATTTTCCACTGTAAATTTTTAACATTCATTTTTAAAAATTTTGAGTTCCAAATTCACTCCCTTTATTGGCCGCTACTTCCTTATATATATATTACAGGTCTGTGCTGTAATAGCTGAGAGGAAAGAAGGAAGGAAGAAGGAAGGAAGGAAGGAAGCAAGGAAGGAGGGAAGGTAAGAAGGAAGGAAGGAAGGAATGTAAGAAGGAAGGAATGAAGGACTGATTGTTAAATTTTCTGGGTGAGCATTTAACACCTTGAAAATTGGCAACTGTTATAAATCAGAGCTTGATTTCTTGTTTTGTTGATTGTCACTGAGTCTTGACTAAAGAAAGTAATAAAGAAATGTTACTAATGAAGATTAAATTTAAAGATGCCTACTTTAAAAAAAAAAGAGCTGCTGTTTATTAAACTTTTACCGGCATACCATTGACTGTATCCCACTATTAAAATATTAAGCTCCTTAGAAGCACAGACAGCCTTTGCTTTTATATTTTTATATGACTAGCATTTAGAACAGTTCTTGACAGATAATATGTGTTTAATAACTCCCTTTTTCCTCCCTTCCTTCCTCCCTTCTCCCCTTCCTTCCTCTCTCCATTCCTTCCTTTCTTCCTTCCATTTCTTCCTTCTTTCCTCTTTCTTTTTTCTTCCTTCTTTCCTTCCTTTTCTTTCTTCCTTCCTCTTGCTTCCTTCCGTCCTTCCTTCTTACAATCCTTCCTTCCTTCCTTCTTACCTTCCTTCCTTCCTTGTTTCCTTCCTTCTTCCTTCCTTCTTTCTTCTCAGCTGGTATTGAAATCAATGAAAGCCATAGCTTGAATCCTTATATGCACATACATCACACATTTATTTAATAAATTTGTCAAACACTAACTGCAGGCAAGGGGATTATTCATCTATTTCATTCTGTTTGTTGTCAAGAGACTATATTCTCTAACTGTGGCCAGTCATTTCAAAACACTGTACTGAGAAAAAGGGAGATGCATTATTAGATTATGAACTTATCAGTACAAAGTCATCATGACCACCGGAGAAAGCTCCCCCCGCTTAAGATGTTCACCCTTCTTAGGGTAGACTATAGACATCATCTCATAAGTGAAGGATAGCACATTTTGTCCTTATAAACAGACATAATTTTTCAGGATAGAACTTATCTCAGGTCGCTAGGTGGTGCAGTGGATAGAATACTGAGCTTGGAGTCAGGAGGATTCATCTTCCTGAGTTTAAATCTGGCCTCAGACACTTACTAGCTGTGAGACCCTGTGCAAGTATCTTAATTCAGTTTGCCTCAGTTTCTTCATCTGTAAAATTTGGTGGAAAAGGAAACGGCAAACCACTCCAGTATCTTTGCCAAGAAAACCCCAAACAAGGTCACAGAGAGTTGACCATGACTGAAAATGATTGACCAACAACAAATTGTTATTTACATTGTAAGGAAAATGATTCATAATTATAGGATTGTATACCTTTTCTCTATATTTGTATCATTTGCACTCCTTCCTTTAATTTGGACAAAAGGGGCATAGCCAGGCATACAGCCAATAAACAGATATTACCACCAACTCCCCTTCCCCTTTATTACTCACCTCAGCAGCTAATGAGATAACCTCATCATGGTAAAGTTGTATTATTAAATATAACAAAAGAACCTTATTGCATCATATTTTATTATTGCAAAACAGTAAAGAATTTTTACTGGTGACTTCAAGAATTTTAAGTCGCCAACCTTGAAATTGTTCATTTCATCTCTGACCAACCTTCCAAATGCTTCAGGTTCATGACTGAAAAATCACTTTCCTGAAAATATGAGTACAACAGAAGCCTATGCCAGTGAGGACATCTGGATGAAAAATTACACAAATTTGGGTGTTCTGGAATAAAAATCAACATTCCATTTGTGATCAATAATGTTTTAATTCAGCTGGGTACTAATAACCTTCAGTATTATTTTTCCATGTTAATGTAATCAATGCAGCCAAATCAGACCTATCTGCTTGTTTCATGGTGGGAAAAAAATAAAACTAGAAATTCTCATGTATAAAACTCCAGTTTCTACTAGATAAGAGGAAAAAAAGCAACAGTGGAAAAATCTTTTGAAGTCAGACATTTAAAATAACTATAAAATAGACTACAAATGCTAAAACTGCCTTTGAGGACTCAAAGAATGCATAATATCTATCCCAGGTCTAGTAAATATCACAGCCGAAGAGTTCTAATCGAAGAGTAATGCTTTGATTCCACGACTTGGGAACGATACGAATAAACCTGGAAAAGATGGGAGGGTTGAAAAAATTCTTGACCTGTCCTTTCGGATTAACATTTCCCACAAAAATCTGAAAATAAAGAATAAAAAAAGAATTAGTACTAGAAAGGCATACAGAAAGATACATAGAGAAACTCCTTATGCACTCTAATTCAGAGGGGTGTTTGCAGTACTTCTGTCCTCCACTTCTTCCTTGTAAGAATAAGATGCTTTTGTGGCCTTATCATAGACTTTGCCTGGGCATTTGTGTTTCCAGATTGATATAGAAGATTAAAGAAGCTAATAAAGAGGAAGCATGGATAGATAGAGTGTCAGTAAAGACATTGCTTTGGTTAGAAAATGTTAACTTGTCTTGTCTGTTTAAAAATGGAACTGCATATGAGACAAGCACAGCAATGTTGGCCAAGGGTTGGGTTCAGTCCATAGCTGTGCTGCATACTAGCTCTGATCTTGAGCAAGTGATTTAACGTCTGTGAGCCTCAATTTCCTCATATGCACTGGAGGATAATCATAGTTGTACTATTTCCTAGGTCTGTGGGGAACACCAAATGAGATAATGATGTGACTATGAAGAGCTATGTGACTGTAGGCTCTTACTAGCCCATGTCTAGCAGTATGTCTGGCTATATGAATAAATGAAGGGATGTCCTATTTCTCCCACCAGAGCTCCTTGATGGCAGAGATTTCTTTGTATCCCACTACTAAACCTGTTGCCTAGCTCATAGCAATGCCTTGTTCTGTGAATGTTTGTTGACGATGACATGTATGTTTCCCCTTCTGGGAATGGCTATTCTCATGGCTGACAATAGCTAATTCAACATTTGAGTAGGACCTGTAACATAAAGAACCAGTTGAGTAAGTTGTTCATGACATAAGAAGAAATTAGAGGTGTGATCTAGCAGGTCAGCTTTGAGGAGCCCTGGTTTCCCACACCCTGTACTGGAAGATCTTACTTGTTGCTTCAGAATCAATACTGCACAAAAGTTTATTATCAGTGTATGTAGAATTTGATTCAATAATGAAAATTCTCAGAATAATTAGTGATGATAATAATAATAATGAACTCAAATCCTAATACTTTTATTTAGCTATTACATTATTCACTTGTGCCCTGGTCTGTGGAACATTAAAATATATGTGTGTGTGTGTGTGTGTGTGTATGAACACATGTATATCAAGTAGCATAATGATTTATCGCAAAGCCTTTTTAATTTGATTTTCACCAAATGATATGAAAAAAGAATGATTTTTATGTAATAATAATAATAATAATACTAAATCTTCAAACACTGTTACCCCTCCAAATACAAATGGTCTTTACATATTGGTGCTGAACAATTAAAAGGTACAGTTCACAGTTGGACCAGCCTGAATATAGAAAGTGCCAGTAACTGTGTGAACTTGAGCAAACCACAGACCTCTGGTTGGCTTCTTGGTTAGCTTGTGTTTAAAATGTGCGGGGGTTGGACTACATGACTTCCAGGTTTCCTTCCAGCTCTAAAATTATGTTTCTACCCAAAACCTAGAGTCATAAGGCCAGGGAATGGTGTTGGTAGGATTTAGATATCACTTTCCTAAGTCCCTATCTTAGGGATTGCATTATCATCTCTTTGCTCAAACAGCACATTGTACCTTTTCTGTCATGGATGATTTGTCCTTATAAGGTTTCCATTCTGTGCCATGATCGCTGTAGAAGATAGCATAAGTCATCACATACATTTCATTTGAGAAAGACTTGGCCCCTTGGGTTACAATCGCTGTTATTTTCTTGGTTTTGAGCAGGTCTATCTGTAGCCACTGCTTGTTGTTGTTTGACTAAGAAAGTCAGAAAGACATTTTGGTGAGACGGTTTGATGAGACAAGAGCTTTCAGATGCACAGTATTTACAGACATGGATCACAGAGGAAGAGATAAAAGGATGGGGGATTCTTTGTGTGCTATTTCAGATGAATTATCGATTCGTAGAAGACTAGGGCATACCATTTCTATCTTGAAATAGCTGAAAAACTGGCACAGGGAAGAGGGATTAGATATTCCCCTTGAGCTCAGAAGAGAAAGAAGAACAATGGGCAGAAACTGCAAAGAAAAATTTCCTTAATAATTGGTTATCCAAAAGTGGGATACACTGCCCCAGGAGGGTTCCACCTCACTGGGGGTTTTCAAACCAAAGCTGGCTGTCCACTTGCAGGGTATGTTATAGAAGGGCATCTTCTGCAGGTAGTGGTTGAAGTGGATGGACACTGAGACCCCATCGCACTTTGTGATGCTCTGAGAGATAACATCTCTCCTTTTAGGCAGGTTTGCCAGAAAAGCCTAGAAATGATTTTGAAGCCCCATGGAAGGAAAACAAGATGGTGCCCTGCCTCAGGTAAGTACTAGCCACCACCCTGAAATTCTTTGCGCCCTTGAACTTCTGAAGCTCCTTAACCTTCAGTGATCCACATCCACCAATTTTTCTCCCTATTTCTGCTCCCAGGCTGCTGGGTGTCATGGGAGAAGGCAGGAAATAATACTAATTTCGTCCAGTGTAAATTTATTTCAGAACCTCAGCTGAACATTTGCTGCTGCCCAGAAATTCTTTTCATCGGCTCTTCCCGACACCATATCATATCCCCAGTGGGAGTTCTGGCAGCCTTCCCCTCCTCCCAAGCTCCACACACTGACAGAAAATTGACCTCCTCTTGTTATTAAGATCAAAGCCATGTGATCCGAGTTACTTCAACTTTGCAGCATTATAGGATATTTCAGTTGGAATATTTCTTAGGAATAATCTAGTCTTACTCATTTTACACATGCAGAAAATGAGACTCAGAAAGTTTTAAGTGGATTACCTGCAGTAATGAATGGTCAGAATTCAAACGCAGGTCCTGACTTGAAATCCAGTGTTCTTTTCAATACACAACAATTTCACTTTCTTTCCCATATTAAAATTTTCTGTGCTTTCAGGTGTCCTATCTTCTTTTTCCTTCTCAAAACCCTACTCCTTACCAAGGCTAACCTATCCAACTGTTCACATGCATCCTTAATTTGGTCTTTTATTATCTCCTCTAGGACCTTATTCCATCAGCCATCAACAAATTCTTGTTTTTATATTTTTAATCTTTCTTCTCTGCTGTTTTATTTTTACCCTTGACTATGAACAAGCACAGATCTGGATGAAGAAACAAAGAAAAAAACCCTTCTAGGGGCGGCTAGGTGGTGCAGTGAATAGTGCTCTGGCCCTGGAGTCAGGAGGACCTGGGTTCAAATCGCGCCTCAGACACTTAACACAAAAACTAGTCATTTGACCTTGGGCAAGTCACTTAACCCTCCCCCCTCCAAAAAGCAAAAAAAACCCCAAAAAACAAAAAAACCACCCTTCTAATAAAACCTTGTACACAATGATATGTTGGTTTAACATCTGATTCTCTGGAAAAAAAATATCCATGGCATACTTTTCATTTTAATCTGCATTATAAACATTTTCTCCATCACTTTTAAGTCTAAGCAATTAACCAAGCCCTGAATTGTAGCATTTGGGGATATTCTGAAGCATAAATAAAAGCTCACATGGAACATTTAAGAGCTCTCTGGAGCGAGCACCACCTGGCTTCAGTGCACACCTGCTCATATCCCACATCTCTCCCTTTCTTTTCTCTTCCAGATTTCTTCAAAGTAACTCAAACAACCTATCCCAGTTATTCTACTTCCTTACTACACACTCGCTTTTTAGGGCACTTGCTAGGGAATGCTCAACAATGTCAAACTTGGTAGAGTGATAAAGCATGGAGATGGAGGAAAAAAAGCCACTGGATTTGGCAGGGATTTGGGAAGAGCAGTTTCAGTTGAGTGGTGGAGCTGGAAGCCAGGACTTGAGAGGTGAGCTGGATGTCTTTTTTTCTCACTTATAAAATAAGGATATTTGACTAACTGATCTCTACAGCTCCTTCTAGTGCTAAAATCCTACGATCCTCTGTCCCATGCACTCACAACTCTCTGCCTTGGCTCGTGCCATCCATGCCCTGGCTGAGAAAAGCCCTTTTCCTCCTTTGTCCCTATCATATCTCCCCTGATTCCTCTCAATCACAGGACAGAAACTAGATAGAATCCAATCAAAATGCCAAGCAAAAAACAAGATAAAAAGATAGAAGCTATCTTTCCTGCCTCTGACCTTGAAGAACCCGAGGTTTATACCTTTCATCCACTTAGCACATTCAGTTTTTGTATTGAAGTCATTTGTGTATGTCTCTGTCTCCCGTACTTGGTTTCCTCCTTGGGAAGCAGGGATTGGGTTTTATTCATCGTTATGTCCACCAGTTTTTTTGTACATTTTTAAAGAGATCGTGTGGTCTTCAGAACTGTGGTCCTGAAGTCAGGAACACCCAAGTCCAGTTCTAGCCTCAGCTGCTTACAAGCTGTGTTACCCTGGGCAAGTCATTGGATTCCTATCTGCCTCAGTTTCCTCAAATGTAAAATGGAAATAATAATAACATTTACAATACTGAGTTGTTTTGAGGCTCAAGTGAGCACTTAACTTTGTAAAGCCTGTAACACTGGAGTAAGTACTTAATAAATGCTTATTCCCTGCCTCTCTTCCCATTTGTCATTATTTATAACTATGGGAAACTCTTGGTACAAAATCTTCCTTCACTGATGCAGACTGGCAAGGAATCTGGAATACCATTCATATTAGACCGTAGCTAAATGTTTGTTGAATTAAACATCCCCTCAAATGGAACCATAAGAATGGGATAATTAATCCACAAGCATTTCTTGAGTACCTACTAGTATGCAATAGAAAAAAGAGATAAGAGTCTTTATTAACTGTTTATTATGTGCCAGGTACTTTGCTAAGTCCTGGATATACACACAGACACAGACATAGACACACACACACGCTGCTGTGTCTTCAGCCACTGAATAGTGATGGATGGATTTTGCATCCCTTATGGTAGAACTTTACATCCCCTTCCCATTTAAAAAAATAAACAAACCAACAACGTCTTTCTTAGTTTTGTTCTATGCGAATAAAATAGGACCTCTGTCAAAATGACAGCAGCTCTGCAAAGTTTCCATCCACATCCACTTCAAGAGAAGGGTGTGTGTGTGTGTGTGTGTGTGTGTGTGTGTGTGGCTATGGGGGCCTTAGGGTGAAAGACAGAACTTCCTCTGCAATGCTATCACTAAGAAGGAAAAGTTTATGATTTCCCCCGTCATACATGACACATTTAATTGTCCTGCTTTGATAAGGATTCTGACAAGTGCATCACCTATCACCTGGGAGGGAGTTCAGTCTTGCAGTATCTGTGGCTCAATCAGAGATGCTGCAGGGAAAGATGACCTCACCCTCAGATTCAGCCTCATTTAGGTGATGCATGAGGGAGGATTAAAGGGGGCAGATGAAAGTCGGTGAGTGACAAGGGGATTGCAGCAGAATCTTTGGGAGATTCCCCTGTCCTGTGAACTCAACTAAATATATTTAGAGCAATGATTCACCGCTTTTTAGAGTTGCAACATCACAGTGTTGTTTCTTTGACATACCCATTCCATTCTCTTCCCCTGCCTAGCCCTTGTTAATAAAAGTATACACTCTATGGAATTAAAATGTAAAGAAAATGAAAAATTTTGTTTGAGGAATTTAAAAAATTCACAACAATCTTTAAAATGGCTGGAGGCACTTTGAAGTCCTCTAAAATCATGGTTTGATAACACTGATTTAGAAAATAGCAGCTATAAGATTTTGGTTGTGAAGAAAAAATTAAGAGATGGCTGTGTCCATGTGTCTTTACCTCTCCATGTCTTTTCTTTTCATTTGTAAGCCAGCTAAATAAAGGAGTACAGGTATAAGGGAGAGGAGTTTTGAAATCTGGATGCATAGCTTCTATCAACTCATGTGACTTTAGAAATTAAAAGTCAAAAGGAATTTTTCACTTCTTTTGGTTTTATAACATAGGTCTGGACACCAGGTATAAATTTTAGGTGGATTTGATAAGACAAATAGTATGTGAAGTGAAAGAGTCAGGAGAGGAAGTTTTGTGTGACTCTAGATAAATGACTTAACTTCTTTGGGTCTCAGTTTCCCCATCTGTCAAATCAGAAGGGTAGATAAGATGATCTTGTAGGATCCTTTCTGCTCTAGCATTCTGAGCCTATGACCCAAAGGAGAAATTCCTAGACATGTCTGGGTTCTTCCTAGAACATCAGAACTCAGTGCAGAGTCACCCCTTACAGTTATGTACTTTTTTACTTCATGAACAGGGAAACTACCTATGCCTTCCTAGTAATTTCTCTTGCAGGGAAATTCCTGGAATGCTAAATAGGGTTCAGAGACTAATGCTTCAGGCATCTTAAGAGATGGAAGTGCTCATTGTTTAGGTTTGCCAGTTTTCTGTAAGGTTATCTACCTAATTTTGACTGCCCAGCTCTATGGAAAAGAAAACAAACCCCCCCCCAAATGTGTCAAAGATGAACATTTATACTTATACCAATTGACCCCAATATATCTGATCAGCCTCTTCTTTAATAAAATATGCATGACTCCATTGTTGTGGGCACTTCCTCTACTGATAGAGATTACAATTTCTGTAAGCCTTGGTAGATGATTTCATGAATTGTAATAAAAAAGTCATTGTCTGGAGACTATCTCTCTGGGGATGGATCTTTCCCAATTTAGCTAGGCTGGGCTTAGATTGGTGCTGAACTTGGACTTGAAGACCCTTCATTTTGACAGAACTTGCCCAAGCTCTAACCTTGTTGACACAGACTTCAGAAACCCAAGGTTACTTCATATCACAAAGAGGGATCAGAGGAGGATCAATGGTCGATGAACTCGAATCATTGGTCATATTAGCTCTTTGAATTGTGTTTAATCAGTGGAAGGAAGCACTTAGACTGATTTGAGAACACCAGGGATTACACAGGGTAACATGACATTGAAACAATACAAAATCAGTTCAGAGATTCAGAGATCTTGAGCTGGAAGAGACCTGAGAAGTCATCTCGTCCAACCCTTTTCATTTTACAAATAAGGAAATTGGGTCTTAGAGAAGTTCAGTGATTTGCTCAAGGTCAAATAGTAAGTAGAGCTGGGAGTCAGATTCAGATCCTATGACTCTACGTTCACCATTCTTTCCACTGCACCATCTAGATTTTTATTTTTAATGCTAACAGTACATGGTCCTTTTAAAAAGAGTGAAATTTTTAGATTCACCAAGTTAATTCATATAAGTTAATGATGTTTATATAATATATATGTATTTACATATAATAACATAATTAACAAACAATAATAAATTAATTCACTAAGGCTATTGCAATTCCAAAAAGTTTAGAAATCACCAATGATAAATAAAAGTTAAACCCCTCAGGCCTGTGCAGGTCAGAAATGATATTTCTCTAGTCCAAATATAAATGCTATAGCTACCACATTCAAAAAATGACCTAGAATTTTAATAAGTATAAACAGGAGACATGGTTCCTGTTAACAGAATTCCTTTGTTGTATCTACTAAACTTTCTTTGTTTTAATCCGTGAGAGTTTGGAGACGACCATTCACTGTGGAAGTTTTACCTTGGCTTGCCAGGCATTCACACTGCCTTGAGCATTGAGACGGGCATAGAAGGGTGACCAGTAACCTCTCAACCAAGATTTTTTCATTGATGAAGCTGTAATTTGATTATTTTCTATCTTTTGGCTTTCCATACCCAGAGGTGTGGAGCAACCTGTCAAGGTGAAATCATCATGATTTAATTAACAAACATTAGATGAGCTGTACTATGTGTTAAGTGCTGTGGGGCATACAAGAAATGCCTGGCATGGTCCTTGTATTCAGAGAATTTATGGTTAACAGAATCATGAGAAACTTTAAAAAGTCATTAAGTCTGGAATAGACCCTAGTTTTCAGAAAAGGTACATATTTCTAACATTTTGGACTTTATGTTTTAAACCAAAATTATAGAGAAAGATAAACTGCAGTTTCCTTTGAGGGAGATACCATATTCAGCTTTGTCTTTTCTACTAGGAAATGTGATTTCTTCCTTCTTGAGAATTGAAATGGAAGAATTAGTAGATGAGAAAGCTAATTCACCCTTGTTATATAGAATAGAATTTTTTCCTCTTTAACATAGTTCATGTGGATTTAGACATACTTGGGCTTGTAACCTAGATGCCTTCCTGAGCTCTTTACTATACCTCATCCACCACAGCGAATCAGTTCCCAAGTCCTGTTGTTTCTACCTTTATAGCATCTCATCCCTCTCTGCTGTGACACCACCAGCCCTGGGGCAGCCCCTCATCCCCTCACACCTAGAATATTGTAAGAGCCTAATAGCTATTCTCTCCCTACTCCGGTGTACTGTCAAATTGATCTTCCTAAAGCTAAGGTCTGACCATGTCATTCCTCTCTCTCCATCTCCCATTCAGTGGCTCCCTGTTGCCGCCAGGATCAAATAAAAAATTGTCTCTTTTGCTTTTTTAAAACTCTTCATAATCTGGACCCTTCCAATCTTTCCAATTGTCTTATTCCTTTATTCCTTCACTGTCTCCTACCTTCTCCAGTCCCCAATATCTGCTTTGCAAGCCAGTGATGCTGGCCTTCATGTAGTTCCTTGAAGAACACTCTCCCTCTACCAACTCTGGACAGTTTTACTTGCTGTCTCCATACCTGGAACTCTCTTCCTCATCTTCTCCACCTAACTTCTGTGGTTTCCTTTAAATTTCAGCTAAAATCCCATCTTTTGTAAGAAGGCTTTCCGGGCAAGTAGGTGGTGCAAACAATATCCCACTGGACGTTTACAGTAATTGTGGGAGGTTAGGTATTACTGTTCTCACTTTATGGGAAAAAGTCTCCAGAGTTTAAGTGACTTGCCTCTGGTCACATGGCTAACAAATGTCATGTATTTTATCTACTGTAAAATGTTGCAGTTAAGATTACAGGGTGAGTCCGAATACTTGGTATTTGTATTTGGTTTCAGAACCTGGTTAGATTAAAAAAAACAAAAAAGACTATAGAAATGATAAAACTAAAAGCTTATTCTTTGAAAAGACTGCCAAAGAACTGATAAAACTTTAGCCAGTCTGATTAAAAAATGACAGGGCAGAAATTCAAATACATAAAATATGAGATGGAATCACAACAAAGCAAGAAAAAAATAAAAAGAATTATGGGAACCTACCTACCTAACAAAACTGAGAACACCAAAGAGAGGAATACCTTCAAAAAATATAAACCATTCAAGTTAACAAAAGATCAAATAGAGATATTAAGTAATCCAATTTTGAAAAGGGAACAGGACTAGCTATAAAGAAATTACCAAAGAAAAATCTCCTGGTCCTGAATGGATTTACAGGGGAATACTATCAAATGTTTCAGAACAATGAATACTAATCAAATTTTTCTCAAAAACTGAGAAATACTCTACCAAACCAACCCCCTTTATGAGAAAAAAATATATTTCTAATACTTAAAATAGGGAGAGATAAAGGAAAGAATGATCAACTAGTATCATTAATGAATACCAATTCATAATTTTAAATAAAGCCGTTTCAAACAAATTATGGAAACTTATCAAGGGAATCATTCATTATGACTCCTATCAATTTGTACAAGAGATATGAGGATTGTTAAACATAATAACCGAATGTTGTTCTTATTTGAAATGGGCACAATTTCAGGCCATGCTCCCTTTGGGACAAGTATGTGTTTTCACTTAGAGTGATGACAGGTGATACAGTGGTTGGCAGACCAAGCGGAGAGACCAAGATCCCAGTGCCAATGGCCCACTTCCCTCTCATCTGAGGCCTATCATTCCAGGGCATGGGGAAGATCAATACTCCCTAAGCCAGAAGTGGAGGACCTGTGGCCCTCGAGGGCCTCAAGTGTGGCCCTTTGACTGAATCCAAACTTCATAGAACAAATCCATTTAATAAAAGGGATTTAATAAGCTGAATTCATACTTCAAAATTTCCATTTGGGATAGTGGATAGAGTGTTGATGCAGATTTAAAGAACAGGGTTCATGTTCCATCCCTGAAACTTACTAAGTGTATAAGCATGGAAGAGTCACTTAATTTGTCTAAGTCTTAGTTTCCTCATATGTAAAATGGAGATAATAATATTTGAGGGAATTACATAGCTCACAGAGTTGCTATGGGGCTTAAATGAGCCCCACAGTTCTCAA
>CM053586.1:314553314-314572218 GCA_028646515.1 Pseudochirops corinnae | reverse complement strand
ATGATATCTAACATAATAATAATGATGTTAGCTGCACTTGAGGACCTAGAGGGCCACAGGTCCTCCACCTCTGGCTTAGGGAGTATTGATCTTCCCCATGCCCAGGAATGGTAGGCCTCAGATGAGAGGGAAGTGGGCCATTGGCACTGGGATCTTGGTCTCTCTGCTTGGTCTACCAACCACTGTTATCACCTGTCATCACTCTAAGTAAAAACACATACTTGTCCCAAAGGGAGCATGCCTGAAATTGTGCCCATTTCTCAAAGAAAATTCGATATAAGTGCCTAAAGCATCATAGAAAGTTCACTCTTATTCCTCCTTTGTGTCTCTGATGTTTTCTCCTTGTCACATAAATTGTCAGACACACTGAAAAGTGGAATAATCATCCTAAGTCACTGAAAAAATTTATCAGTAATCTGCTCTACCAAACCTGTTTTTATGCCTGGTGGAAGAAGAGCCAGTAAATCATCATTCCTTACCTTGGACCTCACAGCCCAGCAATTCCAGACGGAGAGTAGGTCTATTGTAGGAATGGGTTGGGGAGATCCGAATGTATTTAGCCACAATGGGTGGGTCAAAGAGATTTTCTTTGATGGTGGAAGCATCTGAATTACCCTCAAAGTACTAGAAGGAAAGAGCAAGGACAAATCATAAAAAAAAAAATCTTTTCCTTTGCAATCCTATTTTATTTTATATATTTAAAAACATTATTCTGAGGAAGGATACATAGGCTTCATCAGACTACCCAAAAAGTCTATGGAAGAAGAAAAAGGTTATGACCACTGAGGCTTGGCTCAAGTATTATCTCCTCTTGGAGGCCTTTCATGAGCCACTATGTGTTAGCCCTCTCTTCCTCTTGACATCACTTCGTATCATTTTGTCCATTCATTGTAGATCTCAGCCTATGTCCAGGTCCTATGTGCAAGTAGAATGCAGCTCCTGTGAGGGCAAGAACTTCATTTCTGTCTTTGGAACCCCAATAAGGAGCTCAGTGCCAGCCACAGAGTAGGCATGTAAACCCTGTTGGAGTGGATTCTGTTTCAACCTGCAAGGTGATATTTCCCTACAGAGAGGATGTTAGCCCAGGTCTTCCAGAGTTTTGCTATTTTGAAGACCTGATTTTGTTATTCCAGTGCAAAGACAGGCAGTTCCTTTGGACAGTCTTTATTCGTGGCCTAGTACCCCAGGAAAGAGGTGGGTAGAGGGCAAGGAAGAATTCTTCTAGTTGGTTAGCTTTGTGGAAACTGTGAAGCTGACTTAGGCTACTTTTAAAATTGAGGAAAGTATCTTAACCATAGGATATCTTGCCTATTTCCCCCAATGAATTAGTGCCCTCTCTCCCTAACTACTCTATATTTAACTAATTTGTATTAATTTTGTATTTATTTTGTGTGTATATACATACATACATACATATATATATATACACATATGCAATACACATATGCAATGTCTTTCCCAGTAGAATTTAAGCTCCTCGAGAATTTTGCTGTTCAGTTGTTTCAGTCTTGTCCAACTCTTCATTTGGGAATTTCTTGGCAAAGATACTGAAGTAGTTTGTCATTTCCTTCTCTAGCTCATTTTATAGACAAGGAACTGAAGCAAATAGGGTTGTTACTTCTTGCTCAGGGTCACACAGCTAGTAAGTGTTTGAGATCAGATCTGAATTCAGGTCTTCCTGACTCCAGGCCTGGTACTCTAGTTACTGTGTCACTATAGGAATTATTTTATTTTCTGGCTTTTTGTCCTGGTATCTAGCACACAGAAGGAACTGAATAAAAGCTTGCTGAATGACTGATTGACTCTAGAATCAAAAGGTCTGGATGGTTGACACTTCCTTATTTGTTTTTTAACCTTAGAACTGAAATCAATAAAGAGGTCCTCCGGTTTTACTGTTATTGTAATGAATGTAAACCTCTTTTCATTTGAAAATGGAATGGGTCTAAGCCTGTGTTTCAGGGTTCATTTTGTGGGAGAGGCCTACTGCAGAAAACTTCGTGCTTCCTTTTTCTTTTCATGAAATATAGAAAAACAGATCAAGAACATTTAAACATCGAAAAATGTTTGTAGACTGTGCTATCCAGCTTCTTATTTAAAATTGATGCCTATTCTAGTCTTACCTCCTCATGTTAATAGAATCAGAATAATGTTACCTATTAGCTAGAGTATTAAAACACTTTGCTCTCTTTACGTGGCATTTAAGTCATAACATGAAAAATTTAAAGCATGAAGATCAACTTAGCAAGGATAATGAATGCGAACTCCTTAAGGTCTAAGAACACAGTTCTATTTCTTTTAGTCTTGTCTGCTGTAGAGCGTCTGCCCTGGGAAGAATACTTGGGTTACTGTTAATGACCAGGGATGAAGCACAGTAGAGCAGTAGAGAATTGACCTTGTGTTTAGGAAGACTGGGGTTCACGTCGTGCTTCTGATGTACCCAGGGTATATAACTTTGACCTCTCAGGGCTCTAGGAACTTTCTTATGATTTTAATATTCTGACTCACATTGCTACAGGCCATTTTGTCATCTGAGAGTTCACCGTATCACTGAAATCACAAGTTTGGTTCCTATGTCATTTGGTCATGTTTTCTAGATTGGGAACTCTCTGGAGTTGGGGTCATATTTTTAGTAGGCTATTCATAGCACCCACCACTAAATAAGCCATTTAGAAAGGGGGTTATAGCTTCTTACACCTGGAAAAGACTATTTCATAGTCATCCTTTGTTATCCAGAAATATGTCTGTCTGTCTGTCTATCTATCAATTGATCTATTTATTGATCTATCGCTGTATATCTGCTTGTCTATCTCTCTATATCTATCTATTTATTTATCATTTATCTATCTCTTATCTGCTTGTCTAACTATATCTATCTATCCTATTTATCTTATCTCTCTGTCTATCTATCTACCTACTGACCTACCTACCTACCTCATATTTTGAAGTACTGTTGCCTTTGAAGTACCGCCACATTCTTTTGTCAGAGCTATAGGAAACAGAGAACTGGGTGGTGTAGAAGGAGGTCAGGTACTGTTTGGCTCCTTGGGTCTGTATCCCAGTAAGTACAACTTCTCTTTCAAAGTCCACCTGTAATAGAAGCAGATGTATTAAATCGTAATTCTTGTCTGCAAAGAAGTTAATGCTTGTTTATTATTATACAGCTTGCTCTAAAAAATATGTTCAGCTGGCTACCACATACAAGCCTGGGTTTCTTCAGAGGTATCTTTCATTGAACTAGATTGTAAGCCCCTTGCAGGCAGAGAGCTTGTTAGATGCTTTCATTGTAGACCCCTGATTTCATGTAGCACATCCAGTTCAAATATGTAGATAAAAATGGCTTGCCCTAATGGATAGATAGCTATATTTAGGAAGACTTGAGTATGAAACCCACCTTGGACATTTACTTAGCTCTGGACCCTAGGCAAGGAATTTAACCTTTAAACCTTATTTTCCTCATCTATAAAGTGGGGATAATGATAGAACTTACTTCACAGGAACCATAAAATCATAGATTTATAGATAGGAGACTTGCCTGAGGACACATAAGCAGTAGGTAGTAAAAGTAGTATTAAATGAAGCAATAGAGGTAAAGTATTTTGTAGATCACAAAGAGTTATTAAAATGTTACCTATTGCTATTACATACTTACGGAGTTACTTCAGATTTAAGAGGGTTTAAGTGATTTGCCTAGCGTCTTATAACTAATACATATCAAAGACAGAATTTGAACCCTGTCTCCAATTCCTTCCTCTAATCCTCGCCCTCTATCTGCCATATCACACAGCCTATTACAGTGCTAAGACAAAGAGCAGGTGCCCAAGAAGTATTTGCTATTGATTGAGTGATTAAGCCAACCCTATCCCACCTTGAGACAGAGATTTCATTTCCTCTCAAAATATTCACCAGTATTAACAGAACGATGATCTGCAGTTCAAGTCAGAGGCAGTTACATACAGTAACATACAGAGCGTAGTTACACACAGTAGACATTGTCAGGGTACTAAGGCATACCTGGATCCAGGGTTCAGATGGAGGAGAAAGTGCTCGTTTTTCCGTGCTCCAGGCATTGTAAGATCCACCATTGTTTAACCTGGCTAATTTAGGGTACCAATAACCTAGATTTCAGGGAAGGAAGAAAGCAAGGAAGTTGAATTTGAAAAAAGATCAGGAGTCCAGCGATTCTCAGTTTATTGGAAAACCACTTTTCTAGTAGAAAATCCCTTTCCCTTTTAGATTTAAGTTACAAGAAAGAGACCATGTAGTTGGGTGTGGGATTAAAGTGGGAACCAAATATCCTTTGGCTTACTATGTGCCAGGCACTGTCCTAAGCTCCATGGTTATCGAGAAAGATAAAAACTGCTTAAGCATTATCTTCTGCAGAATGAGTTTTCTGCCCAGAGGCTAATACCCTTGTATTTAACTACTTGATATATATATATTTGTCTTTATTTAAGCTTTATATATTTCTATATGTACTTGAAATTTCTTCCATCAGACTGTCAGCCCTTTGCAAGCAGGGATTGCTTCATTCCTTAGACTTGTATCTTCAGCACAGTACCTGGCACATAGGAGTAGATGCTTCATAAGTGCTTGTTGATGGATAGATTGACTGATAATCTGAAATCCATCCACAGGCAGTCCCTGATGCGCAAATGATTACACACTTCTTCTGGCCCCCATACTTCCTAAATCCTCCAGGCCCCTCAGCACCTGAGCCTTAGCAGCCACCGGAAAACTTCGATCACCACTCTCCCTTAATTGTCACACCTTCTGTTTTTTATTCTTTAAATTGATTAGGAACTAAAAAGGTCAGACTTGGACCACCTCAATGTAGTAAGGTCAAAAGTCAAAGTGGTTTCAATATCTGGGTAATTTAAAGGGTAGAGTTTATGTGGTAGTTGTGTGTGTGTGTGTATGTAGGGTATATATAATACATATATGTATATGTACACATATGTATATAAAATACACATATGTATATATAATACATGTGTGTGTATATTTACATGTGTGTATACATACATACACACACATCCCCTTCTGAAGAAAAAGGTTCTGTTTTGTTTTTAAGAGCTCAGTGTCTGAGGGGAAGGAGTGAAGGAAATACAAGGATGAGACTAAGTTGTCTTGTCTATTTGTGTGAAGTATGCTCTTTGGACTATTTAATCCAATTACTCTGCTTGTATCTACTGGTGACATAAGAAGGAGAAAAAAAGAAATCCCCTGAATATCCCTGTCATAAGAGCCATGCATAGGGATTTTTGTTCCTGGGGGGGACAGCGCAGACTCTCTCCCACAGAGGGATGCAGAGAACCAGGGATATGAGCCCACAAGCACTATGAGACTCTGCTCAGGAGAAGACTCACCCCTGCCCCCAAGAAACAGACCATTGGCTGGTAATTCCTAATAATGAAGTAATAAAGTCATTTTTTTTTCTTTCACACTTGGAATCTAAGACATTTGATTACTGGGGGTAGAACAGCAACTCTCAAAACTGTCATTATCATAAAATATTAAGGATATTCTGTGTGTGGTTTAATATTCTTTCAGTACATTCTGCTCTTCCCCTCACCCAGAGAATGATTCCACACTGAACCTGTGTGGACAAGAATGCACTGGATTGGTGTCTGTGGCTTCCCTGTTATCTGTATGTGCTTTCATTTGAGGTAGGGTCACATTTGAAACAAAAATCAGGGTCTTTAGTTAGAAGAGAACAAATACTTCCTTCTTGACTCTTTATGAGATTTAGAGTTCAAAGCAGTCTTGTACATCAACTGGTTCTAACCCTTTCCTTTGACAAAGAAAATCACTGTCTCGGGTTGGGGGAGTGTCCAGAATCCCAGTTATTGTCTGGAACTGGTCAAGGTTTCAGACCCAGGATTTCACCTCACACCCTCTGACTCCAAGGCTTGTGACTTCCCATGATGCAGTGCTCCTTCCATATGATTTGTATGAATTAACATCGCCAAAGTTTATTTTAAAAGGCAGCGTGGCAGAATGTTAGTAGCTTTAGACTTGAGTTTGATTCTCAGCTCTGATACTAGCTAAGTGACCTTGGACCCATCACCATCTGTTTATTTATAAAGTGGGGAAAGCTGCATACCTATTTGACATGGTTGCAGTGAGGAAGGAGCTTGGTAATTCATAAAAAGATATTGGAATACAATAATTATTGGTATCTCTCAGGGTTGTGTTAAGGAAAACTCTATAAACTGTAAATGTGAGTGCTTATCATTATTATAATAAATATAGCTTTTCCTTCACATAAACAGAGCTTCAGAGCCCTAGTTCTTATCCCCTCCATCCCCCCAAAGAGTCTTCTGTGATCACATAGGGTCACAACCTGGATTCAGCTTCCCAAGAAGAAAAAAATATTGTTGAGGGTGGCGTTCACACTTACCCAGATAGTCAGATGCACTTATCTGTGAGTCAGCTATAATACCAGTACTTAAACCCATGGGCATCTTGCATTCTGTGGAAAAGAGGGGAAAAATGTATAAGTTGTGATTACTGAAGTCCTTGATGATTAAATGTTTCTACCTGCCTCAGCTTCCAAATATGAAGTCCTTTGGCCTTTAAAGCTCTTTATAACCTGACTGTTTCCTACCTTTCCAGTCTTTATTCCTTTCCACGCTGTCTCCAGTCCAGCTACACTGGCCTACTTGGGGATCCTCTCACATGATCCTCCATTTCCCAACTCTTTGCCTTTGTACTGGCTATCTTTCATGCCTAGAATGCTTTGTCTACTCACCTGTACTTAGTTTTTCTGACTTCCTTCAAAACTCAGCTTAATATCACCATCTGAAGGAAGCCTTTCCCAATTCCCCTAGCTGCTTATGCTTTCTCTTTTAAAATTACCTTCCATCTTCCCTCTCTCTCTCTCTGTATATATTTATGTATACATGTATACATATATAATACACACACATATATACACATATATATAAAAATAAAATGTATACCTAGTTATTTACTTGTTATTTCTCCCATTAGAAACTAAGCTTTTTTTTTTTTTTTTTTGCTTTTTGGAGGGGGGAAGGCAGGGTAATTGGAGTTAAGTGACTTGCCCAAGGTCACACGGCTAGTGTTAAGTGTGTGAGACTGGATTTGAACTCAGGTCCTCCTGGCTCCAGTGCCGGTGCTCTATTCACTGTGCCACCTAGCTGCCCCAGAAATTAAGCTTCTTAAGAATAAGAACTTTTTTTTTGTCTCTTTGTACCCTCAGTGCTCAGCATGGTATGCAGCACATAATAAGCACTTAATTAATAAATACTTGTTGATTGGCTGACCATAGCATTATCTTAAATATATTACAGTGTGACAGGCGAAGTGAGATCATTACTCTTGAGAAGTATATCTAGTCAGTAGGAATAGTCCTGCATCAGGAGTAGGACATCAGGCACTTGAAAGACCAGTATGGGAAAGCTTTTTGATTTAGTTTCAATCTGTTTGGATCTTAGAACAACTATTCTCACTTGAACAGGTTCACTCTCTTGTAGCTACTCTGAGAGTATCAAGGCTACCAAAACTCTGAGCATGGAAAGAAATGCCAACTGCTACTGGGTAGCATATATAAATGGCCAGCATTGAAACTATCAATGTCAGTTCATAGCTTGAACCATCACAATAATTGTTGGAATTCCTGGAGTTTCCTCACCAGACCTCTTGGGAAGCCCTGGCAATTTCTGAAAATGTTTGGGTAGCTTAGGATTATAAATTCATCATGTTGTTGAATCTGCATATGAAGCCAATTTAGTCACTAAGAGGACATATGGTTTTGGATAGTGGGCATGGGTTCATACTCATTTTCCTGGCTCCTGTGTGTCCAGTACTTCTAATTTGTGAAACAGATGACCTCTCAGTTTGTGCGGTCTATGCCTGTGGAACAGAGCAAAGCCAAATGACTCAGGCATGAACCAGACACACAGTCCTGGTGTCAGTAGTATCATGTTCTAATCAACTGAGCCACCATATAATGGCTGGTCTTCAACAGGAAAGACTGAGTGACTCTTTCAAAGTCTTCTGGCTCACTAGTATGCAGACTACTTCATAGTAATACACTATGGATTCCCAGAATTTGTTTTTTCTCAAAAGTTCTGTGATTGATACTTTAATGCTGAATGTATTGTGCTATATACACACATAGTACCTTTGTCTATTATACGGAATGGTGTTTGCATTCCTGCTATCTGATTTTCTCCGACCTCAGTGTCTAAGAGCCATAAGCCGGGTCTTGCTGCTTTCATTTCAAGAGTCTTAAATGAACCTATAAAGGAGAAGAGGACAAAATTAAACCTTCAAAGATATGTTTGCATTTTTTTGTCTCCCCAGTTCTTAGCGCAGTAAATGGCACATAACAAATACTTAATAAATGGATGTTGACTGACTGAATATAATATTGGCCAACGGTCATTGGAGCAGCTTAGGAGTCGTTCATGCCCTTGTCTGCAGGCAGAAACTGAGAGGTGAAGGTCTAGAAAAATAGTCAGAGAACTAGGAAGTGGGATCTCTGTTTTTCCCCGTAGAACTTCTTTTGGTTATACCCTCATCCATCAAATAAAAATGAAAAATACACCAAATATTTTCAGGTTTTTTTTTGTCGTTCTGACATTCACTACTCTAAATATAGCAGAAATGATCACTTTATGAGCAAAGTAGTCTGTAAAGCAGTCTTATGTTCCTAAGCAAAATTACTTTGATCAACAAAGGTTCCAAATAAGCACTGCCGTCCTACTCTATTTTTGCCCCTCCTCCCTGCCAGCACCACAAAAAAATAAATAAATAAATAAATAAAGGAAGCTTTTCCCCCCTCCGTAGCTTTAAAATTTCCTAAATTTTGCATCTTTAGGCAAGGCTACATTTGGCCCACTCTCTAAAATTTCAAGGGAGGATATACCATAATTTCCTCTGTTATTCTGTTATTCCTAAAGTCCATGATCAGGAAATCTTTTCTAAATCTCTCTTACCACAATGTTCAGTTTCTTATATTCTGTTCCTGATGGCTTTCTACTGGTTGCCCTGTTCTTCATAACTACTCATGAAAACAGTCAAGATTGTCTTTAGCAATCTCTTTTCAAGGAGAAATACATCTTGTCTAAATTCTTGGATTGGAGGTCCAATCCCAGTCTCTCATTTGAAGTCCAAGCAAAAGATTTGCAGATTTACTGCTATAGCATTTGTAGCATGGGACCCTCTCACTCTCTTCTATCTATTCTTCATTTCTGGGATGGCTTGATCACTCCAACCTACCTTTACACTGGCTGGGGTTCCAAAAGAAAGACCATAACCATTTAGTTGTGATTCAATATTCTATCAGGATCCTAGGGGTAACCCTGTTAGGAGTGGGGAATAAACACACTCCACATGACTGTCGTTCTGAGTCCCCATTGGGTCACTATGACACCATTAATTTTTAAACATAAAACATTCACTTAACAACAAAGAAGTATGAATAATTATAACACTGCAGTAATTTAATATAAAGCAAATGCAGCAATAATAAAAATATCACAATCTAACAAAAAACCTAGGTCACACTCTTGTGTCATGCTGTGGAGGATACTGGGACCACAGTTATAGAAACCTAGCAGGGAGGAACATGGGTGAAGAAACTCACATACTTGAGAGCAACTCAAAAGTTTGGACTATAATTCTTGATATCTTTACTCTTTAGGAACAACCTATTCCATGAAACTTCTCTGCTAGCTCCTCCATTTCTGGTCTTCATCACTCTCTTGCTGCAAAAATCCATTCTTCTCTGCTCTTGAGTTGATGAAGCAATGACAAAATCTTTTAAGTAATAACCACTCTTAAAAGGGCTGCTAAGGAAGTGTTGTGCTATTGTAATCATGAACAATCTCTTAAGTCAGAGAATGGCAAAGATCTTCAGCTTAGCTCTTCACTCAATCATTCTATTTCTTCCTCTTTTAGCAACCAAATTGCTTACATAGAAAAGGGAAAGTAACTTACACTAGCTCAAGGTAAAAACAGGGAAATTAGCTTCTGTGTTCTGGATACCATATTGTCTTTCACCTTTCTTTGTAGAAAGGTTTTATTTCCCAGTTATACAAATGATCTCTGAAATATATATATATATATATATATATATATATATACACATACATACATATATACATGCTTATACATGCATGTATGTGTGTGTACATATATGTATATACATATATATGTAAAAATCTAGGATCATTTTTCCTTCTCTGTCATACATAGTATAATATGCAGTTGTCCAGAGCAGTGGCCTTTGAAAAAGAGGAAGGTAAGAAAGCCAAAATAAGGCAAGATGACGCCAGTGTTTTCCTACTATACTGCCCTCACACAGCACTGACACTGACTGCCAAAGTCTCCCCCACATTGTACTTTCTCTTCATCATATAAAATCTATTTATCATTCAAGTTATATTTTAATAAGGTGGAAAAATAAAAACAATTTAAGATTGTAAAAGGCAGGGACTGTGTCTTTATAGCTCCTTCTTATATAGAACCAAATGCATATATCAATTCATCTATCTCCATGTCCTCTACATAACAGAGTAGATAGTACTCTGAACTTGGGAGTCAAGGGGTCCTAGACTGGATCCTGCCTTGTGTACTTACAGGCTGTGTGACCCTGGGCAAATCCATTAACCTCTCCCTACTAGTTTTATTCCAATTGCCTCATCTGCAAAATGGTCAAATTAATATCCATTCCATCAAGCGTCCCAGAGTTGTCAGCCTCGATTAAGGTGAAGCATATAAGGTACTCTACAAACTTCCAAGTTTTATATAAATGTCAGTGCCTGGACATATTATCTTTTTTTTTTTTCTGGCTGCCATCTTTTATTGTTAGGTCCTACTGAATGGTCAGAGTGACCGCGTAGTTCCTTCCTGGATTGAGATTCTGTGAACCCGGGTTCTAATTGCACAGGCACTGACATTCAGTGGTTGAGGAGAGTTACAAGGGCCAAGAAAGACATTTTTGATGGCTTTGCAAGTATTTTCTTTCTATTCCCCAGGGACAATATGGTGTAGTAGAAAGTATGCAGGACTTAATATTGGGAGACATGGGTTCTAAATCTGTGTCTCACATTACCATCCGTGTGATTATGGGTAAGTCAGTTAACTTCTATAATGCTTTGATTTTGTGTGTGTGTGTGTGTGTGTGTGTGTGTGTGTGTGTGTGTAAGTAAAATGAAACTAATAACACCTGTACTACCTACTTCCAAGGCTGTTGTGAAGATCAAATGGAATGATAAATGTCAAATATTTTGTGTAAAAGAAAACATTATATCAACATCAGTTCTTATCATTTACCGGGAATCAGGGGGCAGGCCCCCAAACGGTGCACTTGGGTTCCGTTTTCCAGCAATGTCTGTCCATGAAAGTGAACCACATGGATGTCCTGGGAACTGCCCATGTTCAGCAAGTGCCATCGCACATTCTCCTTTTCATACATCCTTAGTCCTGGCAAATTGTAGATGTAACCATTGATAGCTGAAAGGACAGAGGGTCAATTAAAAAACAATCCAAAATGATCCAACTCGTTTGAACAAATTTTCATGAAGTGCCTACTTTGTGCACAAGCACTGCGCCAGGTGCTGGGGGAGATACAAATTTTTAGATACAATCCCTGCTCTTGTGGTGCTTATTTTCAATTAAGAAGATATGACATAAATAATTATTTTTTTCTTTTTTAAAAAATTCTATTTTATTTTATTTTTGGACTAGAATTCTCTCCCTCTCTTGTCCCCTTTTCCCATGCATTGAAAAAGGAATAAAAACAAAACCTGTTATAAATATGGTAGCCAATTCCCACATTAGCAATACCCCAAAAGTTAAAAGTATATTAGTTTAAATATTATATATAATTTATATATTATAAAAACAATATTATATAATATTTAGCCATCTCCAAAAAAATATGAATTAGCCTGTACTCTGAGTCCATCATCCTCTATCTGGATGTGTATAGCAAAATAGAGATAATTATGGTATAAAATGTCATATTCTTCCAAGTTGCAGAATAATTCTTCTGAATTCTGAGTAGACAGATTATTAGTGACTCAAATGGTCAAAGAGACAATAGATTTAAAGTGCTTTGCACACCTTAAAGTGCTGTATACAAGCTGGTTCTCATCCTTATTGACAGGAGGGATCAGGGAAGGTTCCCTGGACGAGTTGGCATTTGAGTTGGGCTATTGAGTTATGTGTTGTCTTCCTTCATTAGACTGTAAGCTCCTTGAGGGCAGAACTGTTTTGCTTTCTCTTTGTATTTGTATACCCACTGCTCTGCACAGGGCCTCACTGCAAAGTAAGTACTTAATAAATCTTCATTATCTTGACTTGACAGTTCAGATGGATTTGGAAGTGGTTGAATGATTGTATCCCCTAAGTAGTGATTAATAGATTTATGTTGATCTTAAGAGAGGTCTCTCGGGAAATATAACCTAGGGAACTATTAAACATTTTTATCAATCATTTGGATGAAGGCTAAATTTTCAGTTGATAAAGAACTAGAAAGAGTAGGTTATATATTGAATGACAGAATAAGGGCTCAAAATGTTTTTAACTGCATGGATTATGGGACAAATCTAGGAAGTAGAAATTTAATAGGATTAAAGAGAAAGTCCTACACTTTTTATTTTTTTTAATTGAAATTAAAATTAAAACTTCACAAATATAGAAAATGGGAAGTGTGGCAACATGGCCCATCATATTCTGGCTCTAGAATATCTTTCCATGACCAGTTTTATGATATTTCCCATCATGCACTCTATGTTCTAACCAAATTGTCCAACAGGCTATTTCTTGGATATGATATCCTATCTCCTTCCTTCATACAGGTCATCTTCCATGTCTGGAATGCACAGTGTTCCTTCCTTACTTCAACCTCTTGGAATCTCTAGTTCTTATCGTGGCATAGCTTAAATTTTATCTCCCACATGCATCCTTTCCTCATCCAGTTGTGAGTATCCTCCTCCCCCCAATTATTTTGTATTTACTTCACATACATTTTTATTGACTTCTCTGTGAACATGTTATCCCTACTGCCCTCCAGGAGAATGTAAGCCCCTCGAGGGTAGGAGGTCTTTTATTTTGTTCTGTATCCCCAGCACCTAGTACACTGCCTGGCCCATACTGCCCATAAGAGCTTATTGAATTGAACTGAAGGGCCAGAGAAGATATTTCCACCAACTGATGGAAACAATTATTCTTCCCCACTTAGCTACCTCCTTTAGTCATTCGCTTTTTAGCTGCCAGCAACAAAAGGCCCTCATAGCGTGGGGCCCTGTGGTGTGTGTCCCAATTGGGCAAATTCAATGAATAGGGGTGCTTGTAGATCTTAATCTTTCCATCCCTTTAGTAGTCTTCAGTGCTCCATCCTCCTAACTTCATGACTGCATGTATACATGCCTATGTGTGTTCAGTTATCTTGCCAGCATGAAGGTCAGATTTCTAAATGCATTGAAGAGCTAGCATATGTTATTCTGTAATTTTCCCCCAATCTCTCTCCTCCCCTTCCTTCCCCCTCCCTCCCTCTCTTTCTCTCTCTGTCTCCCATCTCTCTCTCTCCATATCTTTCTCTCTCTCTCTCTCTCTCTCTCTCTCCTCTCTTCTCTCTCTCTCTTCTCTCTCTCTCCTCTCTTCTCTCTCTCTCCTTTTCTCTCTTTCTCTCTCTCTCTCTCTCTCTCTCACACACACACATACACACACACACACACAGAGTCTTTGTAAAGACATTCGGTTCCTCTTCTTAAGTCCTCAGTGAATGTTCCTTCTAGCCTCTATGACTTGGCTATCCATTTTCCTAACACAAACACATGACTGTAGGGGTCCACGTGCTTTGGATACCTGATGGGCATCATGAGAGTCAGAAGTGCTACAGAATCAAACTTCTGTCACAAAAATTGTGTAATTAATAAGTTCTTTATAAACAGCTGTGCACGGACAGGAGCACTGGCAGCATCAGAGATCAGGACACATATTTACGAAACTTTTAGTATGAAGGATACTGTTCAATCCTTAAAAACAAACAAAAAACCTTTTTTCCCCTAAAATTGTGGGGACTGAGGAGACAGGCTTGTGGTTTCATTGACATAAGAGCATAGGCTTGTTATAATATTATTATTGTCATAGTATCTAAGTTGGAAAATATCTCAGAGCTCATCTATACTTTACAGAGGAAGAAAATGAAGCCGAGAAAGGCTAAGTGAATTAACTGTGCAAGGTCACAATCCCCATAGTAATTATTATTATTAACAGTTATTGTTAACTAACATTTATATAGTGTTTACTGTGTGCCAAGCACTGTGCTGAGCACTTTAGACTTATTTTTTTTCTTTTTTTTTGGAGGGTTAAGTGACTTGCCCAAAGGCTAGTAAGTGTGTCAAGGGTCTGAGGCCGAATTTGAACTCAGGTCCTCCTGACTCCAGGCTGGTGCTCTATGCACTGCGCCACCTAGCTGCCTCTACTTTAGAATTATTATCTCATTTGATGGAATCTCCCTTTCCCAATATAGATCGATATATGCTCCGTAAGTTTTAGTCTTAGTGAGCTGCTGTGGCTATTGCAAGATGAAAGGTTCACAAAGCTAGTATATGTCAGTCCTGCCTGACTCCCAGATTTACTCACTCTTCACAGAATTCCAGAAGCCTCTCCTACTAATTCCTTTTAGATTCACATTGGCTACTGACAGTTTTAATTTGGGCATACTGCCATTTTTGCTTAAAATTCACTACTTTAGCCTTTGACCCATGAACCCTTCCTCCCTTCACGCCCCTACTAGGGTTCATGGAAAGGAAACCTTAGTAGGTGTACAAAGGTAGTACTGGGGTCGGGGAGGGGGGGAAGAGTGGTGTCTTTCTTAAGGCCCTTTGTTGAATCTCTTTAATCGTGGACAGCTTGGTTACTATGCACCACCCCAGCTCCTCAGATTTTTTTGTGAGTTGGTGATCTGGGCTCCTGGGGACTTTAATAGAAGTCACATGTCTAAGCCCTTTCAAGTCTTTCCTGTAAAACCCAGGAACAAACATTGATGTTGGATTGAATTGAGGGACCCAAACTGCTTTTATACAAAGATTAGGCCAAATTAGAGAAAGTACCATGAAACCTGTGAGTGTTCTTCACTTCTGAGGATAAGCCTGTCCACATCCTTTTGGGCTTTTTATCAAAATACCAGCTCTTCTTTTCATCAAAGATCATAAAAAGCAGGACAAACTCTCGCATGTCTACGGGCCTGTTGCTTTCTTTATGAAGTGTTTCTTTTCGGCAGATCAGAAGGGGGCCTATTAGGCCTGAATGGATATCTTTTTCCTGGAAGACAATAAGAGAATATTTCATTTTTCTTCTTCATCAGGACAGCAGAATTGTGTTTTCTTTCTATACTCCTCTAAAGTTCACTGACAAAAAGAATCAGAAAGGCCCTGAATAGCATCCCTAGACTTGAGTCCTATCAGTTCGTTCATACTATTTCCTACCTCTCTAGATGAAAAGGTTTCTTCAATATGAAGGCCTTCTTCTAAAGTAAGAGTTGGAAAGTCTATCTGTGACTTGAGGTAATTTCAAATGAAATATCTTTCTCAGGAACGCCTCATCCTCTCTAGCTCCCATGATTCCTTTTGTCATTTGCTGACCAATATGGTGCTCACCATTGGGAAACTGTTTTCTCAACCTCAAATCAGAACACATGCAAAAATAATCTCTAGCGCTTATATCTCACTTTAAGGCTTACCAAGCATTTTAAAATGAGTTCTTTCACTTGTTCCTTATTTCAACTCTGTGAAGTAGGGGCTAAAATTATTTCCATTTTATGGATGAGGAAACTGAGACTATTAAGTGACTTGCCTAGTGTCACACAGCTAACGTCTGAAGCAGGATTCAAATCTGGGCCTTCTTGACTTCAAGTCCAACCCACTCTCCCTGGGCTATCTAGCAATCATATGATCTGAGGAAGGATTGTTTCTTTGTTTAAAGGGAAGATGGGAGAGAATATTTGAAATTGGAACTGTTCCAATTGAGGATTTTGGCGTATTGACTGTAGACTCTTGGCCACAGTCCTCACCTAGGGTGTGAAGGAACATGGCACCCACTCCTCCTTCATAGAGGAAAAGAAGTTTTGTGAACTCTGTCAGAATAGTGGTCTTTCCCATTCCCAAGGGTGAAGTGAATAGATGGGTTTATTGAGCCAGTAACCTTTAGTCACCTAAGGTGGAGAAGTCCCTTACCGGATTCACAGCTGAATAGTAGGCCCAAACTCGGCAGGCAGATCCAGGATTTTCTGGGCCGGATCGTTCTGTCGCATGCCATACATAAGTATAACTGCCATTGGGCTGAATGGCATTGTCATCCTGATACCATTCTGGGGAATCATCTTCATAGTTCTTTCCCTCTGATGATTTTTCATAGGAAAGTCCATGGGCATGAAGAGAATATGGCCTGGAGGCTAGATTTTTAAAACGAACCTAGAAGTATAAAAAAAAGAAAAGAAAAGAAACCAGGTAAATACACATAACTATAAGAGAATCTGCCTCTTTCTACTGAAAGCTGATACAGCATTAAGCAAATACTTTAAAACATTAGATAGAAAAACCTTAACTTTAGTTATTTGTTGTTAGTCATTCCAGTCATGTCCAATTCTTCATGACCCAATCTGGGGTTTTCTTGGAAAAGAAATTGGAGTGGTTTGCCATTTCTTTCTCCAGCTTCTTCTACAGATGAGGAAACTGAGGCAAACAAGGTAAAGTGATTGACCCAGGGTCATATAGCTTCTGAGACTGGATTTGAACTCGTGAAAATGAGTCTTTCTGATTTCAGGCTCAGCACTCTATCCATTGTACCACCTAGCTGCCCATAACTTTAGTTATAGGCACACCCTATTTACATAAACCCAGCATGTAAATTCAGTTCATGTTATTACTTCAATTCATTTCTATAAACAATGAGGCAATAAAGGAGAGTGGAAAGACCACTGACCTTGGGAAAATTGTACGGCATGTCTGAGCCTCAGTCTCTTCATCTTTAAAATGGGGATAATAATAAATCTAGTAGTACTTCCTGCCTAATTTTATAGATGAGGGAGCTGAGGCTCAATGAAGATTAAGTGACTGGTTTATAACATTTAACTCTTACATCTATAAAGGCAGGACTCATAGCTAAACCTTCTAATTCCAAGTCAAATGTTCATTCCCCACTCCCCCCCCCCCCCCAGGCCACGTATACTTTGATATACCACGGGCAGCATCATTTCACACTTTTGACTTTGCAACTATCATATGTTTTCAGAACTCCCGCCCCCTGACTGTGATACTAAGGACTCACATTTGGATTGTGTTTTCCTCATGGCAATCTGGTGAAATATAAGGTAAAGTGTAACTATACCCATTTTACAGATGAGAAAACTGAGGTTCAGGGAAGTTAAGTGACCCCTCAGAGTTCACATAGGTAGCAAGGGGCAGAGCTGTTACTCAAACTCAGGGTCTTCTGACCGCATTGCCAGTGCTCTTTCCACCGTACCCTTCTGCCTCTCCTGTAGTTGTTGTTCAGGTGTTTCAGTCATATCTGACTCTTTGTGAACCTATTTGGGGTTTTCTTGGCAAAGATCCTAGAGTGGTTTGCCATTTCCTTCTCCAGCTCATTTTACAGATGGGGAAACTGAGGCAACAGGGTTAAGTGACTTAGCCCAGGGTCACAGCTAGTAAGTATCTGATGGGAATTTGAACTCAGGTCTTTGTGACTCCAGGCCCGACACTCTATCCACTGTTCCACTTACTTGCCCCTGCCTCTCTTAGCAATGCTTAAAACTTGGCTTACTTGGATCACATCATCCACCTCAGCCCTGATAATAGGACCAAGGATACCAAGGTGCTCTTCATTCTCTCCCTGAGGCTCAGGCACAGAAAAGGTACTGTCTAGGTAGCTCCGAAAAATCACTTTCTTATACACTGTGTTCTCTATGACATCACCAGCATCATCAGTCTTTCTCATGCTGATAAATTGGGAAAGAAAAGATAATAAAGAAATTAGAAAATGTTAGAAAAACTGCATTCATAGAAGGTCCTCCCTGCAAAAAAACACTGTAAAATCCTGCATTTTTCCACACAACTTCAGCTAATACATAGAATTATATTATATTTGTATCAACATAAGGTTTAATTTTTAAAAGCCAAATATGGCTTGTATAAAACCTAAGTACAGCTTATAGATGATATTAGTTTTCAGTATATATCTCAAAGAGAGCTCATTTTAGAGGTGTGCCCAGTATTTGGGGGAAACCTATTTTTAACAGGTTCGCACATACCTTTTCATGAGAAAAGTAGCTACACGGTAGCTCACTGCCATTGTTCAGATTTTGGTGGCATCCTTATTTTAGGTTCCTGGCAGAATAAAATCCTCACCCTAAAAGTAGCCACTTATCTCCCTCTTTATTTTTCTCCTTGAAATGTCCAGGCACCATCTCAACCTTCCGCAAAAGAGCAGAACTAAGTTGAATGGGTACAAATTGTGGAAAGGCCAGTTTTAGCTTGATGTATGTCAGTGTTTCCTAAGAAATAGAGCTTGGTAGCAGAGAGAAAGGGTAGACCCTTTTGGAAAGACTTATTTTGTACTTTCTTTCTTCACCACAGTTCTCACCTATATCCCTGGTTTCTCATCTCTCACCTAGTCTACCCCAGTAGCCCTCTAATTGGTCTCGCAGCCTCTCTGGCCTCTTTGCATGCCAATACATCTTTCATATAGCTGCCAAAGCTTTTTTCTCAAGTGCAAGACTGACCACCCATAATCAATAAATTCCAGTGGTTCCATATTACCTCCAGGATTAAATATAAGCTCCTGTGTTTGGGATATAAAGTGCTTCACAATTTGGTCCCTTCCTATCTTTCCAGATTTTTTGTTTTTGTTTTATTCTTTTTTTTTT
>CM053586.1:314524588-314552814 GCA_028646515.1 Pseudochirops corinnae | reverse complement strand
CCTGTTCCATTTTGTGATTAATAACTATATCAGCATATTTATAGTTACTGTAGGCATTGTGAATACTGCATTGTTGATACAAGGGAAGGCACTGGTAATGGTGATAGGGTTGGGGCCAGGCCTCTTACATAGGGTAGGATTTGAACTGAGTTTTAAAAGAAGCCAGGGAAACAAAGAGGCAGAGGTAAAGAGGGAGAACGTTCCAGGCATGAGAGAGAGAGCCAGCCCAGAGACATGGAATTGAGAGACAAAGTGTCATGTTTGAGAAACACACAAAAAAATCAATGTCTTTGGAGTAAAGTACATGGAGGAGAGTAAAATGTGGTAACCTGGAAAGGTAGGAAGGAATGGGATGGTGAAAGGCTTTAAGAGCCCAAGAGAGTTATTTTATACTAGATCCTGGGTGTGATAGGGAGCACTGGAGTTTATTGAGTTAGGGAAGTGACGGGGCAAGACCTGAGCTCTAGGAAGATTGCTTTTGAAGCTGAATGGAGACACTCTGTAGAGGAGAGAGACTCAAGACAGGGAGACCAACCAGAAGGGTACTGCCATGGTGTAGGTGGGAAATGATGAGGGCCTCTATCAGGATGGCAGATGTGAAAGAGAGGAAAGATAAGGTATAGAAGGAAGATGTTGTCAAGATAGGAACAATAGGGCTTAGCAGCATATAGGAAATATGGGGGGTTGGGAGGGAGGGAGGGAGAGAGAGAGAGAGAGAGAGAGAGAGAGAGAGAAATCTTGAGATTAATAGGGAAGTTAGGGAGAGAGAAGTGTTTCTGTCCCTGTTGAAAATGCAGTTTTTATCCCCCAGACTTCTGGGAAAATGTCTCAATGACCTTTGGAGCAATGAGTTCAACACCAGTTGTTATCAGTTAACCCAGGATTTTTTTGTTCCAAACTGCTAGAGCTCTTAGTTTCTGATTATTTTTAAAACCAAATGTTACTGAGAATTAATCTGTAGGCCATATACTTATTTCTTAGTGAATAAATAAACATTTATTAAGGACTTACTATATGCTAAGCACCACATTAACTGTTAGGGATAAATACAAAAATTGGGAAAATCCTTGTTCTCAGTGACCTCGCACTCTTAATTGTAGAGGTAACACAAAAGAATATTCAACTGTAGAGCATAAAGAAAGGCCTGGAAGTCTGAAGAGTACAGCAGTCAGGAAGATGACAAGGCCCAGAGGTTCTTAGGTTATAATAGGTAATATTGACAATGATGATGGGGGACTGCTTCTCTTCATTATTGCACTCTGTCTACCCCGTGCTTCCTATGACTTCCAGGATCAAAGATAAAATTCTCTCCTTGGCATTAAAAGCCCTCCATAACCTGTACCCTTTCATTTTTTCAGTCTCATTACATCCTTTATCTCCCTTCTCCCACCACATACTTTGGGATCCAGTGACATTGGTCTCCTTGCTCTTCCTCAAATATGACATGATGACATGGGCATTTTCACAGTTGTTTACATATTGTTTCTTCCATTGGACTGGGCTCCTTGAAACTTTGCCTTTTCGTATCCCTAGTACTTGTCACACTGCCTGACACGTAGTAAGCACTCAGTAAATGTTTACTGACTATCCAGTGAAGTGGTATTACAGTCCTTTCTCATAAGTGAACAAATTTAACTTGCCTAAGCCTATGGTAAGCTACAAGAGGGAGTCAAGATTGGAGCTCAAACCTTTCATGTGGTAGTAATCCTGTGTTCAATTAAATTAAATTCAACAAGCATTTATGTCACTTATGACAGACTACTGTGTGTCAGGCACTTCCTTAGGGGTTATGGAAACAAAAATCAAAATGAAAGAGTCCCTGATCTCAGGGAGCTTACATGACGCTGAGAGAAATGCTATGTACACAGTTAAGTATAAATTCATCATATATTTGTCTAAACCCATGATCTCATTGGTTTAAGGATCTCCTGATAAGCAAATTCCTACTAGCAAAGCAAATTGGCAACTGCTCTGTTGGACTCAGGGAGTAAAATCAGAGTCAAAGAACATTGAGTAATATTAATGATCAAGGAAGAAGTACTTTTAAAAATGCGCCGCCCTTCCTCTTCCTCCCCCAAATCCCAACAAGCATGGAATAATCTATGCACAGCCGGTGAAGGTTTCATGGTCAGAGGCTAAGTGAAGACACTCTAAGCAGCATCTGGCTTGCCAGAGGGGCTTGGTCCTCTGGCTTGTGTTTTCTGGTTTCTGGAACCATGTTCACCAGACGAATGTTTTTTATTTGTTGATCCAACGCAAATTGATTAGTCCACAAAAGTTTTGCTACTAAAACTCCTTACTTCTTAAAACCTATAAATCTGTAAAATTAATTATTAATCTCAGAATTTTGCTCTGGTCTTCTCTCTGGATCTTGGTCTCATAGCTCAAGATGCCAGGAGCTTCGTTGTGGGGCTACAGAGGATAGATTGGTTCTGAGAGAGGTTGTACTAGACCCCAGGTGAATGTGGGCTGGGAAGCATCACACTGAGCCACCTTCTTTTTCTCTATATTTTAATAATAGCATTTATATATAGCATTTTAAGGTTTGCAGAGGGCTTTATATATGTTATCTAATTTGGTACTTATAACAGCTCCTTGGGGTAGATGCTGTTATTATTATGCTCATTATATAGATGAAGAAACTGAGGTCCAAGAGAAATTAAGTTAAATCTCACAGCTAGTAAATTTCTGAGACAGGATTTGAACTCAGGATTTGACTCTGGGCAGCTAGGTGGCACAGTGGATAGAGTGCTGGGCCTGGAGAAAGGAAGACTTCTCTTCCCGAGTTCAAATGTGGCCTCAGACACTTACTAGCAAGTTTGCCTTTGTATTTTCATCTGTGAAATGAGCTGGAGAAGGAAATAGCAAACCACTCCAATATCTTTGCCAAGAAAACTCTGAATGAGGTCGTGGAGAGTCAGACATGACTGAAATGTCTGAACAAAGAAATCTTTTCTGACTCCAAGGTCAGCGCTTGGCCACTTGGTTATGATATCAAACAATGACTGATACTACCTTTCCTAGTGATTGGTTTAAGAATTCTACCTAGTTGAAATTGACTTTAGCTGCAGATAAGACACCCAGTAAGAGACTCAGCTCACCCATTACCTGGCAGTGTTCCATTCACATAGCCATTGACTGTATACATCAGAGAAGGTGACGGCTGCCAGCTTTTGCTTTCATCAAACACTGCAAACATCAGCACATGTTGCCGGTCAAACATCTTTTGAATCCCATCATCAGTCAGGCTGCCTATGAGAAGAAAACAAATCCTTCTTCAAAACTGCAAGAGGGAAAATATAACAAAATGAATCATTCCAAGACAGCTCCTATTATCTGTTCCCAGACAGGAAAGATACCAGAAAAGCCAGGTTTCCATTCAGCAGCATTTTCTAAAATGTCAACATGGTGAATGTTTTATTTCAAAAACATCCTCTTCATCAGTTAATTGATGGTGCTTAGGAGGTGAGGAACCCAACAGTTTCCAAAGAAATGAAAGTTGGTATCCCATAGACAACAATGGAAAGGGACGTGGTGAGTGTGAGCAGGCGGCAACGGATGTCACCTCTCATAGGTGTGATCATAGAACGAGGGCTTGAAGAGATCTTAGAAGGCTAGTAATCTGGTCCAACATCCTTTATATACAAATAAGGAAACTGAGGATAGGGAGATTAAGAGACTTGCCCAAGGTCATGCAGATAATAAACTCCAGGAGCGTGATTCGAGCCAAGGTCAAGGACAGAAGTAGCTAAATGGGCATGTGTAACATATGTATATGTGCATATGCATGTGTGTGTACATGTGTGTACATATATGTACATGTGTGTGCCCCTAGCATGAACACCCTCCTCATGTTCACCCTCCTCTTAGAATCATCTCTTTCAAAGGCTCAAGTCGGTAGCCACATTCTATTGGAAGCAATTCCAAGTCTTTCTATTTTTTTTAGCATTTTCTCATCTCTCAAATTATCTTGTAATCATGTATCTAGGATTGTTGTATGCCCCTGGTAGAATGCAAACTTCTTAAAGGCAGGGACAGTTTCTGGTCCTGTTGAATTGAGAGCCAGTATATTATGACACAAGAGAAGTCCAAGAAATGCATAGAATTTGGCCAAGATATAATGCTGTTGGAGTATTATAGATCTCATTCATAGAAAAACCTTAGGAACATATGGAAAGTGGGAATGGTTGACAAGTCAGCAGGACCTTCTGGTCCTTGGGCTCTGCTGGCATAGGAGTCAAGACTTCAGCCTTACCTCCATGCTGTGAGAAGGATCCTGACAAGGGCTCTAGATGAGAAGTTTATTGTTGTTTGTCCTTCATTCTTGGAGAGGACCATGACATTAGGGAGGTGATACCATGACATGCAAATGATTTGGATTTAAGTGACAGAGGGCTGTGCAACGTGACCAGCTTCACCCCAGAGCCATCTGGGGCCAGGGGCCAGATACAGATCAAAACAACTGGAGAAGGCCCAGGATGCAGTGGGAGACCTTGGCCTTTTTAAACTAAGGTCTTTAACAGATCTCAATTTGACCTGTGAAAAGCTTATGTAAATGTTAAGTGAATGGTATTATATTCTGCAAAGTGAAATTCAGATAGTGCCTTAGTCAGATATAGAAACGTCATGTCTGCATGTCAGCAGATTTAGCTTCTCTGGAAGGAAGAATACATATAAGTTTCTTTTGCTTGCAAATGAAATTACCACAAGCTCTTCAAATGGACCAGACTCCTTTCAAGCAGCAGGACTCTATCCACTGTCTACCTAGATGCCTCAGTATACCCGTATCCTTCTGGTGGCTTTTTTGGGGGGAGGAAGGGGTTCTTGTTTTTAAGGATTTGGGAGAAGTAAAAGGAGAAGGAATAGGAGATCCAGAGGGGAACCCCAGATACTGAAGTCTCAGATATTCCCTCCTCATGCCTTGCAGTGGGACAGTTCTCAACTCTTTATGGTCACCACGTAAAGGGAGTACTGAGATGATAGGAAGGCTGCTGCTACTCAATTTTCTGTCCCTCTTGCTTTCATTTATCCTTCCCTTACCTTTCTTACAGATGAGCAAAGGTCCAATAAGGCCAGAGTTGAAATCCAGTACTAAGTTATCATAGGAATAATAGATGTGTGTGAGGCAAGGAGGGTCATCATCTGTGGGTCCATTGTCTTCAGTGATCAGCCACGTGTAGGTATATTCTTGACCCGGAAGTACAGCATCATCCATCTTCTCCACAGGGGATGTTTGGTCTGTGTAAGAGGCACCTGGAGATGCAGACAAACTGATTAGGTCTTTCTTAGATGGGCTTAATGACTTGGAAGGAAAGTGTGGTGAAGTGGAAAGAAGACTTGTCTTTCAAGCAGAAGACTTGGTGTCTAGTTTCAGCTCTGCCCCTTACTAGTGACCATAGGCAAGTCTAACCTCTTTGTAACTCTGAGCCTCTGTTTCCTCCTTTATGAAATTGAGATAAACATAGAGTATGAAAGCTAGAAGAACCCTTAGAGATCACCTTTATAGCACTTGCAAAGACTTTCACATAATTCAATTAAGGGAACACTTAATATGTGCATACTCTGAGTAAGACACTATGCTAGGGACTGGAAATGTTACTTTCCCTGACCTAAAGGAACTTAAAATCTAATATGGATTCCGGTCTTCTGATTGGTGAGGCTATGACTGGCCAGGATTATAAACTCACGAACCATGCCCACCTCCCTCCCAGTTCAACTCAATCACCAGATTGTTCTACCTCCTCACCAGCAGCTTTGCCCACCTCTGAACCGTGGGACTCCCTCTTCTCTTTGGTTAGTTCCTGGCTGAGATCTCCATCTTATGAGGGTACTCTCCTCCTCCTGTTTACCACCCCCCCTTGCCAACCGTCTTTTATATTTCATCTTCCTCTATTAGAATACAAATTCCTTGAGGGTAGGGGCCATCTTGTATTATTGAATTGAATTATTGAACCAATACCTGGTGTGCAGTATGGGCTTAATAAATGCTCTATACACTATGGATAAGAGAAGAGTTTATGACCAAACGAGATAGAGAGGATCACAGGAAGTAAAATAGGTAATTTTCATTACATGAACAAAAAACTTTGCATGAACAAAATAGAAGCAGCCAAAAGAAAAATAGAAAACTGAGGAAAAAAACATTCACAACAAGTTTCTCTGATAAAGGCCTAATTTCTCAAATATATAGGGAATTGAGCCAAATTTATTTTTTAAAAATGAGCCATTCCTCAGTTGATAAATGGTCAAAGGATATGAAGGCAGTTTCCAGAAGAAGAAATCAAAGCTATCAGTAGTTACATGAAAAATGCTCTAAATCATTACTGATTAGAGAAATACAACTTAAAACAACTGTGAGATACTGTCTCACACCTATCAGATTGGCTAATGTAATAGGAAAGGAAAATAACAAATGCTGGCAGGGATGTGGAAAAGTTGGGACGCTAAAAGTTGGGACCCTGTGCTCTTGGAGGAGCTGAACTGGCCCAGCCATTCTGGAGAAGAATTTGAAGCTATGTCCAAAGGACTATCTGTATAACTGTGCATACCCTTTGACCCAGTAATACCACTACTAGGTCTATATCCCAAAGAGATCAGAGAAGAGGGAGAAGGACCTATTTGTACAAAAATGTTTATAGTAGTTTTTCTGTGATGGCCAAATTTTGGAAATTGAAGGGATGTACATCAGTTAGGGAATGGCTGAACAAGTTATGGTATATAATTGTGGTGGAATACTGTTGTGCTATAAGAAATGACAAGCAAGATGGTTTCAGGAAAACCTGGAAACCTTATATGAACTGAAGCAAAGTGAAGTGAGCAGGAGAACGTTGTACACAGTAACAACAATATTGTAAGGATGATCAATTAGGAAAGACTTAGCTACTCTGATCAAGACAATGAGTCAAGACAATTCTGATTGGCTTAGAATGGAAAATGGATCCACCTGCAGAGAGAGAATTGATAAAATCTGAATGCAGATTGAAACATGCTTTTAAAAACTTTATTTTTCTTGTTTTTATTTGTCTGTTTTCTTTTGCAGCATAGCTAAGATGGAAGTATGCTTTGCATGACCTCCCATGTATAATTGTTATCAAATTGCTTGCCTTCTCAAGGATGGATGGAGGTAATCTGGAATTCAAAATGTTTTAAATGTTAAAATATTGTACATGTAATTGGTAAATATTTAAAAGAGATAAAAATATATCAAAAAGGAAAAAATTGCTTAATCGAATGTGTGTACAAATAAACATATAGCGTAGAATGTGATAAGAGCGATTTCAGAAAGAATGTTTGATAAAATGTCAATTAAGATGGATCCATGAAGGGGGTTAGCATCTGAGCTTGTTCTTCAAGGGAGAGAAGAATTTCAAAAGGCAACAATGAAGAGGGAATGCATTATAGCTAGAACTAGAAGAACAATATCCATGTTGACAATAACAACGATGACAATGATGAAAATGAAAAGAACACAGAAAGAAATTCTGAGTAATTGAAATAATCAATCCTGGTCCAGAAAACGTATCATAAAAACATAAGTTCTTCCTCTCAATAGCAAAGTGGGAGACTACTGGTTCAGAATGTTGTATACATTGCCAGACTCAGTCACTATATCAGTTGTTTTTGCTTAGCTGTTTTCTCTTTGTTACAAAGGAAGGTTCAATTTTCTGTGAGGGTTGAATAGGAGAGAGAGCTATATCTGAAAATGACAGTGATAAACAGTGCTGTAAAGGGGAAAGTGAAATGGGCTTTGCAGTTAGAGATCCAGGTACTTTGCTGTTTCCATGACTTTAACTTCCCTGGGCCTCAGTTTCCTCACCTGTAAGATGGGGGGGAAAGGGGGAAGTTGAACTAGATGTCCCCTGAGCTGTCTTCCTTCTCTTCATCTATAATGTTATAATTAGTTCAATGTATCAATAAAACATATTAGTAACAATATTATAGATACTATTTTAAAGAATGTGTCAGTTAAGATTCATTCTCTAGCTCTGATAAATAGTACAGAGGTGTTTCCACTCTGTCACATCCCCTCTAAAACTTGTAGGAATGGAAGGTCTATGGAATACATTTTTAAAAATTATCAAGGGCTTAGAAAATATTAAATACTTTAATGACTTCCTATGAGTCACAAAGCTGTTGCTATCTGAAAAGAAGCATTAAGGGAGAGAGATTGTCGGAGTGCCCTCTGATAAGCAGGAAGTGCGAGCCCTCTGAAAACTTACACAGCTCAGCTGGGAAGGAGCAAACAAGTCCTGATAAGAAATGTCAGCTTCCTTGGGTCAGGCCCTGTTCCTTCTTTAGAACTTGAGGGGCCACCGCTGGACTGCACTTATCTTGAACAAAGCTTAGTTGCCCTAAAATTCCTGAGCTGCCTGTCCCGGACTCTTTGTATTGAGGCCACTCAATGTAAAATGATCATAGTGGACTTTACACTGCTCCCTCATTCCCACTGTTATAGATTTACTGAAGATTCTAGAGGAGAAAAGTGGGGAGATCCCCCTTTGTTGGGGAGGATTCTTTCCCCATCTCTTTGATCGTGAAGGCCCCCGTTCCTTCTCCCCAAACTAGTCTGCATACACTCAGTTTGTCGGTTGTAGACCCGCAATGAATGCAGGTTAATAACAACAACAATAAATAGCACTTTATCATTTGCAAAGAGTTTTGCATTTTGATTGTTTGAGGTAGAAGTTCTTATTTTTCCATTTCCTTTTACATCTACAAGGAAACTGAGATCACGCTGCTAGGAGCAGCCTGACAGGATTACGAATTAATCTATTCTTGACTTCAAGTTTCAGCCCTCTATTTCTTACTCCAAAGGCAGAGATTTATTTTTTTGTCGGGGTGAGGAGTGGAAAGAGGTATAATTTTTGCACTCCCAGTACCTGAACATCAACATGGCATGGTGGATAGAGGGCCGGCCTCTGGGTCATTATGTCCTGGGTTGCAATTCAGCCTCAGAAACATATTGATTATATGACCCTGGTCAAAGTGATAGACATGTCATTGTTCCAAGTAACTTTCTAAGACCGTAATTTGCAAATCAGTTGTACTGGTTGTTTCTTCTCTGGGAGGTTTCTTCTTGCCAGGATAAAATCACAGGTCTGTATCTGGTGTTTCATTAGTATAAAGAATGCTCAGTGAGGAAATGTATTTGAATACAGTAGGTGCTTAGCAATAATTGTTGGGAGTGGATTGATGACAAAAGCAGGTTCAAATTTATAAAACCTGGAACAGATTGCAGATTCAACTGAATAGCATCACATCTTGGGATAATGCAGATGTGTACTTGGACTAATTTTTTTCCTCCTTGTCTTTTTCACAGTTAATCCCCATCTCTTTGCTTTTGTGTTTAACCAGCCAAGAAATGTTTCATAAGAATTAATGAATTCTCTCAGGAAGCACCATCATGGAAAAAAAAACCAAAACATTGGTCTAGAAATCAGAAATTCTAGATTAGAATCTTGGCTCTGCAGCTAGACAGGCGCTTGAGCTTAGGCAGATGTTTCATCTTGAATCCCCATCTTCCTCATGGGTAATAATACTTGTACTGCCCAATTCCCAGAATTGTTGTGTGAGAGAATATAGGTAAAATGATTTGTGGTGGAAAGGCACAACATAGTAATGGCAGCTGTGGTTATTATCTTGGGGGAGATCGGAAGGGACGCTTTATCTTCATTTCATGGTTGGATGAGTCGGTTTTACCCAAGCTCAGCAAACAAATCAGTGATTAGTGGACTAAAAAAAAAAAAAACCAACAACCTCCTTTAAGAATGTAGCCTTTTAGTCCCTTCTGAGGCTTTTATTAGGTCACTATTAGATTTTTTTCCCCTGGGCTACTGCTTTCACTGTGCTTTTTTTTTTCTTTTCGAGATGAGTGGCAAACCAATATAAATGAGCAGGAACAATTCATTAGTCATTATATGAAAAAACAAGGGTGAAAAAGCATCTAATGTTGCCATATCTGTTCACAGTGAAGTAAAGCTGTGCATATGGATTGTAATGTCATATATACACAATGCATGTGACTAACCGTATATGTGTATGCATTATGCATATATCTGTGTGTGCATGCATACATACATGTGTATATTGTATTCAAGAAGGTTGAAATCCTGTCTTAGGCACCTACTCCATGTGTGACTGTGGGCAAGTCTGGCAAACCAAAACAACCTCTCTGGTAACATAGTAATTTCTGAGCTAGCCCTCTGTTTTAACTTGACTGTATTTTATATGTCTCTATAATAACTTTGAAAAGAGTGGGACTTGTTCTAACCAAATTTGTTATACTACTAAAACATGATTTATATGTTCCTTTGTCATCCTGAAATAATAGCAGAGGGTGAAAGTTCCCAAAAGAGCGAATATCTGCTTGCCTTGAGTAAAGTCTATTATTCACACGACTGCCACTTGGAAAGATGGACAGTTTTTGGTAAGTGCTGATCTGATTATTTTTTTCAGTGTTCTGTTCATTTGACTTTGCAACTAGATCTCTATGAAGAATAATCCCAATTCTAAAGTAGAATCTTGGATGTTAAGGTATTAGCCATGACTCCTCCTAGCTGCCTCATTCAACAATTAAACTCTTGTGTTCAAGACATTGTGGGCCCTAACAAATGAATGAATGAAAAAGTAGGAGGAAATTAACCATGTTCTTGGATTTTACACTCTAAGTACAGGCAGATTTGGGTGTTATGTAGATGGGTACTATTAAGTAGGCACTTAGTAAATATTGCATCATTAAAGGGGATTTATATATGAAAGGAACTTTTAGATTTATGACACATTGATTTAACTTTGATTTTATAATCTCTAGGAGGTGCAGTGGATAGAGTGTTGGGCCTGGAGTCAGGAAGACTCATCTTTATGAGCTCAAATCTGGCCTCAGGTACTTGCTAGTTGTGTGACCCTGGGCAAGTCACTTAACCTTGTTGTTTGCCTCAGTTTCCTCATCTGTAAAATGAACTGGAGAAGGAAATGGCAAACTAATCCAGTATCTTTGCCAAGAAAACCCCAAATAGGGTCCTGAAGGGGTCAGACTCAACTGAAAATGCCAAACAAAAACAACAATAGAAAATGAATTCTCCCAATTAAAAACAAAAAGCTGTGACCTTAAAGATAACAAAGAATCTCATTGTATTTAAAGCACAAAAAGTCTTCTGTACTAATCCTTCCTCGGATGGAAGATTGCTGGAACAATAATCCTTGATTTCATGTTTATTTAATTCTTTGATTTGCTCCATAACTCCACACTCTGCTTCATAATCTGTTTGCTCTTGTCATGATGTGCCTTCCAAAGTTGCCAAAGTGTACTCAAGATTTATATTTGTGGGGAGAATGGCGTGAACAGATTTTGTGTGAGGATACACATAAAAAATATTTTCTTCCTGGAAAGTTCGACTGTGTAAACTGTACTGCCTCCCCCTAAACTCTTTTCCTCTTCAGAAATTTAATTATTGACCCAAAGTTCATTCAAAGTTTCCAAAATTTTGTCAGTTATGGCACTGAATATTTTGAAAGAAGCAGAGGGCAGCTAGGTGATGCAAGTGGATCGACCTGACCTGGAGTCAGGAAGACTTGAGTTCAACTCTAGCCTCAGGCACTGACTAGCTGTGTGACCCTGGGCAAGTCACTTAACCCTTTTTGCCTCAATTTCCTCATTTGTAAAATGAACTGGTGAAGGAAATGGCAAAGTATTCCAGTATCTTTGTCAAGAAAACCCCAAAGGGAGTCATGAAAAATTGGACACGACTGAAAGGACTGTACAACTTTACCCAGCATCCACTTGATTAGGTGTCATGATGTAGCAGGAATCATTATAGCTTACAACTACATAGTGCTCTAAGATTTGCAAAATGTGCTTTTTATACACTTTCTCATTTGATCTTTGCAACAACTGTTTGAGGTAGGGGCTACTGTTATCAACAGATCAAGAAACTTCATTTTTAATAGAGGTTAAATGACTTGCCCAGGGTCACCCAGCTAGTGACTGAGAGAGGATTCAAAACCCAGATGTTGGTTACTTACATCCAAAGGCTGCATAGTTTAAACAACACAGGGTCAGTCCAAATGACTTTTGGATGAAGAGTTTACGCTTCTTAGATTTATACCCTTTTGTTGTTGCTATTGTTCAGTCATGTCTCATTTTTTTTGGAGGGGGGAAAGCAAAGCAGTTGGAGTTAAGTGACTTGCCCAAGGTCACACAGCTAGTACTTGTGTCAAGTGTCTGAGGTCGGATTTGAACTCAGGTCCTCCTGACTCCAGGGCCCGTGCTTTATTGACAGTGCCACGTAGCTGCTCCTTGATTCTGTTATTTTTAAGGAATGGGATACCATGTCCTGATTCAGATATCTGTCCTTCCAACAATTTTAAACTGAAACATTCCCATGATAGGAAAAACAACTTTAAAGGAAAATATCCTACTGATGCCCAGTAGTGGGCAAGTAAAATCCTTATATGTTTTATGTTAATATACTGTGTAGGTAAGATAAACAATGTGACTTCCATGTTATGCTAAGAAGGAAATTTATAACACCGGACAATAATGTCTCAAGGTTACCTATATCTTTAATGTGCACCCTGTATATTCCGAGTTGAGATACAGAGGGATGAAGAAAAGATAGCAATGTACACATGGACAATTCAGGCTATGTGGAGCTGGAGCATTCTGTTTAATAATTACCAGATAGGGCTATGTTCTATTAGGAGTAAAGAGTAAAAAAAGGACAATGACCCCCAGTTCATTTACTGAGCAAAGAGTATGACCGGTATTCAAAATGCAACACACATATTTTCCTATATTTAAAACATAGTGTTCTTCTCATGAAATACTCGTCCCCTTGGTTGTTGGTAAATATTGTATACTGTTACTGCTGAGAATGTGATGGATGTGTGATATTGCAGAACAGCTGAGTGATAGAATGCCATAATTCAGTTAAGTCTAAAAGCATGAGGAATAGAAAGAACCTAGAAAGACCTTAATCTGTAAAATAGGGACAATCTTAGCACCTCCCTCCCAGGTAGCTGCTTGTGAGGATCGTATGAGAGAGTATTTGTAAAATTCTTTGCACATCTTAAAGTGACATATAAATGCTAGCTATTTTATTATTAACATTATTTTTAACAATATTATTAAAATATTAATCTTAAGTATTAATAACAAATTTATAATTAATAATAATAATCAACTCATTTATTAACAATTAATGTTAATGATTGATATTATTTATGATGATTAATATGAAATAGTAATAATAATGAAATAATTCAAAGGAAAGGAAGTAGAACCAGAAGAACAAAATGAACATCATGATCATACTGAAAGAAAACAAAATGGCTCTGGATGGATAAAGAAATCTGATGAAAATTTACCAGGAACAGTTGAGAAACTAATATTTTACAGATTGGATCTCACAGATTTTCAGATTTGGACATGATCTCAGTGGACAGTGAGAATCCTCTCTGCCTCCACTGGAAAAGGAGAGCTAATAAGTGGTTATCCGGGCTTTGCTTCAACATCTCCAGTGAAGGGAAACCAACTGCTTCTGGAGCCTATTTGACTTTTGCACAACTCAAATTGTTAGGAAGATTTTGCCTCACATCAAGCCTTTCTCAAAAAAAACTTTTTAAAAAATTCAGCCTAGCATGAAACCCTGATGGCTCTTTCCAGATAATAAATGCTTGTTCAATTTGAACTGAATCATTTTGGCACTAGGTGCTTAATGTTTCTTGACTGACTGAAACTCCCTACCTTTCCAGAAGTATTTTACATTGTTCCCCTTCTGACTGTCTGCATTCTAATCAAACTGATCTACATGGTGTTTTCTTAATAGCTGTTCCCTAACCCTCCCTTTAATTATACATTCTAGACTTTGCCAAGGAATCAAAGTCAAGCTCACTGGACAATAGTTTGCAGACTGTATGTCTTTCCTTTTACAAAAAAAAATAAAACAGAACAACTTTTCCCCTTTTCCAACTCTGCAGCACTTCTTTCATGCTCCATATTTCATAGATCATGGACAGAGGCTTAGTATTTACAGCTGCCAGTTTTTTTCAGTATTCTTGGTGGCTTGAATTCAGTAAAGGCAGCATCCTCTCTTCCTTCTTATTTTGTATTTTTTTGTTTGTTTTTTGGGGGGGGTTGCTTTTTTTGGAGGGGGGCAGGCAAGGCAACTGGGGTTAAGTGACTTGCCCAAGGTAGTAAGTGGCTAGTAAGTGTTAAGTGTCTAAGGTTGGATTTTAACTCAGGTCCTCCTGATTCCAGGGCAGCTGCCCTATTCACTGTGCCACCTAGCTGCCCTAACTTCTTCCTTCTTATTTTGGGTTTCTATTCCCTATTAACTAGTTCTTACTTATTGAAAAGAATCAGTTCCATCCAGAATAGGATTTCCTTTGGTTCCTCCATCTTTCCATTCAGTCCCTGTCCTCATGGAGTATAGTAAGTGCCTAATAAATACTTGTTGACTTGATGACTTCCAGGGGGAATCAACATGTAAACAGATAAGTAAACGCAAAATAATTTGAAGGAAGAAAGAACACTAACAGCCTGGGGTTGGGGGAGGTTTAAGGCATCCTGTAAAAGATACCTTGACCTGAGCCTTGATTGAAGTTAAGCCTTTTAATAACTGGAGCCAAGAAGGGAGCCCATTCAAAGAATGCAAGTCAACTTAGCAAAGGCCGGAAGGCAGGAGATAGAATATGAGTTAAGAAAAAAAAAAACAACAAAGTAGACCAGTTTGGCTAGAATGGAGAGATCCAGAAGGGGAATACTATAAAACAAACCTGGAAAGGTAGATAGTTTGGAACCAAACTGTGGAGGCTTTAAATGCCATGCTGAATTATTTCTATTTTATCCTAGGAGCAGTAGAGACCCACTGTCATTTCTTTTTAAAATTATTTTTCCAAATTACATGTTAAAACAGTATTTTAATGGTTTTTTTTGTTTTGAGTTCCAAATTCTCTCTCTCCCTCACTCCTTACCCTTAGCCATCCTTGAGATGGTAACAATCCAATATCATTTATACATGCGCAATCAAGTAAAACATTTCCACATTAGTCATTTTGTACAAGATTCAAATAAAAAAAGAATGAAAGAAAGTGAAAAATTGCACTCTTCAGTATATATTCAGACACTATCCGTTCTTTCTCTAGAGGCAGATGGTGTGCTTCATCATAAATCCTTTGGGATTTTCTTGGATCATTATATTGCTGAGAACAGCTAAGTTATTTACAATTCTTCATCATACAATATTGCTGTTACTGTGTATAACTTTCTCCTGGTTCTACTCACTTCATTTTGCATCAGTTCATGTAAGTCTTTCCAGGTTTTTCCGAAACCATCATGCTTGTCATCTCTCATAGCACAATAATGTTCCATCACAATTATATATAGCTTGCTTAGCCATTCCCCAGTTGATGGACATCCTCTTAGTTTCCAATTTTTAACCACCACGAAAGAGCCAACATAAACATTTTTGCACAACCACTATTGATTCTTAAGCCAAGAGATATCATGACCAGACTTGTGTTTTAAAAAGATTATTTTGGAAGCTGTGGTGGAGGATGGATTGTAGAGGAGAAAAAAGAGTCAGAGAGGCCAATTAGGAGGCTATTGAAATAGAGAGGTGATAAGGTCCTGGACTAGAGTGGTAAACAAGTAAGCAGAAAGAAGGGAATGCACATGAGAGATGTTATGAAAATATAATTGACAAGACTGGGCACTCAATTAAATATGATAGTCGAGGAAGAATGAAAAGATAAGGATGATTCCAAGTTTGCAAACCTTGCTGATTGGATGGATAGTGGTTGTCCCAGAAGAAAGAAGAAAGCTTAGAGGGATCTTGGTGGGTTTAGTGGGGAGAATGGAATGATTTCTGCTTTGGATATATTGAGTTTTATATTCCTGTAGGCCTACTAGGTGGAGATATCAAGAAGTTGGTTAGGATACTAGAACTCAGGAGAAAGATTAGAGTTGGAGAGATAGATTTGGGGGTCAGCTATTAGAGATGGTAATTGAACTCATGGAAGCTGATGAAATCATCAAGAGAGAAGATGTTACTATTAGAGAAGAGGACCTGGGGCTATCTGGCCCTTATGGGGACACCCTCAGTTAAGTGGGCAAGACAAAGATGAATCATTCAGGCAATCTAAAAATTTCTGCCAGCTCTTCTTCTGGAAGTAAATATCTAGACAGATGAAATCCATCATCATTACAGAAAAAAGGACATAAAGAGGGTCTGGTATTTTAAGAACTCTGGGATTTAGAAAAAGTGAAGGAAAACTTTAGGTAGGGATCATAGGATGAGTCTGAGTAGGAGATGCCTTTTTTTTTTTAAAATTGGATCATAGGATGAGTCTGGGTTGGAGACACTTTTTAAAAAATCATATTCCCTCCTGTAGTCTAGATGTTGGCCCCTCCTATACTCTTGAGTTGGTGGAATAGGCACCATCATCGGCTCTCAAGGATACAGGAAAATTCACAGCTGGAGTTTTGTTTCTTTGCCTCCATCAAGGAAAGCATGGTGGGGCTATGACCCTTCTTAATATGGAATTACCTTGGAGAGAGTTAATGCATTAAGATTAGCAGTCATTCACATTATAAAGTCAGATTCCAGTCAAGTAAACTAGTATTTATTATGTGCCTGACCCTGGGCAAATCACTTAACTCTGTTTGCCTCAGTTTCTTCATTTGTAAAATAAGCTGGAGAAGAAAAAGGCAAACCACTCCAGTGCCTTTGCCAAGAAAACTCCCCAATATGGTACCATGGAGCGTTGGATGTGACTGAAAAACAACTTAACAACAATTATGTACCATGTAACTAAGTGCTGGGAATAAAAAAAAGCCCTTTCCCCAAAAGCAACAGTTTCTGTTCTTAAATAACTCATAGTCTAATGGGGGACCACAACATGCAAACAATTATGCACAAACAAAAGAAATGGGTTGACTTGGATGGAGTCTCAGAGGGAAGGCACTAAGATTAAGGAGGACGGGCATATTTCTTTGCAGAAGCTGGGACTTCAGCTGAGATTGGATGGAAGCCAGAGAAGCTTGGATGAGGAGCAAACCTTGATGAGGAGAGAATAGGAGGTTACAGTGTGTGGAAATTGCAGGTGTAGAAAGCCAGAGAAGAAGAAAACAGGAATACTGATGGTCCCAAACATTCTGGAGATATCACTCCAGAATGTTCACAATTCTAGAATATTTTTATCACCTTATTGAGTAAAATATCTTTGCTAACAACATTTTTTTCCTATTCTTTTCACAGAAGAATTATTCACTTTTGACATTGACCCAGCTGGGGGAAAAGCATCTCTAACAGACTGATGATTGTGCCCTAAAGTGTTAAATATTAATAGAAAACTGTAACACACTGTCTTTTGTGCTAGGAAATACTGAATTCTCCTTACCTTCAGACAGCTTATTATATTCAATTCCTTGGGGATGGATGGTTAAGGGCTTCTTAGCCATATTTTTAAAGTGAACCTTCAAAGTGTCTCCAACTTCAGCGAAAAGAGTAGGTCCGAGAAGTCCTATGACGAATAAGAAGGTAAAATGTAAGTGTGTTCAGGACTGCCTGACAGGTGACATGACACACAAGCTCTAATAGGAACTGCTGTCCTGGCTCTGTTTACCTTTGTTTCAGAACACTTCACCAGCACTGCCTAGCCTGAGTTAAAAAGAACCAGCTAAGTGGTAAGGGGAGTAAAGTGTGGGACTTGGAGTCAGAGACACCTGAGTTCAAATCCTGCCTCAGACACTTACTAACCGTGTGACGCTAGGCAAGTCACCCTCATTTTACCTCTACTTTCTCTTCTGCAAAATGGGCTTAATAAAAATAACAGCACCCACCTCACAGGGGTGTTTTGAGGATCAAATGAGATAACACACATAAGGTGCTTCGCAAACCTTAAAGCACTATAAAAAATACCTTCTTGTTGTTCAGCCATTTATCAGTCATGTCCAACTCTTCATGACCCCACATGGGATTTTCTTGGCAAAGACATTGGAGAGATTTGTCATTTCCCTTTCTGGCTCATTTTACAGTTGAGGAAGTTGAGGCAAACAGGGTGAAGTGACTTGTCCAGGGTCACATGGCTAGTAAGTATCTGAGGTTGGATTTGAACTCAGGAAGAGGAGTCTTCCTGACTTCAGGCCGGTCACTTTATCTACTACGTCACCTAAATGTTTTTCTATAAATGCTGTTGGTATTATTAATAGGAAAGCAGAGAGTTTGGCCTGGGTCACACACAGCAAACCAAAGCAGGGCTAGGAAATAGTATTCAGGAGTCCTTACCCATACAGGGCCCATTCTTACCATTATGTGTATCCCCGCCCCCCCACCTCATCCCCCAATACTGCCCCTTTTTGACCCAGAAAAATTCTCTATCTGGTATTTTTTTAATCTGTAAAATGAATTCCAGAAGTGTTGTCCATAGAAAATACATTTGAGGTTGTTTTTTTTTTTTTAAAAAGGCAGTTGAAAAAATGCTTCCTGCTATTGAGTAAGCTACTGATTGGTTTTTGTATGAAGGCAAGGAATGAAAAATCTGCCTTTTGCCAACTATTTCTTGGGCAAAAATTTTCAGACTGTGATCCATAGGATAAGGAGACTTTAGAGATCTTTTTTTTCCATATGAGGAAACTGATGTCTAGAGAGGTCAAAAAAGTTACTCAGGTTCACACAGCTAATTAATGGCACATCATGGGATCATAAGAGGCCTTGGTGATTCCTAATGCCACAACCCTTTAATACAGTTCCTCATGTAGTGGTGACCCCCAACCATAAAATTATTTTTGTTGCTACTTCATAACTATAATTTTGCTACTGTTATGAACTGTAATGTAAATATCTGATATGCAGGATGTATTTAAATTGAACATAACCCACAGGTTGAGAACGCTGCTCTAGCCCAACATTTCCACCGATTTTGCAGATGAAGACACTGAGGTCTTGGAATGACTGAATGATTTGCCTGAGGTTGTAAAGGTAGTAAATGGAAGTCGGGATTCAAACTCATGACCCATGATGACAAATCTAACACTTTCTTTACTCCATCAGGAACTCAGATGTAGTTCTTCTGACTCTTACTCCAGTGTTCTTTACTCATGCCCCATTCGTAAATCAAAAGCAGCAAGCTTTTATTAAGTGCTTACTGTGTGTTGGGTACTATGTTAAGTATGCCCTTGAGATACAAAGAAAAGGGAAAGGTAAAAACAGTATCTTTCCCCAGGGAGCTCACAATCTAATGAGGTATACAACGTGCAAACCACTGTGTACAAACAAGATATATACTGGAAAGCTTGGAAACAATCTCAGAGACAAGGCACTAGCATTAAGGGAGACTGGGAACAACTCTGGAATACCTAGCAATTTTACTATATATGTTTTAAAGTGAAGCCAACAACTTTTAAAATTTAAAGGCATGGTCTTATTAAAAAAGGAAAGAAAGGAAAAAAAAGCATGGCCTAGTAGGTAGAAAGCTGGCCTTGAAGTCATGAATACTGGGTTCCCATCCTATCCCTGACATATACTGGCTATGGGTTTCTGGACAAGTTATTAAAATCAGTGACCCAGAAAACTCTCTTATTAATTGCATAAAAGGCATCAGCCTACATTAGTAGAATGAGTTTTCTCACCTAGAGTCCTCCATACCAATGAAATCACAGATCTGATCCCCATTCCTATGATTGTTTTCTATTCCTTTAAAAGTTGATGGCATCTCCAGTATTATAGTGCTTTTTTGGAGGAGTGGTGGGTGCCAAACTTTTAGTTACCAAGTACTGTAGCAGATCAGGGGATCACTCCCCATCTCATCTAGCTGTTACCAAATGCCCATTTTGTGCCTAGACTAACTCCATAGAATTGGCATCTGTCCCACAGGAACTATAGAAGTATGAAAAAAAGCAGTTGATTTCCATGATTATATTGGGGCTTTGGGAGAAAAACATTAGGATAGCTTTCTCCACAATCATTCTGTAACATAGGTAATGCAAGTATCATATCCATCTTGTAGACAGAAAACAGCCTCAGAGAATTGAAGTGACTTTGTCTAAGGTCACACAGCTAAGAGCTGACTCAGGCCACTTGCCTCCAAGTCCAGTGTTCACCATGCTGTGCTGCCTCATAGATGCTAGCTTCTGTTTGACTTGCTACTTGTCTCTCTGAGTGGCTTTCTACTCTTTCAAGTTATCCTTCTCTCTAAGCATCTTTCTGATCTCCTGTTGGCTGCCTGTCTGTGCTAAAACTGATTTCCTTCTGGCCTCCTGCAACAGCTGGCATTGTATTTGCTCTCCCCCCCCCAAAAAAAAATCGTTGCTAATTCCTGGCCTCTCGCAGACTGTGGATTATAAACTCCTTGAGGTTGAGGAGGGACTGCTAGATTGTGAAGTGAATAGAGCACAAGGCTTAGAACCAGAAAGACGTCATGAGTTAAGATCTGGCCTCAGACACTTACTAGACCCTGGACAAGTCACTTAACCCTTTTAGCCCCAGTTTCTCATCTGTAAAATGAGCTAGAAAAGAAAATGGCAAACCACTCCAATATCCTGACCTGGAGAAGCCCCAGATGGCATCACAACTAGTCCAATATAATTGAAATGACTCAACAACAATAACAAATGAGGTCAGGGACTATTTTTGGTTCTGCCTTTGCACATAGTAGGAGCTTAATAAATGCTTATTCGATTATTTTAGCATTGGGACATTCTTCATCTTTATACCACTAGTGCAGTGGTTCTCAAGCTGTGGGTTATGTTCAATTTATAACAATGAAAATATATCCTGCATATCTGATAGATTCATAACAGTAGCAAAATTGCAGCTATGATGTATCAATGAAAATAATTTTATGGTTGGGGGTCATCACAACATGAGGAACTGTATTGAAGGGTCATGGCATTAGTAAGGTTGAGAACCACTGCACTAGTGCTTTGCACGTAATAGGAGCTTAATTAATATGTTGGATTAACTAGAGGTCTCTCTTGATCTACTCCTGATCCCCTGCTGTGTACAACCTTTGCTTCCCATGCCTTGGAGCTTACACTGAAGCAAGTTTCTTGCCAGCTAAAGTATTTGTTGTACTCTTAGAGTTCCTCCCCTGTAGTGCGAGGTGCTTAATCACCATGGCATTGCTGGCTGGTGTCTATGTGTGATCATAAAGCTGGAAAATCAGGTCATTTACAGCAAATTTCCTAGTCACCTGCTTCATGAAGATCCTTTACTCAAATGTTAGGTTTAACTATCTCCCTCAGCCTCTTAATTAAAGCAAAACAAGAGAGCTTCTCTTCTCATAGTGTGTGTCCCAGCAATCAGATTCCTGGGAGATGTTTGTGCTGTGGATAAGCCACTTAATTAGTTTTCTGATTCTTAAGACTTCACTGTCTTTTCCTTCTGTCTCCCCTTTTTTTCCTTCTTTCCATCAATCAATAAATGAGCATTTATTAGGCGATTGCCATGCTCAGGCAGAGTGCTAAGCATTGGGAAAACAAAGCAAAAGCATGCCCTGCTGTCAAGGAGTTTCATTCTCATGGAAAAGACAACTTGTACATAAATAGAAACATACAACAAAGATACAGAGGGGGTTAAAAGGAGAAACCTTGGAGCAGAAGGCACTAAAGTTGGGGGCTAAAGCAGAGGGGTGACTAGAAAGGCCTCCAGTAGGAAGGGAGACTGGTTACAGAATTTCAATTCAGCAAGCATTTATTAAGTACCTACTGGATACAAGGCTCTCTGCTAAGCCATGGGGAAGGGGGGTTGTACAAAGACAAAAAGAGACATAATTCTTGCCCTCAGGAAGCTTATAGTCTCATGAACTCCTACTCTAGACATTTAATTTCAGACTCATGGAGTTAGAAGGCGGATCAATAGTCTATTCTTGTTTCAAGACAATAGAGTTCTTAAATAATACAAGGCAAACCACTTTTTGTACTACCTCAAAACATCCTCTAACCACAAATATTTCACAGTTCCTTTAATAGCATGTAGAAGCAAAACTAGACATTTTTCAGCCCAAATTAAGTTCCCCAGACCCTATACACATCTCTGCCCCCAGTGAACCATTTTTAAGGTAGGCATCCCCAAATTTATACATATTCCCCATGGTGTGGGATAGTAGAAAGAACCTTTCACCAAAGATTTGATGACCTGCGATCTAGTCTTAACTGCTCTTTTCTGACTATGTGACTAACGCTTGGCCCTGAGTTTCCATATCTGTAGAATGAAAGGATTGGACTAAAGTGCCATAGCATCTCTATGAACCTATGAATGCACCCTTCCACTCACATTACACCCCCCCTAGACCAAGCCAAAAGTTTGTGGAGGTCAGGCAAAGGTGTGCTGGTAAATGTTTAACAACCAGCCCTCTGAAGAAAAACAAAGTCTAAAACTTTTAAGCTTAATCAGAATTATTAGCATTTTTTTCCATCACTGTCCTCCTCCCAATCCCTCCCTAGATGTCATTCTTAACTTCTTACTCTCACTCCCCGCCATATCCAATCTGTTGCCAATGTCTGTTGATTTTACCTTCGTCAGCATTCTGATATGCCCCCTTTTCTTCTCTAATAAAATTCCTCACCCCACCCCAACACACACACACACACACACACACACACACACACACACACACACACACACACACACACACCCCCTTTACTTCTAGACTATTGAAATAGCCTACTGGTTGGTCTGCCTACACAGGTCTCTCCCCACTCTAGTCTATCCTCCACTCATTCACTACATTGATTTTCCTAAAGTTCAGGTGATACTATGTCTCCTCTCTCCCCGCCTCCAACTCAATAAACTTCAGTGGCTCCCTATCACCTGAAGGAATGAATATGAAATTCTCTGGTATTCTTGCCCTTTGTAACCTAGCCTATTCCCATTTTTCTAGTCTTCTTATACCTTATACCTCCCCCCCCCCATCAAGTACTTTTCAATCCAGTGACATTGGTCTCCTTGCTATTCCTCAGACAAGATACTCCATTTCTTGACTCCAGGTGTTTTCATTGACCATACCTCATGCGTAGAATGCTCTTCCTTCTCCTTATCCCCTCACTTCCCTGACTTCCTACAAGTCCCAGCTAAAATCCCACCTTCTATGGAAAGCCTTTCCCAATCCCCCTTAATTCTAGTGCTTTCCCTCTGTTGATTACTGCCAATTGGTCCTGTTTATAGCTTGTTTTTATGTTGTCTCGCTCATTAGACTGTGAGTTCTCTTTGCTTTTCTCTGTATCCAGTGCAAAGAACAGTGCTTGGCACTGTTAACAGTACTTAAATATTTATCGGCCGACCTTCTTAAAACTAGCTAATCAACAAAACAATAAATCAAACCCTGGTTTGTGGTATTTGCCAGTTTCTGAGGTGTAAATGCTCACACTGAAAATTAAGAGCTCTCCCAAGTGACTTAGAGCTGGCTCCAACAGGCTAGAGTGGTGTGTGGAAGACATAGAAAGGAAGAAAGGAGAAAAATAGAAAAGGAAAACAAAACAGGAACAAATAAAACTGTTCTCCATTTAGGGGTAAGTAACAGTTGCCTAGATTACCTGTTCAGCTCATTTAGCCCTAGTTGTGTCATTATTAATATGCTCCTGTTTAGAATCATAGAATGTCAGCTTTGGAAGGAATGTTGTTCGGTCATTTTTCAGTCATGTCTGAGTCTTCATGACCCTAATTGGGGTTTTCTTGGCAGAGACACTGGAGTGGCTTGCCATTTCCTTCTCCAGCTCATTTTACAGTTGATGAAACTGAGACAAACAGGGTTAAGTCACTTGCCCAGGGTCACATAGCTAGTACATGTCTGAGGCTGGATTTGAGCTCAGGAAGATAAGTCTTCCTGACTTAAGACCCTGCACTGTATCTACTGGGCCATCTAGTTGCCCTTCAGATGAGGTAAAGGAACACAAGTACCTACTAGCTTGATGGAAACTGAGTGGTCAGTAAGACAGGTATCATAGTCTTTTCATCTACAAAATGGGGGTGATAAAAGCGTCTGCTTCATGGGGGTGTTTAGAGGATCGAATGAGATAACACATAAAATGCTTTGCTAAGCCTTAAAGTACTGTATAAGCTAGCTCCAGCTAGGTCTCCATTGATATAAATAGATTCTGTTCTTGACAAATTTGGAGGATCTGAAGCCCAAATTAATCACTGATTGCTTCAGTCTTTGATGGATCTGTCATCCCATCCATGAAATTACTCTCTCCACTGATACTGATTGCAACCCATCCCACCATTGCAAATCATGTCCATATCCTCCTGTAAATCTGCCATGGCCAGATAGTCTATCCAGCGTGTCCAGAGGCCTTCCTCTAGTGCTTATACTGATAATAGGGCACAAAGGTGGTCTATTAGTTTAACCTTCTCCTAGATGTTTAGCTTTATAGCTTGTTTGTTATTTGAGACTTACCTGAAATGTCTGGTCTTGGTTTTTCTTGTATGAAACCTGCTTCATACTCTCTGTAGACCATTTTCTTAAAGGTAGGCTCTGAGGGCTTTAAACTAGGCATGAAACACAAAAGCTCTATTTAAAAGCTATGCTATAGGTAGGCCTTTATTATTCAAGACCTCTTTTGCATTAACTTGTAGGAAGGATTTTTTCCTTAATTTTTTTCATTTCACTTTATTTTTCAATTCAGCCAACATTTGTTACTCTTATGTTCCAGGAAGTGTTCTAGGTTCTGGAGATGCAAAGATGAAAATGACACAGTTCTTTCTCCCAAGGAATGAGTAGGATGGAAGGGAAGGGGCAGGGGTGCTACATAAAAGATGTAGTTTGATAAGCGTTGTACAAGACAAAGAGTGAGAGATGGGGAACTAGGGGAGATCCCAAAGCACGATTTGCTGTCATCAAATACAACCAGAATGGTAAGGGACCTTCAAATCATGCATAGGAGGTTCTTTTAAAAGGACCAAGTACGTTTAGCCAGAAGAGAACATTTATGGAGAGATTTGGTAGCTATTTTCAAGTATAGTACTTGAAAGTACAAGTACTTGAAAGTCCTAGGGAAGAGTGATTATACTGGTTCAGCCTGGCCCCAGGAGGCGTGTCTAGGTGGAAATAGGCTTGCATGTCAGGAAAGCTTAACAATTAGAGTTATTCCAAAGCAGGAGGTCTTCAAGCAAAAGTGGATGACTAATTGTTGAGCATGTTGGGGATGGGTGGTTAATTTTCAGGTATGATTTGGACTACTTGGACTAAGGTCCCTTCCAACTCTTAAATTATGTAGTTTTTGAAGTAATTGAATAAGTTTTAATTTCATTTTTAAAATTACATCAGGACAAAAGGTAAACATATAGTGTTTTGTTCCCAAAGGTCATTTGATTCTTGTTAATGTTAAACGAAAGAAAAGTCTCTAATATGTTCATTCTATTCAATTAAACTTTGGGGAAAGAGTTGACACTATGATGATTTCTCTCTAAAAAGTGTCTTGTTCAGTGGTTTTTTAGTTGTGTCTGACTCTTTGTGATCCCATTTGGAATTTTCTTGGCAAAGATACTGGAGTGGTTTGCCAGATCCTTCTCCAAAATTATCTAGCTACTTAAAAAGTCACATATAGTTTCTTCAACTGACTTTTGGCTATAATGGGAGGCTATTTAGGCTGTTTTCCTAATTTAATGAACCAGGTTTTCCCGTAAATTCTCTCCAACAAAGGAACCTGAGTGGCCAGACCATCTTAGGGCTTTCCTCATTCTTCCCATAGCTTTTGCAAGGCCTCGGTAACCGATGCACTGGTGATAACTCTTCCTAGAACTATGGTGGAAGCCCTTTAGGAGACAGGGGTTAGAAGACAGAACTCACAACCTTCTCACAGGCTAATCATGTTATATCACAAAGGGAGTTGTTCTTTGTGGAGAATTTTCATGGCACTTTGGTTATTAACTAGGCTTGAATCCAGTATAAACAAGACAAACCAACAACTAAATTAATTTCCTCTAGATAAGCAGGAAAGCATGATTGTTTTCTTTGAATCTTCTATTAATAGCAGGGCCCTAAATGAATTAGTATAAAAGTAGATTATCATCTTATACTTCAATTCAATCCCTTTAACATTCATTTTAATACAACTAAAATTTTTAAGTGGAGAACTTTAGTCATTCAAACACTAAACAAATAATTTTGTAATCTAGAGGGCTTTCAGAAAATGTTCACATATCTTGGCATATAACTCTCAATTTTGCAACTCTGAAAGAGGAACATGTCTTTCCCAATCACCCAAGCTGTGGTTTCAGGTTGAAATAAGTATAATATCCCTGTTAGCCCAATTTTAAAATAAAAACAAGCACAGTTTATTGGAATCCTCACCTGCTATATGTTTGCTTTTTGATTCCAACTATTCTAGAGAAGTTCCGTTTCACCTTTGAAAGTCTCTAAGTTGTGAGACCAGTTTGAAAAGCAAATATAATCCTCAGATTTAATTCAAAGCCTTTTCATTTATACATGCATCTTAATCAACATTTGACTAATAAAATGACCAGTCTAAATAGGACAGTTCAGTCTTATAGGCATGTAGAGGCTAAAGATAGTCACAAAGGAGGAAGAAACATACCAGGTAACTTTGATGAGGCAAATATAAAGAAACATAAAATAATAGATTTATTGCTTTTTTCTCACAATAATTTGGAGGGAGGGGGAGTACCATACATAAACCAGAAATCAAATGATGATCATAAGCAATTTGGATTTACATCTTGAAGTCTGCATCTGGACTTTTTAGAATTTGAAGATAATAAAATCATAGAGTTCAGACTGGGAGGGATGGTCCTTAAAGGTCATCTAGTTCAACTTTCTCATTTTAAAGAGGAGATGAATGAGGCTCAGAGAGTATGTGACTGCCCAAGGTTACACAGATAGTAATTGTCAGAGACAGGATTTGAACCCAAATCTTCCAATTCCCAAGGCAGTGTTTTTTCTACTATATCACACTATTTCCTGAGAGCTATGGATAATAATGTACATAAAATATAAATGAGTTTTAGAAGCAGTCAAGTAGGCAGGAATAATTTTTACTTTGACAGTTCAAAGAAGGATGTTGACAATTTGGTTAATTGGAATAGTTTGTGCTCAATATTTTGTTCTTTTCCCATATTAATTCAGAAATTAAATTCACAGAAATTAAATTCAAGTAATAAAATGCACAAATAGAGGAGTGATATTATATTATGACCAGGATGTTGCATCATATTCTGTCAAACGCAGTTAAAAAGAGGGAATAGCCAGGTCCAGTGTGGGCTGTCCAAAGGAAAGAGTCTATTTTCCAGAGAGACTGTGAGGAAAACTTCCTGTTACCTTCTCATCTGACCCCACTCCCCCATTCCCCCCAGCCTTGAATTACCTTGGGTTGTTGGTCTGAGGGCGGTAGGTCCAGTCGATGATCTGAGCAACTATATAGCGATGCCGGACAGCTGCTTCAGCCACATGCTGCCCCAAGCCCAGCCACCCAATACTCAGGACTACAAGGACCCAGAGGCTTGGGCGGTCTGGAGACATGGTTTCCACTCCTGCCAACAGCAGCCCCAGGAGCTGCTGGGGCAGGCACCTTGGTGCTGCTGACCTCTAGGGAGAGTACAGTCTGGGCTGCAGTGAGCTCTGGGAGGCTGTGGGTAGTTGTATCTTCCCTTTGAAGGTTCTGTCAGAAGTCACAGCAGCCACTGAAATTCCCTCCCCCTTCTTTGGGGCTCACAGGCATTGAGGGAGGGGGCCTCCACCGCACAGGTGGTTGATTGGCTCACTGCCTAATGGGACAGTCAGGTGTGAAGGGTAGCAGCTAGTCTCCCTGTCTCTTCTTATTGTAGGAAACAGTGAGAAAAAGGTCTAGAGAGTCCAGTTTCCAAGCAGGGAAATGGTCAGCAGTCCTTGATCCAGTGAGAGGACTGTATTCCTTAGCCTCCCAATCCCAGAACACCCCTTAAGCTAATAAAACCTCCCCCTTTGCCCCCTCCCCTCCTGCCCCAAACTTGCCAGTGTCAAAGTTCACTCTTTTCATGTCTCTCTAACTGGAGCTCGCACAAAGACTCAACTCTTTCCCTGGTCTCTTTCTGGGGTCATCCTGAACTAAAGGAAAATTTCTCACATGCTTCAAACTCTATGTTCACTATTAAAGAGCTAGAGATTAGGGGTGGAGAGTCCAAGGTTTCGGTCCCACTTTCCTTTATTTATGCATCTTGGGCAATTCAACCTTTCTGTGACTCAGTTTCTCAATGTGTAAACAGCTACTTCAGGGATCTGTTATTTCATTA
>CM053586.1:314505100-314524088 GCA_028646515.1 Pseudochirops corinnae | reverse complement strand
GAAGGGGGAGTTGTCTCATAGACATCTGAAGAGACGGATGCTTCATAGAGGTCTGAAGGGGGAGTTGTCTCATAGACACCTGGAGAGAAGGATGCTTCATAGAGGTCTGAAGGGGGAGTTGTCTCATAGACACCTGGAGAGAAGGATGCTTCATAGAAGTCTGAAGGGGGAGTTGTCTCATAGACATCTGAAGAGATGGATGCTTCATAGAGGTCTGAAGGGGGAGTTGTCTCATAGACATCTGAAGAGACAGATGCTTCATAGAGGTCTGAAGGGGGAATTGTCTCATAGACACCTGTAGGGAAGGATGCTTCATAGAGGTCTGAAGGGGGAGTTGTCTCATAGACACCTGGAGGGAAGGATGCTTCATAGAGGTCTGATGGGGGAGTTGTCTCATAGACACCTGGAGAGAAGGATGCTTCATAGAGGTCTGAAGGGGGAGTTGTCTCATAGACACCTGTAGGGAAGGATGCTTCATAGAGGTCTGAAGGGGGAGTTGTCTCATAGAGGGAGGAAGGGAAAGGAATCTGATTAAGATCTGGAGGGAAGAATGTCTTATAAAGGTCCAGAGGCAAAGGAGTTTGATGAAGATCTGGAGGTGAAAATGTCTGATAGGAATCTGGAGGATGGGTTATAGAAACAAAGTCTAGAGTAGAGAATGTTTCATTGAACTTTAGATCAGGGGATATCTTACCAGACTCTGGTGGGGGATATGTCTGATCCAGGTCCATAGTGGGGAAATTCTGATCAAGGTCTAAAGTAGGGGATACTTGTTCTAGATCCTTAAGAGATAACATCTCATTGAATTCGTTGGGTAAGAGTGAATGATTGGATTCTCTGTGGGGTAATATGGCATTATACCTTCCTTTTAGAGGCTTGAAACCTCTGGGAGACATCAGCACATTGTGAGAAAATTTGGCTACTCTTTTCCTTTTTCGGGTCTTAATCAAAACTGAAGATTTCCTGAACCTACCATTTGCTCTGTTCTTTCCTATTTTTAAAGGATTATGCCAATTAGCAGAAGGAATTCCTTCTCTCCAAGATATTGTGGCATCCTGGGGGCTGTTCAATAGCTTATCTTTGACCTCATCTTCATTTGTATCTTTGATGATTTCATAGCTCCCTTTCTCAGAAACCAAATTCCATTTCCCATTCAAAGCCTTTGGTGGGTCCTTCTGGTTAACAACTACCAGATGATCATCTTGGTCTTCTTGTGCTCTTGCTCTGGACTTGAGAGTGTCACTGCTCTGAAGATCAGGCTGTTCTTGAGTTAAATTCGCCCTCACATTACCTGCTGATAGTTCTACCTGTGTCTGACTGGACTGTACTGATATATTTCTTTCTGCCTCAGGTTGGTTAGTTGAGGTAGTGATAAATTTAGAAGTCTCGTTGGCCTGGCTGGCTTCCCTCTTGGCATATGCGTGGCTTTGGAGTTCTTCTGCACCAAGAGAAGACAAGGCTGTTCCCATGGACAAGTCTGCCTTCTTGACATGTTCTTCAGAATGGGGCCTGGGATTCTTCAGAATGGAGACTACAGTGTGCAATGCAGTGGAGTGCGTACCTGTAGTCGTGATGTTCTCCAAGGGAAGACCAGTTATATCTACTGAGTAAGGAAGGACAGCTTCAAGTTTGGGAATGCTACCAGGGTCTTTTGGGGAAGGCTGGGAGGTATCTAAAGATGCATTCCCATTTAGGGGAATCATTTCAGAGATTTCCTCCATAAACAAAGCAGTCAAATTAAGAAGCTCATCTCCCTCTTGAGGTCCTGATGAATTTCTAAATGATCTAATACCAAACTGCAAAGCCAGTTCGTCTTGGTAATCACTATCATCTTCCCCTCCATCTTCTGTTGAATCAGGCATGTTTCTGGTGGTGGCTTGGTTATTCTCTGTGACAGCCTTTTTCACATTGTCATCAAATACAATTTCATAGGAGTCATCTTCATACTCCCTTATACATTTAACATCCCTGAATCGCAGCCTGAGGTTTTGGTTTCTCTGGTTGGAACTTAAAGAAGTCAGCATCCAGGTTCCTATAAAAACAGAAGAAAAAACTGTTGGTCCAACAAATGTGTCAAATCTGGTTAAAACAACAACAAAACTATTCTTGAAAGTAATTCCTAATCCATTTTGAAGTTACACAAGAAAGGATGAGTTGGGAATCAAAGAGGTCCTTGGTAACATAAACACATGTTATCTCTGTTCCCCACTCCATAAAAAAAGCAATAAAAATAGATAAATCAGATATAAATATATATAATATGTAAAGCACTAACTACGTAAATATATAAAACATAAAATAAACATACTGCATATGTATATATATAATATGCGTACACATATGTGAAGACTTTGCTTAGCTCTGCCTCACTTAAATGCATTTCACTCACATGTCAGGACATCACCCTAGTGATGTCATTGATCCTGTTCAAGGACAAAGGGCAGGGGTGGCTAGGTGGCACAGTGAATAGAGCACTGGCCCTGGAGTCAGGAGGATCTGAGTTCAAATCAAGCCTCAGACACTTAACACTTGCTAGCTGTGTGACCTTGGGTAAGTCATTTAACCCCAATTGCCCTGCCTTCCCCCCTCCAAAAAAGAAAAAAAAGAAAGAAAGAAAAAGAAAAGAATGTAGGGCAGCCAACAACAATATCCTGTGTATTTATACATTATAAACCCAAAATATGATTGTTTAATATGTATATATAATATACATATAAATATATTATAGATTTTAATATATTATATAATTTAATATTTTAATGTTTATTATATTTAATATAATATGCTTTTTAATATATTTAGCATATATTTAAAATCACATATAATATATATCTATAAAATAATCATTGTGTATGCACATATGTATATATGTATGTATGTTTGGGGTTTTTTTATACAGAGATATAGAGATAGTCTCTGTCTACTTTGGAATGCTGTTATCAGCCCTATTTTCAGGACTTTGCCAGCAGCAACTAAGCATAACTACATACCTATCTGAGTTAAGAAGGTTTGTGCAGCATGGACTAAATGAATTTCCCTGGTATCAGTCAAACAGGTTTTCTAGCTTGTGAGTCACCGTTCTTTCCTCAATACCACATTGCATTTTAGGCCAATTTACTGCTAGTCTAGGGCTTTGATTTGTTTTGATTACGCATACCTATTTCATTGATTTGTTCTCTCACACTTGAACCCAGATCCTCCTGCCTCCAAGGCTATCTACTATGACACAATGCTTCTCTTGTTTCTCATGCTAAAAATTTGGGAAATAGTAAGAGAGTATGGAAGTAGGAATAGGAATGTTATTGGTAAGAGTAGAAATCAAGTAAGTCGTCAAAAATTCTAGTGAAACCAAGGGTTTTTTTAACTACTCTGAATCAATATGATAGCCAATGTAGCCAATCCAATCTAATGCAATAAGGGACCTTGATTTCCCCAGTGTACACCTTCCACCAATGTAAATTGCAAGCCTTCTCTACCAGAGTAGACAGCCACCATGACCTAGTTGCCAAGATCCTGGTGATAGCTTCTCTTAGCTAGGATTGTTTGAAAATAACGGAAAGTTCATTGTGGGGCCTGTCCTCAAACTCTTTCCAGTTTGATAGGACCTGCTAGAGCTTATGACCCACTGTTAGAGCCATCCAGAAACCAGGGTCTCCTGTACAATATAGTGAATGATCAGAATGGGATTTGATATTTCCTGTAATTTTAGCTACTGTGCAAACCTTGTATCTATTCAAGGCTTACCTCATGAGAGCAGAGCATTTCTGCTTTTATGATGATATGGCTGTATGTGACTTTAATGGGTCTGTGTTAAAAAAGAGGAATTTTTTTAAAATGTAAAAGTTGTTTTCCCTTCTAAACACTTAGCCTTGGGGGAGATGAATCAAGCCAAAGAACTAAAGGACTGGGCTCATCAATATTGGCGAAAGAGAAATATGGCAAATCACAAAAGTGAAAGAAAACACAAGAGGGCACAAATCATGTGTGGAAAGATCAGTCCAAGAAATGATTCCCACACTTTCTGGTTGTGGCCAAGCAGCTATATGGCACAGTGGATAAAGCAATGGACCTGGAGCCAGGAAAATCTGAGTTCAAATGTGACCTCAGGCACTTTTTAGCTGTGTGACCCTGGACAAGTCACATAACCACTGTCTGCCTCAGTTTCTTCCACTGTAAAATGGAGATAGCAATAGTACCCACCTCCAAATGTTGTGATGATAAAATGAAACAATATTTGTAAAGTGCTTCACAAACCTTAAGATGCCATATAAATGCTACTTATTTTAATTATCTGATTATTGTTTAATTTTATCTAATTATCTAATGATTACTATTATCTAATATTATGGCGCTTCTGCCCAATGTTCCTGTAGCCATGCTACCTTAGGGCAGAACTATCAAACTAGCAGTCTACTGGCAAAACTCCTGAGTGCTGCAGACACCAGATTAAAATATAGTTTGGAAGTGTTTAACAAAATACATTGAAAATGATACAACATAGTTAATGTTCATTTGTGGTTTTCTAAATCAATATGCCCTCCCCCTTCCCTGGTGATCCTTATGTAGGACTTAGTGGTCCCATTTCTGTTTGAATCTGACACTGCTGTCAGAGGGAAGTAGATAGTATGACTACCGCTGGTACATTCAGAATGCCCAGTTTATGATCTCCACAGATGGGTCCAAGTTTGGGTGTAAAGTTAGTATGAAGAAGGAGCAGGTGAGGTTTATGGATAGAGCTGGTATAGATAATGACAATAACTGGACAGGATGGGGGTGGGGAACCCTGAGAAATTGTGGAATAGTGGGCAGAGAACTGGAGTATTTTATTCTCATGGTTACCCTGGGAGATGGGTGTTTTCATCACCCCCATTTTGCAAGTGGAGAAACTTTGGCAGACGGATATCAAGTGATTTACACAGTCATCGTGAGAATAAAATGAGATAACCTATGAGACATTTTGGAAACTTGGAAGTTCAGTTTAAATGTTAGCTATTATTATTGTAAAGCCTTTTGTAAAACCTTAAAGAATGAAGCACAGTTGAGCTCTGACTGTCATGACCACTCTTTGTCTGTAATGTTTATGTGCTCTCCTGGTTGCCCTTCCTTTGGAAATGGTGTCAGTGAAGTCATAGTAGCTGAGTCCCTGAGGTTTCTCTGAATATGCTTCTGGCTTATGCTGCCTTTTGCCCAAGAGTGGTTACTTCTGTCCTAGGTAGAGGAGCTGTGATGAAAAGACGTGGCTTCATCTCTTAGAACACTGTCTCTCTGAACCCTGAAGGTGGGTCTGTGCCAGGATCTTGTGGATTCTGACAAGGTCCTTAAAGGAAGAGAAATTCTCTAAAATATTAATTATAGATGCTTCCAATGGAAACATTTTTGGGGACCAAAAGACTAAACAGCATCATGCTAGTAATAAAGTAAGCCTTTGCAGAGAATAGATGAAATGCAAAATATAAGGGCTCTCTCATGATACCCAAACTACTCACCAACATTATCCATTGTGACAGTTACAGATTCCCCACTCATAGGGAAGAGAGTCAGGACATCCTCATGCCTCTTTCCATATAAGAATGAGTGGCCAGTCAAGTGAAGAGTCAGGATCTCATCCTGGATGCCCACACTGCAAAAGTGCCACTGGACAGTGTCCTCATAACAAAATCCCAGGGTCGGTATAGTCTCAGGCAAAAAGCCATTTATTGCTAAAAGAAACTGAGTCAGTTAAAACACTAGCCTCCTCACCAACCCTGCATGACTGAAGGAACTTAGATCTAATTACACAGGAAGAATCACATCCTAGAGCTGATATGCTTGCTCAGGTCAGCACCATTAACATAGAAGCATTGATTATTAAGTATCAGCCTCACGGAGGGTTATGGGGATTATGGGGGGAGAGGGAAGAGAGGGAGGATATATGATTAGGATCCCCAGTTTTAAACTTCCCAAATGAATTGTATTTTCTGCATTTTACCGAGTTGTAGAAAAAACTTTCATTCAACAATAAATTTAGAATCATAAAAATATATTATTTTAGGATCTAAAGAAATGTAGAAATCATTTTGTCCAACCCCTTTGTTTTCTGAGCACCTATTCCATTCAAGACCTTTTGATGGCTGCTCTGCCTTTAAAGTCTTTCAAATATATTCTGAAGAACAGTGTGAAGAATACGAATTCCAGTCCAGAGGGAAAAACATAATATGAGACACTGAATGATTATGTCACTCAACATAAAAATGTACAAATGTACAATGTACAGATGTACAAAACAGGGAAGACCAATGAACACATTCCTTAATTAAAGTCTTATCCTTTAATAGTCAATGTTAATCACTAAAGAAAAAGTCTTCTTTCATATTATTTGTACCTATCAATAAATTATATGTTTGAATTTTCATAGATCATTGCAATCTTTACCCATTAAGGGTAGTCATAAGGTGCAGATTGTATCTACAGTAAATAATAATTATCTTCACTTACAAGAAAGAATATGATTGATAAATGAGCTTCTCTTTTGAGAGACAACAGCTCCTGAAAGGACTTTAGTCTTAACATTTATATGAGAAAAATAAAATTAAATGATAAAAGTAACCAAAAAGTCAATATCTAACTCCTAACTGCAACCTTCCATCCCATATGGAAAAGCCCTGAGAATTCCAGATTGGTCTTTTTGGTTTTATGAAAATGTATGACCAATGATAGAAAAAAAATTCAACCCAAATGATGTTAGCAAGTACATGGTGAGCATCCTGGTAACCAGTAGAACAGCTTTGGTGATCCTGGTTAATCAGTCCTTTAAAAACAATAGACATCAATGACAGCCTTGGTTTTTGATCATAGAATCCTAGGACTGGAAGCAAATTTAAAAGTTCATCTCATGCATGTCTATAGACAAGATTACACAGAGATCTATCCTAGGAATGACAGACAGAATGGAGTGGGAGGGGGTGTAAAGTTTCTACTCACTGCTCTTGATGTTGGATGCATAAAATTTTGGATCATCTCGTTTCACAGAAGAAGGGTTTTCCAAAAATCTGTTAATATTGTCCTCAAAGTACCAGCTTTTGTTCTCATCGAATACAGCAAACACAGCTTGTTGTTCAGAATCTGCTGTCCTCTATAAGAAAAAAGTTGCATTATTCACAAAATGTTCATTTTTTCCATTCTTTACCTTCCGAATAGTTCTCTGATGTCCATCTGAATTTTCAGAAAAGAACAAACATACCACAACATCTTGGGGAACAGAGCTCTCAAATTCATTCATAAGTATTTTAATCAATTAACAATTATTTATTAGAGACTTAGGATTGCAGGGCTTAAAAACTATTAAAATCAACCTCAATTTACTGTGATTTAAATATTCCCTTTGGCTCAGCTCAGGAGAGCTTCTTGTTAGAGGTTTGATTACTGCTTTATTGATTGTCTAGACTTAAGAAAATGATGGATAAAATGTTAATTGTGCCGCTTAAACTTAAAAATGTGTCCTGTTTTCAACAAGAACTGATTTTTAAATATTTACCAGCACATTCCTGGTAAATATTTGCTATACAGCCTTCATTTTCAAAAGATTGAGATGGAAGTACATCCTACTAAGACAGGCCACTAGATGGCGCAGTAGATTGAGCACAAGCCTGGAGTTAGGAAAATCTAAGTTCAAATCTGACCTCAGACACTAGCTGTGTGACCCTGGGCAAGTCACTTCCTTCTGTTTGCCTCAGTTTCCTCATCTAAAAAATTAGCTGGAGAAGGAGATGGCAAACCACTTCAGTATCTTTGACATAAAAACCCTAAATGGGGTCACAAAGAGACAGTTGTGACTGAAAATGACTGAACATCAACTATTAAAACAAGTCTCATTTCACTACTGCTACTTCTTGAAACTTTGAAACATCTAAGTCACTAGACTATTTTATTTGGGTGGATAATTGAAGGCTGACTGTGTGTGCCCCGCAGAGGATTCATCCTCTGCTCCAAATTCTGAGCTGCCAACCACTGCTGGAGAGCAAACCATGAAATCGTGCAAACTGGGTCAATTTTAGAGGAAACCAAAGCGGAGCATAGTGGAAAGAACAATAAAGGAGAGAATTCTCGAGTTTGGATTCCAACTCTGTTACTGACCTTTTTTTTTTTTTGGAGGGGGGAAGGTAGGGCAATTGGGGTTAAGTGACTTGCCCAAGGTTAATCAGCTAGTTTTGTGTTGAGTGTCTGAGGCCAAATTTGAACTCGGGTCCTCCTGACTCCAGGATGGGTGCTCTATTTATTCACTGTGCCGCCTAGCCGACCCCAGTGACTGACTATTTGATCTACCTGTGTGACCTTAGACAAAACACGTAACTCATTAGCCTCAGTGTTGACTCAGATGCTCCCTCACCCTCCATCTCCAAATAGGGGCCAAATCTCATCAGTTCTTGCTCTCCAGAACTTTCTTGCCTGCGTCCTTTTCTCCTTGCTCATATACCTGTCAGATGTTTTTTTATTATCCTTGACTATGACTATTTCTACAGCTTCCTAATTGGTCTTCCCCCTTCAGTTCCTCTCTCTCTCCTCCAGCTAATTTTCCACACAGCTGCCAAAGTGATCCTCCTAAAGTGCACGTCTAATCATAGCTTTTTAAAGCTCCGATAGCTCTCTATTTGCCTTTAGAATAAAATAAAATTCACCTGTTTGGCATTCAGGACCCTTCACAGGACTTATTTATACCTTATTCTTTCCTCACTCATGCCACAATTCAGCCCAACCAGCCAACTAACAGTCCCACACACGGCATTCCAGCTCTGTGCCTTTGCACAGGCTATCTCTCCTCAGCCTGGAATAGACTCCTTCCTCACTCCTGTCTCTTAGAATTCCTTCTATCTTCCTCAAAGGTCAACACAAGAACGATCTTCTATGTGAGACCTTTACTGATCCCCCCAGCTGCCAGTGCCACCCCCATAATCTTTTTAAAATTTTGTGCATATTTTTATATGGGAATATAGATAGAATGTAAGCTCCCTGAAGGTAGGAACTATTTCACTTTTGTATTTTTATCCCCAGCATCTAGGACAGGCATAGGCACCCACCTAGCTTGACTACATAGACATCCATTCATTTATGTCTTACTGGCTCTCAGTTTCCATAGGTGCTGTTTTAAACCTTCTCTTCTCTCTTCTCCTTACCAATTCTACCATACGCCGTCTCCCTTGTATAAGAAGGCTGATCTTGCTTACTACTCCACTTCAAAAATTGTGACTGAGCTCCCTCAGGATGCCTCCTTCAATCTTCTGGTTCTCTCAAAGTCTCTATTCATTTTCTCCTACTCCCCTACCCCACTCAATTGAACTAATCATAGAAAATTGTTTTGAAGAAATAGAGAGGATACTCTACCTCTCACCTGTGGGAGGTCCACAGGTGTTGCATACTGAACATATTTCTGGACTTTTTCAGTGTATTTATCTGTTGTGCTGATCTTTTCCTTTTTTTGTCTAAAAAAATTACTATTTGTTACATGGGAAGGTTCTCTGGGAATGGGAGGGAGAAAGACACTGAAGAAAACTATGGTGATGTAAATTACAAAATACATCCATAAACACTTTTTTTTTAAAAAGCTGGCTTGAGGATGAGTTTTGTGCTACTTGTCTACAGGTCCATGTTGTAGTGCTAATCCCAGGCTCTAAAACTGGTCGTTAAAGTTTTAGATATTCATCCACCTCAGTGTGAATGTGAAAAGGATTAGCAATGGCTGAGAGAAGGCAGAACCACTCAACAATTATTTTGTTTCTCTTTTCTCTCTAAGGAGAAATATCTTTGGATGAGAAAGGTAAGAACCAAAATGGCTAATAGGGCAATGATCTCCAAGAGCATATTATGCTGGTAACAAGCTAGAAAACACCAATGATTTGAACTAGCCTAAGGTGGAATGTGCTTCCTTGGGAGGGAGTAGGTTTCTTCCACACTAGAAGCCTTCAAGCAAAGGCTAGATGACCAACTCTTGGGTATGTTATAAAGATCATTTGGGTTGGATTAGATGTTTTCTGAAGACTTTTCTAAGCCTGACATTCTGTGAATCAGTTATTTGCTTATGCAACCTTAATCTCTTCCTCTATTAGTTCTTCCTCTTAGCGCATAATCAAGCTTAAATATCTCCTATCTTAAATTTAAAAAAAAATTGATCTCACTACCCTTCATGTTGTGGAATTCCTCCCTCCTATGTCCAAATTCTGAGACAGAGTAATAGTAGTAGTAGTAGTAGTAGTAGTAGTAGTAGTAATGATAATGATAGTTAATTTTATATAGCCTTTTAATGAGGCAGCTAGGAGATTCAGTGGATAGAACACTGGGCTTGGAGTCAGGAAGACATAAGTTCAAATCCAGCCTCAGACACTTGCCAGTTGTATGACCGTGGGCAAGTCACTTAACCTCTATCTGCTTCCGTTTCCTCAACTCTAAAATGAGGGGGACCTCACTCCCAGGGTTGTTGTGAGGATCAAATGAAGTGATACTTGTAAAGAGCTTAGCTCAGTGCTTGGTACTTAATAAATGCTTGTTTCCTCCCTCCCTTTAAAGTTTGAAAAGCAAAAAAATTGTTTAAGTTCTCTCATTCCCTCTTGACAACAACACTATGCAATAAGTACAATAGCTATTGATAACTTCATTCTATTGATGAGAGATTAAGTGACTTGTCCATGGTCATAAAACTATGCATGTAGGACACAGGTATTGACCCCAAACCCCTCCTGACTCCAATTACAGGACTCTCTCCAGCCTACTACGTTGACTCACCCTTCCTGAAATTGGGCTTCTGATCCCCCCAACTCTACAGAAACTCCTTTCTCCAAGGCAACTCATACCTTCCTCATCACCAGAATTTATAGTTCTGTTTTCCTCTCGTTTCCATTCTTCTTGGTTTCTTTGCAGCAACTGACATCATGTGTTCGGTTTCCTCCATATCTTCCCCTCCCTATGTCTCTGACTGCATCTTCTGTCTCTTTTGCTGACTTTTTCATCTTAGTCTCTCTTATCTGTTCCCCTTTATTTTATCCTGGGCATGCTCTCTCTTCCTTCTCTGCTACTTCCTTTGGGGACCCCATCCTTTCCCTTGGCTTCAGTGATCACTATTAAGCAGATGTCTCTCAATCTTTCCCCAGAACCTCTTTTCAGGGGTGTCTTGAAGCCAGCTCAGATCAACCCATAAATTTTCATTGTGAACATTTATACCTGGGAAATTGTCAAAAGCTATAAATCAAGGTTTGATTTAGTGTTTTGTTGTTAGTCTTGACTCAAAAAAGTGATGGAGAAAATGTGAAGGTGGATTAAAACTTAAAAACCTATCCTGCATTTCGGAGATTTCATTATTAAATGTTGGCCACCTCACCCCTGGCTTTAATCAAGTATTTCTGACTGCTAGACATTTCTGCCTGTATATTTCAACAGCAACTTAAATTCAACACAATCAACACTAAAGTTATCCTTTTTCTCACAAGTCTGTTCACCTGATTTTGTGTGTATACATGCCACTACTGTCCTCCCAATTTCCCTGGGCTCCTTACCTTGTAATTATCTATGACTCTTACCTGACCCTTACTACACAATCAGCTACCATTTTCTACCCCCTCAATATCTTTTCAAATCCAGCCTCTTCCACTGCAATCACCTTGGTTCAGGCCTTCATCCCTTTTCACTTATCATAACAGCCTCTTCTCAGGCCTTCCTAGCTCCTGTCTGTTCTGCGCACTAAGCCTGAGAGTTAGCAAAAAAAGATACATTCAGGAAAACAAACAATCACATTGAAAAACAGAGCAAGTGCTTCTGTGAAATTCAATTCCAGTAGAAATGACTGTTCTGAGTAACATAGACAAGAAAATCTGTTCAGCTTTTCTACAAATATTTTTATTGGTTTATAAATAATTTAATTATTTATATAATAATATAAATATAAATATTCTACCAATATTTCTATCTGTTAATACTACCATTGTTCCAGCTCCCTTACCCCATGATCCAGAATAAAACCCAGTATATCCCAAAGCCTGGATTTGGAGACAGAAGTCAGTAAGAATAGCCAAACAGAAAGTTTATAGAGCAAGAAGGAATACCCAAGACCAAACCTTCCCCAGTTCAGACTGCAAACCTTGTAAGTAAGGATAATTAATAATGAAATACAGTACCTGTACACCTCGGTTGTCCAAGGTTCTGCTCTTACAAATCAAGAGTAGCCCAATCAGGCCTGAGGCAATGTCCCTTGTTATGTCCACAGTACTGTAATATGGTCTTGTTAAGCACTGAGCATCATTTCCTGTGGGTTCATCGGACTCCAGGATATTCCACTTATAAGTGTAAGTTTCTCCTGGTTGGACAGCTTTGACCAGGGTGTTGTTGCCTAAAGGAAAGTTTATTTATAATGAATTTTCATTTGGAAAGTGATTTCAGAGACAGAATTCTGTTCAGTCAAGCTATAAGAGGAAAAGAAGGGAAAGTGTTATGATACGCTGAGACCTTGACCAATATCACCTCTTTTCCAAATAGGAAGACAAAGTCTGTGTTAAATGTATAGTGCAGAACTTGGTACTTAGGATGTAGTATTCTTGAGCCCTCAATTTCCCTAATTATCAGACAATCAAAGATAAGCAATAGGAATTTTCAGGCCCAGAAGACCCATCCTGGCAAGGGGAACAAGCTTGTTTGCCAGAAAATCCTGTCTGTCTGCCTATCTGTCTCTGTCTGTCTATCTATCTATCTATCTATCTGTCTTTCCATCTATCTATCCATCTATCCATCACATGTCCACTTTGTGACCTCATAATAAAATCTGATATTGATATATGTGTGTGTATAACTTATAATCCCTAAGTTAATTATATGCATTATTTTAGTTTATCCTAATAAAGATATATTCAGGCAAGTGTACAAGTATTATTAATCTCATTTTGAGATTAATGGCATCTGGGAAATATGCAAATGCAACTCGTAAAATAAAGACAGACTGCTGGATCTGGAGTCAGGAAAGTCTGAATTTCCATCTGTTCTCAGACATTTAACTAGCTGCGGGATCCCAGGCAAGTCAGTTAAGCTGTATGCCTCATTTTACTCAGTTTTAGGGTTGTTGTGATGTTAAAAATGAGACGATATTTGTAAAGGGTTTTGGAACCTTCAAGTCTTCTATGAATGCTAGCCATTATCATTATATGCTAGTAGAACCTAAGTTTTCCTCAATGTTGGATATTTCTAATGTGGGAATTCCAGCTACTCCTCTAACTCATCACATCTGGCTAGTATGGAAATCCTATCCTGAGACATACAAAGGTTAACTGACTTGCTCACAGCTATTTCAGAGAAAGGATTTGAAACCAAGTCTTTCTAAATCCAAGCCCCAGTAGTCATCTCTCCACTATGCTTCACTATCTCCAAATGAATTCAAACTAAAAATAATACAAGAGCTTGTGCTATGCAACATGGAAGGCTCCCCCTTACTGATACAACTTCAGGACTTCCAGAGCATTTTACAGAAGACATTTTGTTGTCATAGAACTTCAGTAACTTGCCCATGATATGTAGCTAATAAATGGACAAGTTGGGGCTCAAACTAATTGCTTTCATCAGACTTTCCAGCTCTCCCTGCCATACTTATCTACAACACTCCTTTGTTATCTGAGCCCTGGGAAAGCAGCGAGATGAGTCGTTCCCATGTTGTCTGGGACAAAAGGATTTTAAGTCCCATGTGAGTGGCATCGATATACAGTTGTTTTATGTGCTTGTCCACTAGGGATTGCTTTGGTAGCAAGAAAAGGACATGCTCCTGTATGATGATTTACCTGACCCTTCTAGGTATTAGGAAATGATAGGACCAGTGGATTTAGGGCTGGAAGGACCTTACGGGTCATCGAGTCCTATCTCCCACATTGCGAAGATGAGGAAATTGAAGCCTGGACAGGCTGACTTTCCTGGGGTCATATAATAGTAAGTGACTGAGCTGAGATTGAAACCCCAGGTCTTTTCATGACAAATCCAGCACTTCCCTCACTACATCACACTGGAGTGTGGCTCCTATCTCCGGTACTAGGTGAGCAGACTGACTGTACTATTTATATACAAAGGAAAGTCAGTAGAAAAATCTACTTTGTCAACATATTGAAAGAAAGCAAAGGGCATTACCTGATACATGTAAACACAGATACAAACCTGAAGTAGAAAAATTCATGGCTTTTTCTTCATCTGTAGAAAGTGTTATTCCATGAGGATAAATGCTGTAGGGACGACTGGCCATATTTTTGAATACAATCTACCAAGGTGGGGAAAAAAACCACAAAAATCATGATTTCAGTAATTAAGTCCACTAGTTCTATATACTGTTCAATTAAAATGGTTTACTAAATTTTACAGTCATCTTTGGATTGGTGGGGAGGAGGTAATACCTATGGGCTAAGTGCTAGTTTCTCCTGGCTTGTCCCTAGCAAGGGTATCTGAGAATCTCTAACTTTTCCTTATGAACAAAAAAGGAAAACTCTCCTAAACTGCTCTAATTTCTGTTAACTAATGTGGATTCATCTCAGGGAGTGCTGGCATTTTCGACAACTGGCTCTGTTAGGGGAAAAAATGTACACATGACACACTTTAAATCTAATCTACATTATTAAGATTTTTTTCTCATTACTTTCTTAAGTCTAGACAATAAAAACAAAATAAACTAAGCCCCCTGATTTCTAACATTTGCTGATTTCCAAGGTGTAAATGGTCACCCCAAAAATTTGACAGTTGGCTCCCATGAGCCCATTTGAGCTGACTCCAGCATGCCTCTGGTTCAGCTTCTCTTCTTGTTTCCTCCTAAGACCTTTTCCCATCCCCTCAACCTTCCACTATTGCACTCCAACTCAGCAGTAACGAAAAGGAGAAAAAAGTCTGAGACCAGAGGCTTGTAGAAGAGATATGACCTTAGGTCCCTCTCCCCTCTATCATCCCCATTTCCCTCACCCTCTCCTTTCCTATCCAACAACTCCTCCTTTAGGCCCTGGCTTCTCCTCTCTTGCCTGTAGAAAAGAGGTTCTTAATCTGGTGTCGCTGAACTGTTTAAAAATGTTTTGATAGCTATTTCAACATAATTGGTTCCTTTGTCATCCTATGTATTTTATTTTATGCATCTAAAAACACTATTCAGAGAAGGGGTCCATAGGCTTCAGCAGGCTGCCTAAAGGGCAGTGACACAGAATCTTCTGGGTCTTTCCTCTGCAGGGCTCTTTGGGAAAGATATTCTCTCCTATATATCTGGAAGTCTTTTCATATGTAGGACATGGATGAAGAGGCACTAGATTGTTGTAATAGCAATGTTTGTACATTTAAGAGAGTAAAGAAGAGAAAGAGGGAAATAATGCATGCCTTTTATTTGCTTTTCACTGTTTACAAAATAAATAATATGTTTGAAGTTGATTTGACATACAATTAAAACAAACAAACAGCAATGACAACAAAAAAGCCATGCCAGATACTCTGAGGCCTTCCCTATGCTACTCAACTACTCTGTCTGTGCCCCACCATGGCTTACTTACTTTGAGGGTATCTCTGACTTGGGCTCTAATGATGGGCCCCAAGATACCAGTTTCTTGGGGATCAGTGCTTTCTATGCGTTTGGTGAAAGATTCATCTTGGTACTGTTTGTAGACCACCTTCTTATAACGTGTCCCAATTTGGTTTGCCAAATTGTTATACCAAAATTTATATTTTCTGAAAGAAAAAGAGAATCATAAACACCATGAAGGCTAGTTCGTTCTTTCTTTTCATTGAAACCTTAGTTCATTATTAGTTGTGATGGTGGACGGGGTTCCAGGAAAAAGAGGTGAAAGAGAGAGCATAGGAATAATCTTATACTGTGTGATGGGGATTCTTGTGGGGGGTGTTCTGGCTCTCTAGTGGGGTTGCCATGAATAGTAGAAGTGAGTGGTAGCCTGTTTCATCATTACTTATTCCAAGATGCTTAATGGAACAAAGGGTTGGTATATCTTGGAGTAAACTGGACTAAATAAAACATAAGGTGGCTGGTGGTACAGTGGATAGCGAGCCCCAGGAAAACCTGAGTGAATATACATAGATATTGGTGAAGACCTCACCTACCACAATGATGGCAGGAGGAGATAAAGAACCAATGTTAAACACCATGTGCATCTCAACTCACTATATACCTCCCAGTTATTTCCTATGCTTAATGTCATAGATCCTCACAACTCTGAGGTAGGTGCTATTACCCCCAATTTGCAGTTGAGGAAACTGAGGCAGACTGAGGTTAAGTGACTTGTCCAGAGTTACACAGCTAGAAAGTATCTAAGTCTAGATTTGAACTCAAGTCTTTCTAACTACAGATCCAGTGCACTATCTACTCTGTCACCTAGTTGGCTACTAGGCAAATCATGGATGGTTGCTAAGTAGCACCTTCTGTCTCTGCAGGGATGACAGAGGGAACCACTGATGACCTTTATCCCACTCCATACCTGCTTATTCCACTTGTTAAGAATAAGACCTTTTCTAGAGTACACGCTGGATTTCATCATAAATAATCTGCCCAAGGCAATGCTGATGGCAGTGAGTTTAGGCAAGTGGTGAGGAAATGGCAGATTAGCTTGAGAGAGCTGAATAGAAGCCACTACTCTATGTCCTGAGAGTCACATACTTGTGTCCTTTTGCACTAATGGGCTCTCATAATGGAAACAAGCATCTTAGTAGCAGTAGTAGTATAGTATATAGCATATAGTGTATAGTATAGTATATAGTAGTAGTAGTAGTAGTAGTAGTAATATGGCCACTTACTTCTCCATGTTTTCTGGGTTTACTTTGCCATAGTCCCAAATGACTTCCTCTGCTGCAATAAAATACTCCCACTTCTTAATGTAACGCCTCTGATCTCGGGTTAATTTTGTTACCTTTCTGGTCCCTTTTAGGCATTTTTCAATTTTGAGGTATGCCTTCATCCCAGCTGATTCAGGATATGCAGAGGGTAATGAAGAAATTAGGGAGAAGATAGTTAGCTCCACCCAAACACTGAACATTTAAAAGCATATGGGAAAAATGTATCAGTTATACAGTCAGGGGTCCTAACAGAATAGTCTGAAACTATTAAGAGTGTTATCCTGGAGTGATATAGAGTTGGGGAGCAGGGAATAAGAAGAAAAAAAGTAAAGGAAATGAGCAGAAAATACTTAGTAAAGATCATTTGCCTGTCCTAGACAGGAGGATTTGACATAATTTTTGTCCCATTAATATCCCATGGTGTGGGTTTGGGAAGGACATTGATAATAAACATTTCTACAGGGCTTCCAGAATAGATTAAGTTCGAATTTCTGCCATTTGATGATGGGTGGAAGGCCCCGGGGATGTTTACCCTTGTGAACTGATAACTTGAAAGAAGAAGGATGTAACAGTTGTCTTCACTTGAAATACTGCCTTGGAAGTGGAATTATATTGATTCCTCTTGTCTCCACAGGGCAAAACCGGGAGAAATGCTTGAATAGGGTAGAGAGCCAAATTTGGGGTTAGAGTTAACCAAAATATAGTGGGCTGTCTCTGGGTTGCCCCTTACTGGAAGTCTTCAGTCCAAACTTGGGTGCCCCATCATTAGGTATGATATAATGGAGATTACTTTTGCAGATGCTCCATACTTTTAGCCACACCTTAGACACTCCAGAATAACAATGCATCTTTGTCTCTGAGTATATTCACTACCCTCTTTCACTTTCTTTTCTACTCCTTCCCAAGAGAGAGAGAAGACCTCCGTTTTCTCCAGGTTTGCAGTAGACTACTTCCTTTTCCCCACCATCCTACTGACTGAGAACTCAGCAATAAGATTCTTCTCTCCCAGGCTCTGGCAGGTGGAGTCAGGGAAGAGAGAAGAGACCCCAGAAATGACTGACTTGTAATAGGATCCATTTCCTTCATTCCAGAGGTCACTCGTGGAACTTCCAAAAATACACTATACTTAAGTGCCTCAGGTGCTTAAGACATGGGTCCCACAGTATGCCCCTTCAGGTGACAGAGAAACATGAGAAGGGTTTCCTTGCCTTGAAAATGCTTTGGGATGAGAGAAGATATCTTCCACCTTCCCTCCTGGCTCACAGTCATATTTGCAGTGGTTGATGTGGCTCCAACAAGAGGGATGGCAGAGACTTTACGAGAGTTATGTTCCAGGACTTGCCCATCGTAATGAATAGAGAATAGTTCAGGGCCAGAGCTCATTGCAATTAGATGCCAACTAATCTGGTCGTAGGCACAGACTGTTACATCTGAAAGAGAAGAAATAGCTGAAGTCAGAAGAGTCGGTGAGTTCAGTATGCCATGCCCCTCAAAACCAGAGATTACTAAAGAGCCAGACCAGAAGGGGGTTGGAGAAGGTCTGGGCTCAGCTCAGCTCCAGGACAAGCTATTACATTCATGGAACCTTTAAGGGAAGGAGGTCCCAGGGGTTTACACTTCTCTGCCACCATGCTGACATTAAACCCTGTCCAAACTTTGCAAGGACCTTTGCTGCTTTGGGATTTAGTCCTTAATTGTTTTAACGACAGAAGCAATTGCTGACTCACTCCATCAAGGAACATGGTCAAATTCCCATGATGCCCATCCGAGTGCCTAGGAATAGGGGAAGAAGGCAGGAGCAGAGTGGATAAATTCATGTGGGAATGCACTGGTGTGTGTGTCAATCAACAGTCAGTAAACAAGCATTTATTAAGCTCTTCTTGTGTGCTAGACACTGAGCTAAGCACTGGGGACAAGAATAAAGGCAAAAATATTCTCTGCTCTCAAGGTGCTCATTGTCTCCTAACATATGTACAAACATGGGTAAGTAGATGGCATTTTCAGAGGGATGTAACAATACTGGGATTTGAAGATCTTCCATGCCCCTTGAGCTTGCTGATGTAGCAGGGAGGGGTGGTGCAAGAGAATGCCGGAACCAAGCTAGTCTCGGTGTGGTACGGACTGGAAGTGGCGTCAGAGGCAGTGGCTGCGGCTGCGAACTCTTTTTGCTTTCAGCGGGCCAGAATCT
>CM053586.1:314477069-314504600 GCA_028646515.1 Pseudochirops corinnae | reverse complement strand
CCTACCCTGCCCTCCCCTCCATCACCCCACCTCTCATCCCCCTTCCCCCAACTCTTCTATGTGGCAAGATGCCCAGTTTAGAGTTTATGTCTTTCCTTCCCTAAGCCAAATTCCGTGAGAGTAAGGTTGACTCTTTCCCTTTTGCCTTCCTCTTCTCAAGATATCTGAAAGATACTACCAAAAGATGGAAAGAAAAAAAATCTTAGAACTTTTTTTTTATTTTTTAAATATTTCATTTTTTCCCAATTACACAGAAAATGTTTTAACATTTGTTTTTAAAAATTTTAAGTTCCAAATTCTTTTTATTCCTTCATCCTCTCTCCCATCATTGAAAAAGCAAGCAATCTGATATATATTATATATAATATATTGTAATATATAATCTATAATATACTTATATTATATATTTTTATTATACATGTGTAGTCATGCAAAACATACTTCCATATTAGTCATGTTATGAAAGAAAACGCATACAAGAAAAACTACACACAAGAAAAGTGAAATAAAAAGAAGTATGCCTCAATCTTCATTCAGACTCCACCAGTTCTTTCTCTCGAGGTGGTTAACATTTTTCATCATGGGTCCTTCAGAACTGTCTTAGATCATTGTATTGCTGAGAATAGCTAAGTCATTCAGTTGATCAGCACACAATATTGTGGTTACTCTGTACAATTTTCTCCTGGTTCTGCCCACTTCACATTGTATCAGTTCATGTAAATTAGAATTTATTTTTAGATTCTTCCCTCACCCCCGCCAAAAGGAGAGACTGAGAAAATACCAGCAGCCCATATACCTATTTTTTCATCTATATCAAATGTGTATAGGAATAATCCACACACACCTTGAGGGCAACTCTGTAGAATGCACTAGAAGGGAAGTGGTCCTGTGACATCTTTACTATCACACAAGTGACTGAAAGAAGTGGAGAATACAGGCACCTCATAAGCATGCTGGGCTTGGGAGTTGGAGTGTCCTAGCTTCAAATGCCATTTTCCTCGCTCACTAGCTGTAGAACCCTAAGAAAATAATTTAATTTACCTGAGCTTCATTTTCTTCTGAGGTAAAATGGGGTTACTTATACCTGTAGGCAACTATATAGGTATAGATACAGAATTGGCCCCAAATCCAGAAAAATCTGAGTTCAAGGCTGACTGCTGACATACTGGCTATGTGGTCCTGGGTAAGTCACTTAATATCTCAGGGCTGCTGTGAGGACCAAGTGAGATCATCTATAAAGCACTTCACGAACTTAAAAAAGTTATATAAATATCAGTTATGTTTTTGGCAGTAAAAAGTATTTTATTTGCTAAAGAAAAATCCCATATTTGAACCCCTACAAAGCATCTCATGGATATATTAAAATTATACACAATTCCTTGGGGAAATGTAACAACAGAGAGAACTTTGATCTATGACTCTCATTATTAATATCAAATGAGACATAAAGGAGGATGTCCAACATAAAGTCAAAATGAAAGAGGGATTTTCTATTGATGGTGAGGTTCCACACACATTTCTGTTTATCAGTGATGTCATGCTGATTGTATCAAGTCTTAGAACACTGCAGAATTTCCAAAATGAGATCCATAGTCATTGAAAAGCATTTGAACTATTGACATGGAACCAGGCAAATGGGTGAAGGCTGCCTATTTTCCAGACTATGATATGTACTTGGAAGGACAGCACTTCGAGTTGGTCTATCAGTATCTTAGATCAACACTGCATTGAGACAATAAACCAAGCCCAGAATTCAATAGGAAGACATCTGAGAGACTGTGCAATGTTTTCAATGACTCCAATCCCTAAAACAAAGGTTCACATTTTTAACCCAAATACATCACTGGCTATATGGCTCCATATAGCTCTTGAAAAATCCATGGTGGGTGTGAGTAGGCTATAGCATAAGAATTGTCTGAAAAAATCAACATGAAATACATTATTAAAAAATGCATAAGCAGAAATGAAGTTTGTCCAATAATGTAGTGAGATCTATGAATTTCTAATGGCCTGCTTATTTGCTCAACTGGTACTTATATAATGTCAAGAAATTTAGAGAAGAGCTCTTAGCATAATATTATTATTATATTAATATTGGAGCAAGTACTAATCTACAATGTTACAGGACCTCTTCTTTGATACTCAAAATGAAACAAAAGAGACCATTCTAACAATCCAAAGAAGAAAAATCTAAAAGAACAAAAAATACTTGTTCAGACTACAACATGCAGTTAGAAGACCAGTCCATTGAATGTGTCTATCAGCACATATAGCCAAGACAGAGACTATAGACTGTCAGTGAGTTGGGACCAGATTTGAACAGAAGGAAGAGAATGGATTACAGAAACTTCACAATGCTTTTAATGATTCCTAGCTACTGCCCAGTGTAAGCTGCCACCTTTTTTGTAACAAAGATTCTCCCAAAGATGATGTATGGTTATAAGTAAGCTGCAAAATATTTCCAAAGATGAACAAAAAAAGGGGGAATAAATAAATCTATGACTGAAAAAGGAGCTGACCAAGAGTGGTAAGAAGGAGAAAACAACAAACAAATCAATGACTTGTACCCCCCAAAATGTGGAGGTGGGGCAAGACCTGGATGAAGGTCTCTAGCACAAAGGCTATGTCCTCTACAGGTCCTAACTTTTCTCATCCTGGATTATTTGTAAAAGCCCTTCTATCTCTAAATCTACAATCTTAGTTTCCTAAATACCTACCGTTCCCTTTCCCAGCCAATTTTCAATTTTTTGTCTCCTGCTTCAATTCTTCCAACTTTCCTCTACATCAATGTTTGCAAAACTAATTTGGTCCTAGAGCACTCTGGGACTTAAAATATATTGATGAAACGCAAAGTGCAAAACTCTAAAGTAAAACTAGAGGTCCACAGGGCTGGTAAAGAAGCCAGGACCAGACTTAAGACATTGATGAATGGCAAGAGTAGCTGTGAAAGTAATCCAAGAGAATCAGGCTTATAGAATCTTCTCTTTTAGCTCTTCTCTTAGGTTTTTGGACAGTGGGACTATACAAAGTTTACCCAAAGTCTTAATGGAATTTTAAGTCATTAAGGCTTAAAAGGTATTAAAACTTAAAACTACACTAAGAGTTTTAGGACATCCTGCATATTTTTTTAAAACAGGAAGTTATTAGAGAAGTTAGAAAGTCAAGGGAAGATGGGGCTCTTGCATGACTCCTGGTATGGATGGGTAGCACACTCAGTGTCTCTTGCTGCAGGCTAGGCTTTCCTCTTATGGACTTGAGCTTCTGTGGAATTGGGGAATGAGTTTACAACCAATGCCACTGATGAGGGAAGGAGGGATGCCTGTAGCCTAGCATAGCACTCTTTGGGTCAGAAAGGGCCTCTCTGCTGAACTGGAAGGAAGAGTAGCTGTTTAATGAAGGTTCATTGGCATCAAAGTTTTCTCTCCATCTAAGTTTTCTCATTATCTAAAGAACCAGGTGATCTAAGGAGCCTCATTCAGGAGATGGTACTATACGTCCAACAGTTTCATTTCCTTAAGATTAATGGGACTTGGGATTCTTGGCAGAAGGCTCTGAGTCAACACATCAGCTTCTGGATAGCATCCTACCAAAGGAGGATAAGTGGCATTAGGTTTTCCTGAATCCAAAGCTACAAACTGAGTCACAACCTGGAAATTACTTTTGAAGCTTCTGTCCCATTCATCTTATAAAGTCAAATGTACTTTTCCACAACCCAGTATTTTTTTTCTCCCCAATAAGGAACATAACTTATTTCAAACTCATTATGCCATCTGAACAGTACATCACCATCACAAAAATGGTACCCTCCAAGCTCTGGGTATGAATTGTAAGGACATCAATTTTAGATCTAGAAGACAAAGGTTATCTAACCCAACTAACCCCCTTATTTCATAAATTTCAAAATGAGGCACCATAATGCTAAGTCACTTACCAAAAGTCTTACAAGTGGCAGACCCAGGATTTGAGCCTGGGTCCTTGGACTCCAATTCTTGCATTCTTTTCACAGAGCTATCCACATCTCAACAACTCGTCCAGAGTTGTTTCCCTTATTGATCATTTATGATGCCCTCTCTTCCCAATCACATTACCAGAGATGTTAAGCATTTTATAAGAACCAGGACAAATGTCTGGAACATAGTAGGCATTTGGTTTGACTACAGAGGGAAATCTGGGTGATTCATGGACAAAATAAAATAAAATAAGTATGTAATAAAATATATTTTGCTGTTGATGTTCGGTCATTTTAGTCATGTTTGATCCCATTTGGGGTTTTCTTGGCAAAGACACTGGAGTGTTTTGTCATTTCCTTCTCCAGCCCATTTTACAGATCAGGAAACTGAGGCAAACAGTGACAAGTGGGTTGTTTAGGATCACACAGCTAGTAAGTTTCTGAGGCTGGATTTGAACTCACGAAGGTGAGTGTTCCTGCCCTCAGGACCAGCACTCTATCTATTGTTCCATAACGTATTTTAAATACATGTTAAAATATAAATATTTTAAACATACATTAAGGTACACTTAAGTAAATTAAAATATGTGTATTTTAAAGTATAATGTATTAAATGATAATAAAATACAATAAAAACCTATTTGAAAAATAAAATTACTCACTAGCCTTACTCTTGATTTCTCCCATCTTTTTTCCCAGACGTATGATATATTAAGTTGCCAATGTTACACTTAAAAGACACTCACCAGAAATCCCCAACATTGAGAAATTGCACACAGGCTCACTATTATTAGCAGTATGCTTTCTTTTTCCAAGGTCATGCCCTGCATATGCCAAAGATTTTAAGGCAAAAGGAAAGGCTGATACCTTTGAGAGATAATTCCTGTTACTACTCACAATAAGGAATCTATATTATTCATCCTTGCCACTGGTTTCCCCCGCACCCCTGTCCCCACCCTGATCTCTGGCTTGGCTATTGCCTCTTAGCTAGCTCTGGTGAAATACCAAAAGTTCTGACTTGTAGCACTGACCAATAGGAAGGGAAAGCGGCGAATTTCTGAAAAGTTAATAGGAAGTTGGGTTTTTTCCTTTTTTCCTTTTACAAATAGCCTGACCTTGGGAGGAAGCAGTGAGATTATAAGTAGTCTGAGCAGTAAGAACAGAAAAAACCGAAGAGACCAAGCAGGTCTGCAGAAGAGAGATGGTGAGTCTTATTTTCTCTTGTCTTGTGGGAAATGCATTGTTCTGACTAGAAGTTGGGAAAGTGAGGAGACTACTCAGCCGGGATAGCTGAAGTCATTAAACATGGGGGGAAGTAAGAACAATGGCGGACATTATATATAGTACTTCACAGCTTCCAGAGTGATTGGACCCCCTCTCAATTTTCCTTTCATCACGCTGTGAGATGAACAGGGGGCTTCATTTTATCTCCATATTTCCAGATGAGGAAATGGGCTCAGGGAGCTTACTTATTTCCCTGAGGATACAAAACTAGCAGGTGGCAGAACCAGCATGCCAGGCTTAAGCCTAGGATCCTTTCTTCTCTATCATTCTGGGGCTGCTTACTTCGTTCTCCCCAAATTCTCAGCAAAACTGGCAACCAGGTCTCTGGGATGATCCTCCTAAGCATAGCTTAGTGGAGTTCTTAGTGGCAGTACAGGGTAGTACAGTAGGAGTATAGGGGCAGAACCCTGGCTAAGTGATGTCTCAGTCCTAGCTCTTTTCATTCCACCTGCCAGAGGGGCAGCATCATCTCCTTATTACACTTCATTTCTCTAATACAACAGGCATCTAGCCAAAGGCTCCTACTGCATCCAGTCGTCCTGATCTATATTGTGCTACTGAACCCAGATGAGGCTGTTGACTTTGCATAGCCCTACCTCACTTAAATCCAATTCACTTGCAAGTCAAGACATCATCTTTCTGATGTCATTGGTCCTCTTCCAGAACAAAGGACCACCACAACAAAACAACAACAGGCAACTATTTGGCATCATGGTGCATAGAGTGCCAGGTTTGGAATCCGGAAGACTCCTGAGTTCAAGTTCTTCCTGAATTCAAATTTGCCCTCAGATACTTACTAGCTGTGTGACTCTTGGCAAGTTACTTACCCCTGTTGCCTCAGTTTCCTCCTAGCACCACCTAGCTTCCTCAAAACTATCACTGGATCCAATAAATCTCCAAGCCAGTTATAACAACCATTCTTCTCTTTCTAGTCTGCCACATCCCTCCATTCCTCTCCTACCCCTACTGGTTTGTTTTCAGAGATTTTCAGGAGGGAGAATAACATAGCCAACAATTATCTCCCCTTCCTTTCTCTGCTATAGGATTCCCCTGTTAACATCCACTCCCAACCCCAGCCAGGAATTTTGCTGTCGGCATCGATCTCTGTCCTTTCCTTGACTCTCTACCTTGCCAACTGTCTTCTCACCTCCGGAAACTTTCCCCAATGCCCAGGGATCTCAAACTATCAGGGAAATTAAGAATAGAGGTTCTCCAAAGCAGTAGAAATAGCCCTGGCTCTGGGTTCAAATCTATATCTATCTACCTATTTCTATAACCATACACATATATAGCATACACCCCCCCCACATATATAAGTATGTGTGTATGTGTGTAGTATGTAACAGGTGTATATATGTGTGTGTATATGTGTATACAGAGACATATATACACACATAATACATACATACACATACACATATATATACATGTTGTTGTTGTGTTTGTCCTTCATTTTCAAAGAGGACCTTGATATCATGGAATGATGACATGACTTAGAGTCGACTTGGATTTGAGTGAGGGAGGGCTGTGCAAGGTCACCAGCCTTACTTTCTCCTCCAGGGCCATCTGGGTCCAGTGGCCAGATATTCATCAGAGTGACTGCAGATGGCTCAGGATGCAATGGTAGTATACATGTACACATGTACACACACACACACACACACACATACTACCTTTGTGACTATGGGCAAGTCACAACCTATCTGGATCTCAGTTCCTCATCTGTAAAATGAGAAGACTGGACAAGATCTTTCCCTCTAGCTAGGATCTGTGATTCCATGATCCTATGGAACTCCAACACAAAGAAACTTAACATGCTAGCATTGGTTCAATAACACCCAAATAAGATAGCAGGAAAACGAAAATCAATAATCTTTGGAACCTCTTTGAGACCAGGTTTCCTGGTCTGCCCAGCGGAGATAACAACTCACAATTCTATCCTGCTTTTTAAAGTTCACAAAGGACTCTCTTCCACAGCTCGCATGCTAGATGATGCAAGTATTATTATTATTTCTATTTTTGTGATGAGGAGGCTGAAACTAAGGGACATTGAATGATTCACCCTTAGGTAACTGCTCTATATATCTGGCGGGGTGTGTTTGAAGTAAGAGGTAGAGAGCTGGTCTCAAGCCTTTGAAGTTAGGAAGACCTGAGTTCAAATTCATATTCTGGCTGGGTCACTGTGGGCAAGTCACTTAACTGCTCAGTGCCCCTAAACAAATGCGAGGTGGTGCCATAGTGCATAGAGTCCTGGTCACAGAATTAGGAAGAACTAAGTTAAAATTTGACCTCAGACACTTTCTAGCTGTATGACCTGGGCAAGTCACTTCACCCTGTTTGCCTCAGTTCCCTCATCTGTAAAATGAGCTGGAGAAGGAAACTTTAAACCATTCCTGTGTCTTTGCCAAGATAACCCCAAATGGGGTCGCAAAGAGTCAGACACAACTGACTGACTAAACATCAAGGAAGTCCCTAAGTAAGTAACTCACCGAGGTGTAGAGCACATGCCCATCTGCTTAGGTGAAGACAATTTCCACACCAGGGAATCCTCCATGCAAATGAAATTACTGGTCTGGATTCAGACAAAATAAAAATCTAAATTTTAAAGTTTCAGAGTCGGATTGACAGGGTGGGTACAATGCTTGATCTGGAGGCAGTGGTCTGGGTTTTTAAATCCCACCCCAGATGCTTATTAGCTGTATTTCATCTCTGCAATTCTCAGTTTCCTCATTTGTAACTTGTTAATAATGATAGTAATAATAATAATAATAATAATAATAATAATATTAATGGTGGTGCCATGTAACTCATGGGATGTTTCAAAAGAGAAAAGCCCGTTGCAAACCTTAAACATTTTTATAAATAATAAGCTTTAAAAAGCTTAAAGGTGGGGTGGCTAGGTGGGGCTGCACCATCTCAGGAGTCAGGAGGACCTCAGTTCAAATCCACGTCAGACACATAACACTTACTACCCGTGTTGACCTTCGGCAAGTCACTTAACCCCAATTGCCCTGCCTTCTCCCCTTGCAAAAAATTTTTTAAAAAAAGCTTAAAGGTGCACTAAGACTTTTGGGACACCTTCTCTAAAGGTCTTTTGCATTAGCAGAGGAGTATAGACACCCTTCTGATGCCTTAACAATACACATAGTTCAAAAAGGGATGTGCCACTTCTGATTTTATTTCAGTTAGATTTTGACCCCTTGAAGGAAGATGCCCTTGAAGGAAGATGTCCATGTCTCTTGTCACCTGCCCCATATCGTGGCCCATCAGAAATCAGACTCTTTGGACAATGTCAGCTTATAAAAAGGTTATAGAATAATACTAATTCAGAGTAACTTCTTACATAGTTTTACATGAGAATTTATTCTGGGCTCCCTAATTACTTAGTCCTTGAAACATAGGTTTAGAGGGCTAACATGTCCGAGTTAAATTTGGTAGCTAAAGAACTAGAGGTCTCCCCAAGAATACCTTACTTTATGTCCCTGGCCCCATGTTCAGCATCCATGCCCACAAATGGAAATTGTATCATTGGGACACAATATGCATGGGAAATGCAATTTGGTCACTGGTTGGTTGGCATCTTTTCATGTAGGAATTCATGGAAAAGGAGATTCAAGTGCCAAGTGTGGTGGGTCGGAAGGAATGACCTGCTTTTGACTTGGCATGTTAAGTGCTTTGAATTTTTTTGCATAGTAGGTTGACTAGAAACATACCTGATTCCCTGGAAACCTTAGTTTCAGAAAGACAGGAACAAAGCACCATAGCATTAAACTTCTTTTTTTCTGGATCCATGATTTCATGAGGGCGGGGAACTTGTTATATGAGACACTCCTGTGCAAAAGGACAATTTTAGTCTAACTCTTAAAATATTATATGGGGCACTGAGGGTTAAATGACTTATGGACAGTCACATAAGCATTACATATTAGATGCAGGGCCATCTCGAGACATTCTGATCTATATCTTGCCATGGGATTCTGAAGGCAAGTGAAGCTGGTGACCCTGCACAGCCCTCTCTCACTTAAATCCAATTCACTTGTAAGTCATGGCACCATCTTCCTGATGTCATGGTCTTCTTTGAGCACAAAGGACAAAGAACAGGACTTTTTATTAGAGATAGGACTTTTATCCACGTCATTTTAACTCGACACCACATAGCCTCTTTAAAAAATTAAGTATGGCTTCAGCTGAAGAACATTAGATCTTATCTAAAATTTATATATAAATTTATGTTCTATACAGTGCCGGTTCACTTTTTTTTTTTTGGTACTAAGTTCAGAAAATTATTATGATTAGCAGTGGTGTAAACAACCCAATAATGATAAAGCAGGAGAACTGAGAGGAAAATAAGTCACCATTAAGGAAATTCCTATCTCTAAATTTCCTGTGAAACAAAACAGCATAATTAATCATAATGTTTTAACGGTCCCAGTGCCTGAAAGCACACCAGAGGCCAAGAAATTAAAATTTGGGTTCCAAGCTATAAAAATATGGCCAACCTTTATCTGAACTGAGGCAACCATTAAATGTAAACATACGACTTTTATTTTTGACACACTGTCCTAATGAAATTTTAGTATGTTCATAATATGACGTATCTGAGCAGTTGGAAATTTAATGGTTTGAGTAATGATTTGGCCTAAATCACCCACACTTTCTCATTCATAATTTCTTATATTCAGCAGCTGGCTTTGGAAAAATGGCTGGTCAAGGGTATTTCTGTGGCCTCAGAACAGTTTTTCTTTATAGGTAACCAGAATTGGGCCAGAGCCAACTCGTGCTGTCTCTGGAGAGCTGACTGTTAAATTTGAAGTGTGAGCATTTATATCTCAGAAATTAACAAAAAGTACAAATCAATGATTGATTTATTGTTTTGCTGATTGCACAAACTTAAGGAAACACAGAGAAAATGTTGATAATGCTGATTAAATTTAAAAGTGTGTCGTGGGCACATTTTTTCCCCTGGAGAGTCATTTGTTAAACACTTACCAGCACTCCTCCTTTGTGTAACTGAGGAGCCTGTACAAAAAACTGAACATATAAGTATCTAATTAAGTATAATGGAAATGACATTGCATTTGGAGTATAAAGACCTGGGTTTGAATCCTGGCTTTGCTACTTTTTGGCTACGTGAGATGGAGCAAATCATTTCATTTCTCTCGGATTGAATTTCCCCATCTGTGAAGTGGGGGAGAGGGGAAAGGAGTCGAAGTGGGAAGGAGTTCTTTCTAAGTCATGACTCCTACCTTATGAATATCAGATAACACACAAGTACATCACAGACCGGGAATTTCAATTTTTGTGGCAAGGATTCCTTTAGCAATTTGTTGATGCATATGGACCCCTTCTCAGAATAATAGTTTTCAATGAAGAAAATAAAATACGTTACAAAGAAACTACAGTTCTTAACCTTTTTCGTTGAATAAAAAAAAGGCACGAACCCCTTCAACCATTTGGTGAAACCTAGGACCCTCTTTTGAGAATAATGTCTTTAAATGCAGAAAATAAACTAATGGGATTATGAAGGAAACCAAAAGTTAGTGAAAATAAAGATATAATATCTTTCTCATCCAAGTTCATGGATCGCCTGAAATCTATTAATAAAACATGTGACCAACGTGGCAGCTAAGTGGCGCAGTGAATAGAGCACTGACCCTGGAGTTAGGAGGACCTGAGTTCAAATTTGACATCAGACACTTGACACCTACTAGACCTCTGACCTTGGGCAAGCCACTTAGACCCAATTGCCCCTCCAAAAACAAAAAAGCAAAAAAAAACCCCAAACATGTGATTCACCAGTCACATAGTCCTTGACAACAAAGCTAATAGGGAAAGTGCCATAGTTTTCAATGTGGCAAAAGTACCCAGTCTGGGAGATTGGTGAGAGAAAGAAAAGGGAAATAACCATTAGGATATGGCTCCAGGTGGGGATCTCAGAAGTGTGGTGTCTGAAAGGCAGGCAGCAGGAAAAGTCTATGAAAGAGTTTCTATACAAGTGACCCACTGATGTAGCACATGGTAGGGGCATTCCTGGGCAGTCCAAAGGGCTTGCTTGTGGTTCTCAATGGTCCTAATGTTCAATAGTGTAGGTGTCATGGACAGAGTATAGACCTACATCAGTCAGTCCCACAGGGGTACTGAGGCTGCCTCTGCAGATGCCTTTACTAACTTTCTTAAATCATTTCTTCTGCAGTGGGAGAAAGGTGCTTTAAGGTCAGACATGGAAACCACCAGCTAAGGAACAATTCTTTTTTCATTAGGGTTATCAAGCCCAGCTTTCAAGAATGGAATCCAAGAATGAGGCAGAGAAGAGAGTACTTTACTATTATTATAACCGTCATAATTATTATGCTATATCAATGGTATTATCATGAATAATGATAATTATTATAATGGCATTTTTAGATCACATTAAAGCTTTTGGTTTTGGACTAGATCTGTGATTTTATTGGTATGAGGAGCTCCCAGTGAAAAAGTTCCCTTTACCCTTGATGCCAATGCTTTCCTTTTAAGATCATGTCCAATTTATCCTGAAAACATCTTGTTTTTATAGTTCATTAACATGTCATCATCCCAATTAGACTGTGAGCTCTTTAAGGATAGACACTAATTTTGCCTTTCTTTTTTCTCCAGCACCTAACACCTAGTGCAGTAGTAGCCACTTAATATATGATAACTGACCTAACAAATTGCTAATTCAGTCCAATACTGTTCTGCATTTTATGTGTTATTGAGTTGCCTGGGGGCTGTGAGGTTCAGTGACTTGTCTGGGGTCACACAGCTAATAACTGTCCTAGGTAGCACTTGAACTTTTTGACTCAGAAGTTGACTCTCTCCCCACTGTGTTGGGCTGCCTCTTACTTTAAAGTTTGCAAAACACTTCCTATAGATTATTTGGGTTAGGTAGTATAGGTATTATTATCTGTCACTTACAGATATGGAAACTGAGGCTCAGGAAGTTAGACGCCTTACTTGTGGTCAAACAGTAAAAAAGTATCAGAAGTGAGATTTAAACTCAGAGCTTCAGAATTCCAAGTCCTACACAGTACCCAGGACTCCAAGCTATCTCTTCCCACTCTCTACCCATTGGGGCAAGTTACTTGAACTCTCCTAAATACAGAATTCAGCTAAATATAACTGTCTGGACCTGCATTTGTATTTTGCTGCTCTAAAGTGCCAAGAGATGAACTTTAAGTTGACTGTTGTTGATTGAATATATGACCTAAAGAGAAAGTTCCCTTTCTTGCTTTCAGGTTTGCTATCTAGAAGCCTTCAGGAACAGGAGATTTCAGACTGCCTTGATCTATGGTAAGTTTTAGCATAGTCCTTTCCCAAGACCTGGACATTTGGAGCTAAGCAGGGAGTTAAGTAGGAAAATTCAGATAAATGAGAGGGAGTTATTGCAAGAGGAAATGATTCAAGCAAAGATTCGTAGTGGGGAGGCCGAGGTGGAGGCAGATTCAGGGTTAGGGTTATTTCTATGGTACAACATTCAGGGACTGCTCCACCATGTTGGAACTTAAATTACTGAGCCTTGTTTCTGCTGTGTGGTGTGTTGCAGAGGTAAGAATGAATAAGCAGCGTAGGCCTGGTATAAACACAATGATGATCCAATAGTCTGGGGCTGCCTGGAAAGAAGGTTTATGAACAGGAAAAGGAGTGTTTCCAGGTCTGATTACTTTCATTGTTCACCTCTGTAGAGGGACCTTCCCTCTCCAGTCCCTGGGATAGCTTCCGCTAGCTTGTATAACAGTTTAGACATTTCAAAGTACCTTCATCAGTCTTTACCTTATCTGATCTCTTGCCTTCTAACCTTCTAAGGATCAAGAAGGATTAGTTTCTTTCTTACAGGTGAGGAAATATATGCAGAAAAGTTAAATTATTTTCCCAAGAAAGGAAAAAGAAAAGAGCACTGGGGACTCAAAACAGAGAGATTTGAGTTCTAGTCCTTACAAACCATGTATCTTTAGGTAAGCCATTTAATCTCCTTAGGACTCAACAGCCTCCTAACTGGGATGGGCAACAGAGGTAGAATTAACCAAAGTTCTAAGGTCCAAAGTTCTAAGATTATTTTGTTTTATAATATACAAGCAATTCACTAAAATGAAACAATTTGGTTTCCTCCTTTGAAATACAAACCTTTCCATCTATGTTCCATTTTGTGTATCAGTCCCATTGACTGAAGCATTGTATAAAATCTGGTCACCACATCCGGGGACTATAAATTAAGGGATTATATGCCACTCCTGTATCTTTGCCAAGAAAACCCCAAATGGGGTCATGAAGAGGCAGAGAGAACTGAAGTGGCTAAACAACAGCAAAAGTCCCTTGAGGTCAGGTTCAATGTCTTATGCCTTTTTATATCCTCCAAGGCACCTAGAACAGTGCCTTGAACAGAAAAGATATTCAACAAATATTTATTGCATATTTGCTGTAGTTCATTTAGGTAGACCTGAGGTTATCATACGAAACCATTTGGGTTCTTCCTATTTTTGAAATGTAAACTCCTTCATATCTACTCATGGCCACTAAAAGATCTAATCAACGTTGGGTTTCTTGCTTAAAAAAAATGAACTTCGCTTCACATCCACAAAAGTGGGATTCATTAACTGCTAATGATTCCTCCACGTTGAGACATTAGCCATTTCTGAGCACATAACCTTTCCACTCCAATTCAATTGAACTTATTAGTTAGCCATTTATTAAGCCCTGGTTATATATCAATAACTCTGCTGGATGCTGGAGATACGGAAATGGGAAATGATAGTGTACCTGCACACAAAGAGTTTACAATTGTATTAGATGTTAATTTAAATCCCTTCTAACGATGAAATTCCATGATTTTCTGAATGTAGTGGAGCTATGACATTGCAGAACTATCTCTAGCAATGATGATGATAATAATGCCTAAGATTTATATAAAGCTTTTAATTTTTAAAAGTACATGATGTACATTAACTAGAATCTCACAATCCTTTGAGGTAAGTACTACAGATTTGTTTGTTTGTTTTTTTACTATCTGAAATGTGATTTCATTGGCAGAGGGAGTTCTCCATAAAAAACTCCTCTATCACAGCAGATTGGCTCCTGCTCTGCAATTTAAAATCTTAGAGTGTTACTTGAGGCAAGGAGAGGTTAAGTTGCTTGTCCAGGGTCACATAGCCTATATGAGGCAGAAATGGGACTTGAACTTTGGTCTTGTTAACTCTGAGGCCAGCATTCCATCTACTAAGCCATACTTCCTCTTGGGTTTTATTATCCTCATTGTAAATGTGAAAGCCTAAGGTCAGAATAATTTAAGTAATTTGGCCCATGTCACACAGCTAAGACTCCACATCCAGTACAAGTTAAAATGTGATAAGGGCATTGTGATAGAGCAGCTAGGTGGAACAATCGATAGAGCACCAGGCATGGTGCTCAGGAACACTCATCTTCATGAGTTCGAATCTGACCTCAGACATGTACTAGCTGTGTGACCCTGGACAAGTCATGTAACCCTATTTGCCTCAGTTTCCTCATCTGTAAAAATGAGCTGGAGAAGGAAATGGTGAACTACTTTAGTATCTTTGTGAAGAAAACTCCAAGTGGGACCATGAAGAGTAGGACACAACTGAACAACACAACAACAGAGAATTGGAAAAGTTCAACAAAGAAGAGTAAGAGATGTGGGGAGAAAGTGACCACTTTTATCCAGAGTTCATTTCTACCCATACTTAACATGAGAAGTAGATTGGGTAGTGAGTGGACAAAAAGACCTCAGTACTTTTCCAGCATCAGACACTTATTGGCTACACGGCCCTAGGAGAGTCACTTAATCTCTCGTGAGGATTAAATGAAATAACCTATTTCACATGCTTTGCAAGCCTCAAAGGGTTCTAGAAATGGTGGCTGCTATTATTATGTAACTTATCCCTTAGGAGAAGAAATTGTAATAAGATATGCTGATTACCTTTCTGGTTGCTAAATTTCTGGGGTGAACTTTAAGAATTTAAATTTTCTTGTCCACCGACTTCCATGACTTCCTTTAAAGTCCCGCTAAAATCCCATCTGGGGGCAGCTAGGTGGTGCAATGGATAGAGTACCAGACCTAGAGTCAGGAAGACTCATCTTCTGGAGTTCAAATCCAGCCTCAGGTACTTATGAGCTGGGTGACCCTGGGCAAGTCACTTCACCCTGTTTGCCTCAGTTTCCTTATCTGTAAAATAAGCTGGAGAAGGAAATGACAAATCAGTCCCGAATCTTTGCCAAGAAAGCCCCAAATGGGGTCAATGAAGAGTTGGACACTGGTAGGACTGGTAGAACTAAACAACAACAAAATTCCATCTTCTACAGAAAGCCTTTCCCCAACCCCTTTAAATTCTAATACCTTTCCTCTCTTAATTATTTCTTATTCATCTTGTATACAGTTTGTTTTTATAGATTTGTTTGCTTATTGCCTCCCCCATTCAATTGTGAACTCCTTGAGGGTAGGCACCATCTTTTGCCTCTTTCTGTTATCCCCAGTGCTTAGCACACAGTGGTAATTAATAAATGCTTATTGACTGACTGCAAACATAAGCAAATTATATGTTTGTGTTCTCTTAGTAGGACAGGAAAGACTAGGATGTCATAGATATAGGGGACTCCTAGGTAAAGGAATTCCCTCAACCAATGTGGGTTGGCACTACCACTGTTGCTTATGGTCACAGAGGATTTCCTTGAGGTTAAATGATTTGCCCAGGGTCACACAGTCAATATGTCTCAGAGCAGACCTTAAATCCTGATTTTTCTGGGTTTGAGAGTAGCCTTCTACCCACTACTCCTTGTTGCCTCCCAAAGTAACTATGCACTGGTTGCTTAAAAAAAAAAAGTATAATGATTTTCCTTCAAATTGTCTATAGGGTGTGTCTGTTGGGAGAAGTGTTATGGATGTTTTTATTATTAATCTCCTGGACACAAATTCTATCAACTGTCTACAGTGTTCTGTATATGTATATGTATGTATTTGCATTTATGGTTCTACTCCCCCTCTTAATATATTAATCTGCTTCTCCATTTTCTTCACATCAGCTCTGATTACTCAGATACAAGTGGAAGCCTGGACATACCATTACAGCAATCTAAAGTCATATTCATGGAATGCTTCTCGGAGATTTTGTCAGGCATATTATACAGACTTAGTGGCCATTCAGAATCAAAATGAAATTGCATACCTCAATGAATTTTTGCCCTACTACCCAGAATATTACTGGATTGGGATCCGGAAAATCAATAATGTTTGGACGTGGGTGGGGACCAACAAGACCCTCACAAAGGAGGCTGAGAACTGGGCAGAAAATGAGCCCAATAACAAGAGGAATGACCAGGACTGTGTGGAGATCTATATCAAGAGAATTTCTTCCCCTGGGAAGTGGAATGATGAACCTTGTATGAAAAGAAAAAGAGCATTGTGCTATAAGGGTAATTTTGCCTATTTCTTCTAAATTTGGCTTGTTGGGTTAAAAAACAAACAAACTGGTTTCTCTAAAGTAGTATTAAACACTGTCCCTGTCTTCAGGGAGCTTGCAATCTAATTGGGGAGATAAGCTACAGGTCTACGAAATGATAATCATTTGAGATATACAAAGTATTAGTAATGCTATAAAGACTTATTGAATAGATATGAAGGATTAATATTTGGTGGATAATGTTCAGCTTTTGTCCATCATCAATGGACATAGAATTTGGAAAAATGGGTGGATACTGCAGCAGAAGGGAATCATGGAAGGAAATTCCTAAGATAGTAGATCTTTGACATAGAAATGCAGACAGTTCCTTCTTCCTCCTTGGAAACATTTGATAGTTGCATAGGTAGCTCTCAGTTTAAAGGAGACAAGGGATCGTCCTACCAGGAGAGAAGGAGATAGGCCAGAGAACCTCTGTAATTTTATGAGTAAGAGGAAATCAGTAACATTAAGATATGATTTCCTGCTTCCATACCTCTTCTCACACTGTTTCTTATGCCCAGAATGCCTTTTCTATTCATCTCCATTTCCCCACATACCCCACCAGCTCTACCTAATGACACCCTACTCATTCTTCCTTTAAGTTCCAGGCCAATTGCCATCTCCTACAAGAAGCCTACCTTGAGCCCTCCAGCTGGAAGAGATTTCTCTTTATTTGACTTCATAGACTTTCTGTTGAGAATTTCATTCTCTGCTTCCTTAGAGTAAACAAACATCTGGCCAGGGTGAAGTATGGAAATGACTAGACCCAGGAGCACAATCCTGTCCTACGTCCAGCTATTATTCTGCTGAAGAAATCCCAACATTGTCTGTTCCTTCTTATAAACCGTCCCAGTTCACATCCTATTTTACTCATGAAATTGATTACCTATTCAAATTAGTCATATTCTCAGTCATTTAAGCATGGCTGGCTCAAAACCCCAGGCTATTTTTTAAATATGCCCTTCTTATCAAAACTACATATGTCTTGAATATCTGACTTGGCCTTTTTATCACCTGCACACAACATATTTGGCATGGGTTTGAAATAAGAATAATGCTCTGTCTTGAAACATATTAACTGCTCATGTTGTTTTTGGCTTGAGTAAGCCTCCTCTGCTTGTCTATACCTGAGGTTGCCCACAGATGACCATAGACCTCACAACTAGTTTTTGATTTGGATTTTAAGCTATGATCGATTTCTGGGAAAAGGAACAGTGTCTGCACCTGGGTGATACACTCAAATAGAATATTTGCCTAATGTTGTCTGAAGCACGGGGAGAAACCATTATTCAGGAAAGGCAGTAACATTTCAGATTTAGCAGGAGCAGTTCATGTTTATACAGAACTTAGAAATTTACAAAGAACTTTTTCCACAACAGCTTTGAGAGATTGTATGAGTCTTCTCACAACATTTTCTAAAAAAGGAAACTAAGGTTCAGAAAAGTTGTAGAGAATATTAATAGAAAACAGGGACAGATTTAGAATTGGAAGGGAACTTCAAGGTTGGTTAGCCCAATCCCTTCTTTTTATAGGTAAAGTAGTTTATCCATGGTCACAGTTAGTGTCAGAGATAAAGTCTGAACCTAGGTCCTGTCTACCTGCATTATACTACACTAAAGCCAGATATATTCTTTACTTTCAACCTGGTTTTCCAACTACTACAGATTCTACAACTTGAAAGGGCTCATAGATCCAAAATCCCAACTTGTAAATTTTACTTAATTCAAAAAAAAAAAATAGGACTGCCTGGTATACTGGAACTTGTACTCTCTTTGGTCACAGAATAGGACACTCAAATCAAATATTATTGTACATTGTCAAATGGAAATGAGGATTTTTCTTCGAATGATCAATTTTAGATGATCAGAGGATCACGGAAGAAGGGAAATAAGACTTTGAGAATTAAGTTATTTGTTTAGGCTGTCAGGTCATGTGTTCTTTTTCCAACATCCTTCTGGAATAGGACGAGACTGAAAACAGTTTTGTTTAAAAAAAACCGTCATGTATTCCTTTCAATATAGTCTTTTTGCACTGGCAGACTTTTGGTATGACTCCACAAAGGGTCAATGGATCTCTGAATTCTATCCTATCTTTCAGTCATGATTATACAAGATGGGTCAATCCCATCAATGCAATTCTTGTGTTGGAAGCTCCTGTAATTAAGAATATACCCTTTTATATCTCTTTCACAAGTGCTAATGAGTCTAACCTATCTGTATCCATACAGCCTCCTGTGAACCTTTCTCCTGTAACCAGCATGGAGAGTGTATTGAAACCATTGGAAACTACACCTGCTCTTGCTACCCAGGATTTTATGGACCAGAATGTGAATATGGTAAGGAGAATCTTCCCTTTAATTCTATTTCATCCATTATCATCTCCTACATTAGCAGCAGTAGGCAAAATACCAGGAAAGCATTGATGGAGAACCACTGATGAGGAGGAAGATTAGGCTCAGGGCTCCTTACCACATTGCCTGCAAAATGTCATTCAACACATAGACTTGACCCAAAAGAGCAAAATATTTTATAGTTACAAAAAACATTTCCTCCTAATATCTCTCTGATTTAAGAACACGGATCAAGTAAGACAAAAAGAAAAGGGAAAAACAAAGCAAATGAAAGAGATCACTTTCAAGCTAATTTTGCTCATTTCTGAGTCAATGGCCCATAGCACACCTTGAAATGTGTTTTGATGTGTATAAGCTAGCAAGCTGTGATTGAAAGTCAGTGTGAATAAAACGGCCTCAATTATCTTGTTTTTTATTGAGAATGTGATTTGAGTATTGTAAATTACCTCCCAGTGAAACAATTCCTTTCCCATGTAGGTCAACAATTGTTCTTCATCTTATATTCTTAGACCTTAAAGAAGGTTAAGTTACTAGCTCAGGGTCACACAGTCAGCATGTGTCAAAGGTGAGACTCAAACACAAGTCTTTGTGATTCGAAAGCCAGATCTTTCTCCACTATGCCATGCAGCCCCTCTGCTCTAATTTTGTATTATCTTTCCTGTATCCATACAGCCTTCTGTGAATGAGTAGTACTGATGCTGTGTTTTTCTATAGCTATAGAGTGTAAAGAACTTGACCTCTTCCCTGGCAATATGCACATGACCTGTAACCATCCTCTGGGAAATTTCTCCTACAAATCCACATGTAATTTCTCCTGCATGGAAGGACATAGACTGAATGGGGCAAGCACACTGGAGTGTTCAGCTTCTGGGGAATGGACAGCTGAGATCCCAGAGTGCTCAGGTGTGTACTTTCCATTTGTTTCACATTCCGTGAACAACCGGAATGTTAGAAATGACTGGGCTTTCTCCATAAAAGCAGGGATAAGAGAAATCTATCCTACAGACCACATAGCCATCAGATGGAAATTACTACATAAGATCACTGTTCCAAATCAGTAAGAGAAATGTTCCCGAAACCAGATAATATCCTGGACTTCTAGTGGGATCTCATAAAAGTTAAATCTGGATTCTCAAGTAAAAACTTCAGAAGGGGACTCCTTGACAAATATTCATTTTAAAACAAATTCATCTCTAACAGGAATCTTCTCTGAATTCAATTCCCATAATCTATACTAGCACCTTACACATGGAAAGTGTTTTACAAATGTTTGTTGGATGAATCAATGAATTATAACCATTGATATCAATCTACCCAGGGTCCCTAAAAGGCAAATTAAAAAAAAGAAGGGAATTTGCAGCCTTCTCTGTCTACACTTACACTCACCTGTCCATTTCCTTGTAAAGTGCCCCAAAGGTTAATAGAATGGTATGTAACTTCTAAGGGACCTATATAATATAATCTTTCACCATTGCTGTTTCTTTAGTCATTGAGTGCCCAGCCTTGAAGAGTCCTGAAAAAGGGAACATGAACTGCCTGAAGGAAAACTTTCACCAGTCCAGCTGTAGCTTCAGTTGTGAAGAGGGGTTTAGATTAAAAGGGGAAAAAGTGGTCTGGTGTACAGCATCTGGAGCCTGGACAGCACCAGTCCCACTATGTGAAGGTGAGTCTGAGATACTCATGGAGATGTGATAGCCCACTACTCCTAGTAAGTCACATGGATAAGGTCTGAATGACATCATTGAGCGTGGGTAGGATTTCTAGTAATGAAACCTGCTTCTATCGGCCACTTAGTCACATCCTTAGACTCCATGGCCCTCTGGGACAGTGAGAGGGTAGCTGGCTTTGGAAAGAAAAGACCCTGAGATATCATGGGAAAACATAAGAAGTGTAAGAGCTAAAGCATCCAGGGGTAGAAGAAGATGGGAAAGTGCAGGAGGAAAAATTGCTGTATATTCTAAAACCTTCAGGTTACTATGAAGAAGGATTTGGACTCCAGGCTCACCTGTCCAGATGGTCTCTCCAATTAGTAATAAAGTGCTTATATAGTGCCTTAAAGTATTCAAAGCTCTTTACAGTTATTATCTCATTTGAGACTCACCACAACACTGGGAGAGAAGTGACTTGCCCAGAGTCATGCAGTTAGTAAGTATCTGAGGCTGGATCTGAACCCAGATCTTCCTGACTCCAGATTCAGTGCTCTAACCACTGCACTACCCAGCTGCTTGGTTCTTACAGTCTATTCCCATAGACTTCCCCTTCACAGGAGATACTCCACCTCTGTTCTCTGCTTAAACGTAGCCTTTTTTTCTTTAGCAATGATCCATTTATTCTTGCATGTTTGATATAGCTGTGAGAGGCCCAGACCTGAAAGTCCCCAATGGAGACACCATGTTTACACTCACATGTTGTCTTTGCATACAATTCCACCTGCAAATTCTCTTGCCAACCTGGTCATGGCAGGTCACCAATGCTAACCTGCCGAGATGCACCTTTCTACTGGCAGCTCCAAATAGGGCCTGAGAAGAAGCTCTTTCCATTATCTCCCCCACTCACCATCCCAGCTCCAACAGGTCACTTTAGTCATGAATGAGAGATTAGATGGTCATGGGACTAGCAACAACACAATGGTGGAAGGAAGCAAGAATTAATGGTCTTTGGCTATTTGGAGCACGTCTATGCAAAACAATACTGAGATGAAGATGAAATGGTTACAATCACAAGTCAACTACATAAGATACAACAAGTTGAATATTCAGTTTTATCACCTTTCCCATAGTGGATGCTTTATAAATGTTGGTTGAATTGATTTATTGAACAGGGACAGTCAATGTGGGATATATCAAAAAAGGCTTAAAACCACATGTCAAAAGACAGGTTCAATCTATAAAGATGCTTTTATGAATGATACCATTACATGCCCAAGTTATTCCTATATGAACTGAATCTCCTCCTAAATCCAGGATTTGTCTGTTAAGGTATTAGGATGTTGCAATCTATGTGCTATGCACACCAAATTTGTCACAATCACACACAGCGATATCCAGCTAGTATGCTGAATACATGAAGAATGTGCTTTAAATTCTTCTATGATGGGAAAAACTCACCACTCTCAAAACAAGAAGAAAAACGAAAAACCCTTCCTCCTGTTCTTGGTAGCTCTGAATACCAGAGAAGAATGTAAAGGTATTTCCCAAGCCAATGAAATCACAGATCCTTAGGTTATTGATACAATGATTGCCTCCAATGCCTAGAGTAGTATTCTATACACAGAAGGTGCATAATAAATGTTTCCCACTGTTGTTAAACACAGTACCTTAATTCAGTGAATGTTTTTCCATTAGCCATCACTTGTGATCCATTGGAGAGTCCTGCCCACGGAAGCTTGAGTTGCTCCTCATCTCTGACAGAATCTCAGTATAATTCCAGATGTTCATTCCAGTGCGCTGAAGGATTTGTGCTAAAAGGAGCAGAGACCACTGAGTGTGACATGTCTGGAGCCTGGACGGCCCCAGCCCCAGTTTGTCATGGTACAGGGATATTTTCTTGTTTTGTCTGTTTCTCTACTTTAGTGAAAGCATCGTGTCATTATGGTATTAATAAGAACAATAATGTAGTTGGCACAACATTTTAAGATTTGAAAAGTATAAAAGTCTAGATTGTCTCGCTTGATCCTCACAAATGTGGCACAGGTGCTGTTAGTATCCCTACTTTATAGACAAGGAAACTGAGACTCAGAAAGCGTGAATGACCACTAAGGTCCCTTCCAACTCTCGACTTGTGACCCTACAATTCTATGACTTTGCCTCAATCCCTCTTGAGTTTCTGTAGAATGGAGATAATGATACCTGCCTTTCTCACCTCACAAGATAGTTATGAGTTTTAAATTGTGAAATGCTTTCGAAACATATAGTATGATTATAATTGTATATGTTTAGTCCCATTTTATAGAAATACAACTGAGGCACAGACAAGGCAATGAGATTTCATGATTATATCACTGGTGCTCCATACAAAAGTCATTTGGTATCAGCACAGTATTGTCATTCCTTTATTCTACCATGATACCTGGGGCCACTTAGATGACCTTTCTGTACCTGTTTACATGGCTATAAAAATGAAATTAAGTAGCCACCATCCATCATCAAGGGATGACATGAGGCCTAATGGGATATAATAAGCAGTACTTAGATGATATTTAGATCTTTGAGCTCCTCAAATGGAATTTCAAAAAGTTATTCAAGCTACCCCTTCACCTTCAATCAGGTGATTTTTCACTTACCATGGACAACTCAAAATCCCCTTTCTTACCCAGATTCTCTGCCTCAGTGTCAAACCTGATTCATCATTCTCACTCATCTCACCTATCCAGTCAATTGTAAAACCTTGAGATTTCTTTTCCCACATCTTTCCCATGTTTCCCTTTCTATCTGCTCCTATAGCTACCCCCAGCTTGAGCCCTCATCCCCCCTCACCTGGACTATTGCAAAAGCCTCCTTCTTGGGTTCCATATCTCAAGTGTTTCCCTACTCCAAAGCATCCTCCACAGTCGTCAAAATGATTTTCTCTTAAGGTCTGATCATCTCATCCTCCTTTAATTAATAAACTTCGATAGCTCCCTCTTACTCTAGGATCAAATATAATTTTCTCTGTTTGGAAATGAAAGGCCTTCCCTTCCTGTTATCTCAGTCCTCTCACATATTCCACTCTATTCACTTTACAATTCATCACATCCTTGTCTATCTGCTGCTCCTTATATAGGGCTCTATCTCCCAAATCCTTACCTTTCCACTGACTATCCCTCTTGGTTAGAATAGCCTCCTTCCACATCGCCTCTTGTGTGGAAACCCTGGCTTCCTTCAAGACTCACCTCAGGCACCATACTTGGCAGGAGGCCTTTTCCAGTCTCTTCCCACCCCCAGCTTCTAGTCTCCACTCCTCTAAGGCTGCCTTCTATATACAGGTAAACTTGGGTTCAAATTCTACCACAGTTAGCATGTGATCTTGGGCAAGTCTCAATTTCCTTGGGTGTAAAACTAAGAGGTTATACTAGAAGACCTCTGAGGTGCCTCGCACCTCTAAATCCATGATCCTATAAGCCTATATTCTGAAGGTCCCCACAATGATGGCCTCACACACACAGACCTCTACCTCTCACTTCTTGGCCTTTGTACCATCTACCCATAATATTTGGGATGCTTTTATTGATCTTTTCCTCCTCCTCTTTCTCCTCTTCCTCCTTCCTCACTTGTCCAGGGTCACACGCTATTAAGTGTCAAATATCTGAGGCCAGATTTGAACTCAGGTCCTCCTGATTCCAGGGCTGTTCTTAGTCCACTGTGCTACCTAGCTGTCCCCTAGTCTTACTTCTAAGAGTAACCAGAGTTCCCTCCATCCCCCAAAAGCATCAGAGGTAACCCTTCCTGGAGTAACTATTTCCTAGCACGCTTCGCAAAACATCTTTTACATGAGAAGATCTTTGATGACATTGGTGTAGGCATTCCCTCCCCCAGTGCAGATTGCAATCCCTTCTCATCCTCCTTAATACAAGAGCTCTATAGTTGCTGGAACACCCCCCCCCCCCCAATAGAAATCAAATCTCATGGCAAACTTGCTGCTGATTCAACTCTCTTCAAAGAGCACTAATTAACCCTTATGCTGTGGACAGCATAGTGGGTGCTATCTACTCTGTCCACAGTGGATACAAGAGAATAAATAACTTGCCTATATAGTCAGGGTAAACAACCCAATTCTGGATCCTATGACCTTGACCTTTAAGAGAACCAAGGGCAAAGAAATCAATGAACATTTTTACATTTATAATTAGGTGGCACAGTGGATAGAGTGTTGGGCCTAGAGTCAGGAAGATCTGAGTTCAAATCCAACCTTAGACACATACTACCTGTGTGACCCTAAATCATTTAACCTGTCTGCCCCAGTTTTCCCATCAATAATATGGGAATAATAACAACACCTACTTCCCAAGATTTTGAAGATCAAATGAGATCACTTTTAGCCTAGTGCCTGCCACAGAGTAGGCGCTATTAATCCCCCCTTCCTTCTTCCTCCCTCCCTTTCTTTCTCAGTTAAACAGTGCCAGGAACTGAGTGCTCCCATCAAGGGACACATGAGCTGCTCTCACCCTTTTGGAAACTTCACGTACCAGTCATCGTGTAACTTCACATGTGAGGAAGGATTTGTCCCACACGGCCCACGAGTGCTGCATTGTTTGGATACTGGAAGCTGGAGCTCTCCACCACCACTCTGTGAAGGTAAGGGTGCTCCTTTTTCTAACATCTAGGCTGACATCTGAGATATGGATAAAAGCCAATGGCTTAGCATCTTAAAAGCACTGGACTTCCATAGCCACACAGGTCCTAGGGAGGGCAGGACACAGGGAAGGGTAGCAAGAAATGTACTTCACAGTTCAGCACTGCAAAATATAGTGATAGAAGGGCAGGGAGAAGTCATAGGTCTGAGCTGCAAACATGCTCTAAAACATGTGTAATACTGGGGTGATATGGACTCGGGAGGATTACAAAGAAGCAGGAAACCAGTGAAGAGAGAGGGAGAGCATAGCCCAGCTGGAGGAACAGAGACAGCCTGAGTGATTAAACCTTCATTGTGCCTCCAAGGAGCCCCAGCACACTTTGTACATACTATAACCCTCTTTGTGAAGTAGGATGTGCTTTTAATGGCCCTTGTTTAATAAATAAGGAACCTGAGACAATGAGATAAAGGAAGCCATTTCCTCAACATCCTTCAGTGGTTCCAGAGTACAGTAGGCACAAGAGTCCAAGTGTCTTAAATTCTGTCTCCTAGATTAACATCTTCCAGAACCTAATATATACATATGTATATAGCTATAGGTTGGCTGTCCTGATTGTTTTTACCCTCACCATTCTACTCTATCCATTGACTCCTCACAGGGTCTTAACTATAGAGCTGGAAAAGAATTTGAGGGCCATCTAGTGCAACTCTCTCATTTTACAGTTGAGGAAACTGAGATACAGAGACTTTAAATGGTTTTTTCCAAGATCACTTGTCTAATAAATACTAAAGGTGGGATTTGAACTCATGTCTTCTGACTTCAGTGCTTTTTCCGCTAAATAGCACTGTTGTCTCTACTTACATTGGCAATAAATATTTTAGTTCTTTATACTGTTACGTTCTTAATATTCACCTTTGTTAGGTTTGTTTGTGCTAAAGTGAGTTTGGTGAGGGCAGAGATGATGTATCCTTCCTTAATTTGTATATCATCTAGTAGAATCTTTGTTGCTATTCAGTTGTTTTAAGTTGTGTCTGACTCTTTGTGACCTCATTTGGAGTTTTCTTCACAAAGATACTGGAATGGTTTGCCATATGAGGAAACTGAGGCAAACAGGGTTAAGAGACTTACCCAGGGTCACACAGCTAGTATCTAAGACCAGATTTGAACTCAGGTGCTCTATCCACTTTGCCACAGTGGAATCCTAAATAAAAACAAAAAGAGGGAGTTACCTTTTTTTTTTCTTTTAGCGATGGATCACACACTCCAAGCCGATTTTCAGGGCCGTATACGGGTGAACATGGTATTAAGGAGCACCCACATAGCATCCTGGAGCCCACCAACTTACAAAGAAGCAGGACACTGGTGAGGGGATAGGGAGGGCATAGCCCAGCTCTGACTGGTGAGATGCTGCTTACCCAGAGTCAGGAATCACTTTTCCTTTTCAGTGCTGATTTCTCTCTCATTCCCCATTCTATTTCTACCCCAACTGTTGCTATCAGAATGCAAAGCCATGGGGCGGCTAGGTGGTGTAGTGAATAGAGTACCAGCCCTGGAGTCAGGAGGACCTGAGTTCAAATTCAGCCTCAGACACTTAACACAAAAGAAAACTAGTTGTGTGACCTTGGGCAAGTCATTTAACCCCAACTGCCCTTTTTCCAAAAAGCAAAACAAACAAACAGAATACAAAGCCATAATACACTGGGAAATACACTTCTGGGAATTTTTTTCTTTTCCTTTTTCAGTTTGTATGGATGTTGTCTACAATGTTGTCTTACAATAAACACACTTTCTACTGAAACAAAAGTTTAAGAATTTGAGACAAAGTGACGATTTTGAGATGTTATTTATGTAACTGAGAAAAGGCAATTATTAAGGAAGGGTGAGAAAAATTTCCTGAAAGTCTCAAATAGTTTAGAGACCCAGTTCTCCCATGTCCCTGAACAAGATGATCAATGGGAAATTTACCTTCGAATATCTCAGGTCTGAAGATTCCTATTGCTCACAAAGTGGAAACAGTAGCTAGGTAGCAGAGCTTTGCACTTGGAGTCAAGAAGACCTGATTTCAAATCCTCCAACACTTATCGGCAACCTCAACCTGGGCAAGTCACTTAACCTCTCTCAATCTCAGTTTTCTCATCTGTAAAATGGGGGTGACTGGGCTGTAGGAACTGACCAGGAGAAGAGTGTTGGTGGGAAGATATATGCCAGTCCT
>CM053586.1:314444397-314476569 GCA_028646515.1 Pseudochirops corinnae | reverse complement strand
TTATTTTCTTTAGTCAGGTTGTTGACTCTCTTATCATGATTTTCTTGCATCATTCTCATTTCTCTTCCCAATTTTTCCTCTACTTCTCTTATTTGGTTTTCAAAATGCTTCTTAAGCTTCTCTGTGGCTTATAACCAGTCTACATTTTTCTTGGAAGCTTTTGGTGCAGGAGTTCTGACTGTGTTGTCTTCCTCCCATTCCATGCTTTGATCCTTTTTGTCCCCAAAAAAGGAATCTAAAGTTTCATTGCTGGGTTTGCTTTGCTTCCTTTGCCTACTCTTGTTGCCAGTCAATTACTTGACTTTTAGGTTCAGTAGAACTCTGCTTTCAGAGGGCAGAGCTCTGTCCCAAATTGCTGGGGTTTTCACAGCTGCTGGAGCTAGTAAGAGGCCACTATTTCTGCAGCGCCCACCAGCTTTGGCTCCCTGAAAATGCACCTCAGGACCATCACCCAAGACCACAATCCCAATCCAGGCAGCTCAAGGCAGGAACACTTAGCCTCTGAATGACCTCTTGGCCTCCTTGCAATCTGCAGGCTGGGAACTTCTGAAGCAGCCACATGGAGGTGGCTGCAGTGCCACTGCTTCAGCCACTTCTAGCCCTGGGACAGTCAAATGGACCCTTTCCCCCAAATTTATCCAAGTTCCACTGACCTTTCACTTAGTCCTTGTTTCTTATGGGTTGGTAATTCTGGAAAACACCATGGATTCCGGTGATTCATGCTCCAGCAAGAGCTTGTTCTGGTGGCCCAAGGGCTCCAGCTGCAGGTTCATGTGGTGCTGGTCTGGGCCCCCAGTGCATTGCAATGAACCCCTTCCTCTCTGCCTGCCAGGCTGCCTTCAGTGGGAGCTTTGTTACCCTGTCATTTTGTGAGTTCTGGAGCTTTAAAATTTGTTTAGAGTCATATTTTATAGGTATTTGAGGTGGTTATTGGGAGAGCTGCAGAGTTTTGCTGCTTCTATGCTGCCATCTTGACTCCACCCCTGAGATAGAGGATTTTCAATCATTATTGTTGAAAAGTCCAGAGCTGAATAGAAAATTTGACTTCAAAAACAAGACTCAAGAAAAGCATAAAAAGGTAAACAAAAAAGGAAAATCCTAAGAGACTTAATAAGGTTAAACTGTTTACATTCCTACATGGGAAGATGATATTTGTAACTCATAAGACCTTTCTCATTTTTAGGATAGTTAGAAGGACCATATATAAACAGGTGACACAGGTGTGAGTTGAATATGAAGGAATGGTATCTAAAAAATAAAATTAAGGGGTGAGAAAGGAATATACTGGGAGAAATAGAAAGGGAGAGGTAGAATAGAGTAAATTATCTCATATAAAAAAGGCAAGAAAAATTTTTTGCAGTGGAGGGAAAAATGGACGAGGTAACGGGGAATGAGTGAACCTTATTCTCATCAGAATTGATCCAAAGAGGGAATAATATACATACTCCATTGGATATAGAAATCTATCTTATCCTACAGGAAAGTAGGAGAAGAAGAGTTTAAGAGAAGGGCAGGAAGTTGGTGATAGAATAAAGGGCAGATTGGGGCAGGGGGTAGTCAGAAGCATAACACTTTTGAGGAAGGACAGGATGAAAGGTGAGAGAGAATAAAATAAATGGTGGGGGAGGAGTAGGATAGAGGAAAATCCAGTTAGCAATAGTAACTGTGAAGAAAATTTTGAAGCAAGTTTCTCTGATAAAGGCCTCATTTCTCAAACATATAGAGAACTGAGTCAAATTTATAAAAATAAGAGCCATTCCCCAGTTGATAAATGATCAAAAGATATGAACAGTTTTCAGATAAAGTAACCAAAGCTATTTATAGCCATATGAAAAAATACTCTAATTCAGTATTGGCTAGAGAAATGCAAATTAAAACAATTCTGAGGTACTACCTCACACCTATTAGATTAGCTAATAGGACAGAATAGATAAATGACAAATGTTGGAGGGAATGTGGGGAAAATGAGACTTTAATGCACTGTTGGTGGAGTCGTGAACAGATTCAATCATTCTGTAGAGCAGTTTGGAACTATGACCAAAGCACTATAAAATCATGCATACCTTTTGACCTAGCAATTCCACTGCTAGGTCTGTATCCCAAAAGAGATTAGGAAAAAAAAAAAAGAAAAGGACCTATATGTACAAAAAATTTTATAGCAGCTCTTTTCTGGGGGTGAAGAATTAGAAGTTGAGGGGATGTGCTTCAATTAGAGAATGACTAAACAAGTTGCACTCTATAATTATGATAGAATACTGTTGTGCTGTGAGAAATGATGAGCAGGATGCTCTCAGAAAAACCTGGAAAGACTTGCATATGCTCATGCAAAGTGAAATGTACTGTGTACAAAGTAACAGCAATATTATTGTAAGATGATCAGCTGTGAATGACTTAGCTATTCTCAGCAATACAGTGATCCAGGACAACTCTGAAGGACCTATGTTGAAAAACGCTGTCCATTCCCAGAGAAAGAATTGTTTGTGTCTGAATGCACATTGAAGCATACTTTTTCTTGAGTTATTTTTCTTGTCTATGTTTTCTTTCACAATATGACTATTATGAATATGTTTTCATGACTACACATGTATAACCTATATGGAATTGCTTGCCTTCTCAATGAGGAAACCTGGGGAGGGAGGAAGGGAAATAATTTGTAACTCAAAGTTTTAAAAATAAATGTTGAAATTTGTTTTTAATATCTAACTAGGGAAAAATAAAATACTAAATGAAATAATTAAAAAAGAAATCCTTCCCCTATCTATAGATCTGAACCATACTCCTTTACTTTGTTTATGGTGTTATTCTTTATGTCCAAGTCATGTACTTATTTGGAGCTTATCTTGACATATGACATGAGGTGGTCTGTACTTATTTTCTATACCTAGTTTGCTTTCCAGTCTTCTCAGTAGTTGGTTTTGGGTTGGAGGTTGTTTGTTTTTTGTCAAATGGTGAATTTTTGTGCCAGTAACTGGGATCTTTGGGTTTATCAAGCCCTAGATCAGTGTACTCATTGGTTTCTATACGTTGTGCACTTAATCTGTTCCACTGATTAACCTCTCTCTTTCTTAAACAATTCCAAATTGTTTTGATGATTACTGCTCTGTAGTATAATTTCTGGAACTGTTAGATCCCTTCCCATTTAAAAAAAATTAATTCCCTTGATAGTTGGTTTCTCCAGATGAATTTTATTATTTTTTCTAGCTTTATGAAGTCATCTGTCAACTACTGTAGTAGTTTGATTGGCAAGGCACTAAACAAACAAAGTAATTTAGGTAGCATTGTCATTTTTGTGATATTGACGCAACTTCCTCATGAACAAGTAATGTTTCTCCATTGATTTAAATCTTTCTTTATTTGCATAAAGAATGTTTCCCATGTGTATTCATAATGTGTCCTGGAGGTTGGACTTCTCTAAGTATTTCATATTTTATGCAGTTATTTTAAACAAAATTTCTCTTCCCATACCTTCCAGATGAATTTTATTGGTAAAATACAGAAACACTAGTGATTTATGTGAATATATTTTATGTCCTACAACTTTGTTGATTCATTTGTTTTGATTAATTATTTTTAGTTTACTCTTCAGGGTTCTCTAAACTTTTACATCATCTGTAAAACACTAATTTTGTTTCCTCTTTGCCTATGCTTATTTCCTCAATTTCTTTTTCTTCTTTTATTGCTATTACTAGCATATCTAGTAGTACAGTGAATGGTAATGGTGATAATAGATTGGTCTTGTTTTACTTTTGATCTTATTGGATAGGCCTCTTAGTCAATCCCCATCACAGATAATGCTAACTCTTTGTTTAAATAAATACTACTTATCATATTAAGGAAAAATCTATTTATTTCTATGCTTTATAATTTTTTTTTGAGGGAGGAAGGCAAGGCATTTGGGGTTAAGTGACTTGCCCAAGGTCACACAGCTAGTAAGTATGTCAAGTGTCGGAGGCTGGATTTGAACTGAGGTCCTCCTGACTCCAGGGCCAGTACTCTATTCACTGTGCTACCTGTTGTTGTTGGTTTTTTTACAGGAATGGGTGTTGTCAAAAATGGGCATTGAAAGGTTTTTTTTGCATCTATTGATGTTTTGTTCTTATCAATATGGTCAATTATGTGCATAATTTTCCTAATATTGTACCATTCCTCTATGCCTGGTATAAGCCCATATCAGTCATAGAGTCAAATCTTCATAATGTGTTTTTATCCTCTTTGCTAATATTTTAACTTAAATTTTTATATCAGTATTTATTAGGGATATTAGTCTGTCATCCTTTCATATTCAATTTTTTGCCAAGTCCTATTGATTTTTATCTTTGTAACATCTCTGGAATATGACCTCTTTTCCCCTCTGATGCTTTGACCTCCCTAGTGTACAACGTAGATTCCTTAGTTAAAAAACTTTAGTAACTCCCTATCGCCTCTAGGATCAAATATAAAATCTTCTCTGACATTCAAAGCCCTTCACAACCTGGTTCCCTTCTACTCTTCCAATCTTTTTACACTTTACACCCTACCACATTGACGCTGACCCTCCTTGCTGTTACTCAAACAAGACATTCCATTTCCTGACTGGGCATTTTCAGTGGCTGTTCCCAGTACCCAGGTCGGAGCAATGTTAGAATGCCATGAAAAGAGAAAAGACATTGGAGGAATATGTGGCTCACCATACAACTAGTGAATGTCTAAGACTGGATCTGAACTCAGGTCTTCTTCACTCCAGGTCTAGAGCTCTATCCACTGTACCACCTGGCTGACACTTAGTCCAACCCTCTCATTTTTGATCACTCATTCCCAAGTCTGTGCCACTCTACTAATTTATTATGTGTAAGCTCGCTCTTCTCACTGATATTCTGTGAATTTGTGGCCGAGTATTTCTCAGGTTTGTATGAGTAAATGTTTTTTCTTTGAGCCAATTGTGTCAACTGAGTAACTAGGAAAGGAAAATTCAGTGACATTCAATGGTGCTCATGACCTCAGAGTGCCTTGAACATGAGGTAGTAATCCCCCAGGGGACCTTAAAGGCATATTGGGAAGGATATTCCAAAAGAAACACTACATGACCAAAAATGGAAAAGATTTAATGTTTCTAGCAAAGTATTTTCTCTTTCACTTTCAGTGGAGGCATCATATCTGAGCCCTGATATTATAGTCCCCAGTTGTTGGATGAGGAAGAAGAAAGAATACTAAAGAAAACAAAGATAGGAAGAGTAGCTGGACTAGGCACAAAAGGTCTGTGCTAGAAGCAGCAGAACTTTGAGGGTGTTGAGGGATTAATTCTTAGAAAGAGGGGGCGATACCAATCCCTTGGAAGCAATCACAGAAATTAAGTGCTTGAGAAACCATTAACCCTTATGCTTACTTTTCCATTGGTAGAGAATCTTTATGAGAATGGGCCAAGAATTCATCAAGAAGAGGGGAAAATACTGATTTTCCTTCGATTAGAGAATGCTTTTAATTACCTCCGATTTCCTCCTCATTTCTGCTTCTTAGAATCCTTAACTTTCTTCAAAGCTCAAGTCACTGCTAGCTTCTACTGGAAGCCTCTCCTGATCCCTCATCTTCTGGAAATTACTGTATAGATTTTGTATTGGCAGTTCTTCACTGCTCAGATGATATTCATCAGGCTCAGCAGGATTCTCTACCCTGTCTTTTAGGTGGTTTACAATTTCAGTTCTTGGAAGATGGCTATCCTATCACTGAGAGTTATATAGCATCATCAGAAAAAAAAAAAAGATTGATGTTAAAAGATTGGATTCTGGTTGAGGGGAACCATAGGATCATGACCCTTGATCTGTTGGAGATCTCAGGGGAATTATGTTAATTATTATTAGAAATAACAGCTTATATGTAACACCTATTACATGACCAGCCCTGTGCTAAGCACCTTACAAATATTATTTTATTTTATCCTTGCAACAATGCTGGGAGGTAGGTGCAATTATTAGTTAAGTAAGAGGTTAAGTGACTTGCTTAGGGTCACACAACTAGTAAGTGACTGAGACTGAATCTGAACTCAGATCTTCCTGTCTCCAGGTCTAGAGCTCTATCCACTGCACCACCTGGCTGACATTTAATTCGATCCCCTGGTTTTACAGGTAAAGAAACTGAGGCCCCAGGGAAGTTAGAGGACCTGCCTAAAGTCATGCAGGAAATGGGCATCAAGTAGATTATGAATTCACTGACTCCAACTTTCAGTGCCCTTTTCACTGTCTTTTAACTGTAGCTAATATATTGCTACTATTCTATTTGATACTGGTGTCATTCGGCATTTGCTAATTCCATTTTTAAAAATGTCTCCCCTGTCCTTAAAAATATTTGACAGCAGAAGTATCACAGAGCTGCCTATTTGTTAAAATTATTTAGAACCTCCAACAGTGTTGCTAACATTACATTACAATGAAGAGAATAGACAGGAAAAACAATGAATTATATAACGTCGCTTGCCTGGAAGTAATTAAATCAAGTTTAATTTTTAAATTCTCAAATAATTCTATGATACTGACTCCTGATAAGAGAGAATTGTTTTAGCCAGTAGAATAATAGCTACCCTGGGAATTTACTTTCTTTTGAACAATTATTAGGCAGGAAAAGACTTCCTGTTGAATTTTTACTTGAAAGAATTGTTTATGCTCTAAATGTGCTGAATAAGTTATCTTCCTCTCTGGACTCCCGTTCATTGTTCACCATTTCTTTATTGAGATAGCTATCTCCATGTCAATTATCACCTATTACTGTCACAAGATGATACATACTGATGGAAAATGATGGTGTATCTGCAGGAGAGTAGTTTGCTGATTGGTCACTCATGTAGCCATGTAATATTCTGCTCCTAGGGGGCTTTGGGGAAGATTCATTGGGATGCCTTTTGAGCTGCTCTGCCATTCTACACCATGTAGAGGAAGAAGAATGTTTTCCACCTCTCAGGCCCCTGGCCTTAACTCTGTCTCACCATACTTCTTGGCCATGGCCAGGTATAACCACTGACCTTAAACTGGGAAAAGTGACTGACCAAAAGCAGAGCAGGAAAGTGATTCTCCTGGACTTGGGTTATTAGCTTCTCTCTGTCCCAGTACATGAGTTCTATTATGTTGATCTATTTACTTCTCATTTAGTAGCAGGAACTGGTAGATATCTCAGTTCTTCAGAAAATTAGGAGATAGATGGAATCCTGCTTTGTTTCATTCTGTATTCTGAGGGTTGCATTTCAAAGATCCATTTAGAAACAAAGAGGAAACACATGATGTTTAAAGAAGGGAGGGAAGAAGGAAGAAAGGAAGGAAGAAAGGAAGAAAGGAAGGAAAAGGAGGAAGGAGAGGAAGGAAGGAAGAAAGGAGGGGAAAGGAAGGGAAGAAGAAAGAAAAAAGGAAAGGGAAGAAAGGAAAAAAGGAGCAAATGAACGAAGGAAGGAATGAAGGAAGGGAGAGAAGGAAACAAGCATTCATTTAACACCTCCTATACGTCAGCCACTATGCTAAATCAAGCTACTAATGAAAAAAGAGCATGTACATAATTATGGTAGAAAACAGGAGGAATGCAGGCTTAATTGGAGCAAAATACTTAAATGTCAATATAGCAAGATCCTTGTTCTCAAAGGTGTGGGTATTCTTGCCATTGATGCTCTTCATAGCCCTCTCCTTACTTTATTAGACATTCTTTGTGACTCATGGCTGAAAGAAAACGTCATTATCTGGTGTCCAATTTTCTGGTGATTAATTTCTCTGAATTACCTAGGATGCTGCTCAAACACCAAAGCTGTTGACTTCAAGCCCCATGCTCATAGTATGTTCCCTGTGGTAGGGCCTGCTGGGATGTAGGCTCTATTGTCAGAACATTAGAGTACCTAGTATGCTAATGTGGAGGCTTATGTATGACTTAAGTAAAGAAATGTTTTTTATGGGACCTACAGATTATTGGTATAGGATGCACTCAATATGGAAATACCTTCTACCAGTGCTGATTACATCTGCCCTGAAAATCCTAAGTTACTTGAGGGCACTGAAGGGTTGAGTGACTGCCAAGATCACACTGCCAGTATGTGTAAGAAGCAGGACCTGAACCAAGGACTTCTTAAATCCAAGGCCAATTTTGCCACAGCATCCTCCTCTACAGTAGCAATTATCTCTCTGAATTATATTAATAACTATAATAATAAATGTAGTTATAACTAGAGGTTTGTTATCTAGATTAATTTTGTCTAGCTGTATGACAGTGTTTTTCTAGTTTAGTTTCTAGTTTTCTGGTTTTTCTAGTTTGATCAAATATAGTTGACCTTAAATAAAGGCTGCACCTCAAGAATGGGATCTTTGAAAAAAGAAAGAAGTATAGTTATATACTGAGAAATAGCATTAATCAGAAACACAACTCAGGTTTTATACTGGTGAAGTCATTATTTGGATCATGCTCCCTATTTCATAGGCTCAAAGATTTAGAGCTGAGAGGAACCTTGAAGACCATCTAAGACATTCCTCACATTTTTAGGTAAGAGAACTGATGGATCAGTGACTTGTGTAAGGTTATGTAGCTACAGTAGTTGTTGGTGACTAGGACGAGAGTTCAGTCATGCAGCTAGTATGTGGACAAGAATGAAATGACTGAACAACAAAAGGAGAAGAGCCCAAGACTGTGACCAAGGCTCTCTTCACTTGCTCATACTGCTTATTTCCATTGCAACTTGGAAAGAATCATATGTACAGGAGGTGGTGGGTTGAGATGAAACATATTTTTGGAACCATGGAGGGCACCCTGCCCAGTGTTTGTGCAGTCACAGGACTTCTGTTTTTACTCACCAAGGAAACAGAGGCCCATTTAGAACACAAAGTATGTTAAGCCATCCTCCTTAACAGGAAACAATGCAATTGTTACCCAACTAGACATTCTGCTTTTCTCATTCAGAGTATATATTCAGCAAAAGGCAAATTTTCCCCCTGTTCTTTCCCTGACAATTGCAATTTTTGGCTTTTTTTCCTTCTTTCTTCCTTTTCTTCTTCCCTTTATTCCTTCCTTTTCTTCCTCCCTCTCTTTTCTTTCTTCTCCTTCCTTCCCTATTCTCTCCATTCCTTCTTTCTTTTCTTCCATCAATCCTCTTTCCTCCCTTCATTCTACCCTCCCTCCCTGTCTTCCCTTCCTTCCTTCCTCCCTCCCTCCTTTCCTTCTTTCCTCCTTTCTTTCCACTTTCCCTTCTGCCCTTTGACATCCTTCTGTCTTTTCTTAAATTTCTATGCTTTGGTTGGAAAGCAAAGACCTTAGGAAACAATGTCCATCAGGGCAACTATTGGGTGGGACTAGGGCTGGGGTTTGCCTTCTTATCTAACTGAAGTCTTTTGTAACATTAGTGTGGTTCTTTTCTGATGAATTGCTAGAGATAGTGTGCATTCCTCTGCCAACTGCTCAGTTGTAGGGTTCATTAGGCATGAAGCAACTGTTGCAGAAAGGGTTAAAGATTAAGCAACAATTCAGGCATATTTACAATCTCCTTGAGAACTGAAACTGTTGGCTTTTTTTCATCTTCATACCCCTAATGTAGAGCAGTGTCTCACACCTAGTAGGCATTTGCTAAATGTTGGTTGAGTGTTGTTCAGTTTAGATGCTCAGTTCATGATCATGACATCCATGTGGGAGCTGTGTTCTCCTAGCCTGAGAAGGTGATGTGATTTAGTGGGGGAGCACTGGAATTGGAACCTGGATGTCTTTTAGTCTTAGCTCTCACACTTTCTACTATGTAAGGGCAAGTGACCTCTTTACTAGCTGCATGGCTGGGGGCCAGTCACTTCATCTCTCTCAGCGTCAGTTGCTTCATCCATAAAATCGAAGATGCTAATACTTGCCCTACATACCTCACAATGTAGTTGTGAGGAAAGTACTTTGAAGACTGTAAAGAGCTCTATGTGTGATCATTAGACCTAGAAGAGATGTTGGAGGTCACTGAGTTCAATTCTTTAATTTTACAGATGAGGAAACTGAGGCCCAGAGAAGGACAGTGACTTCACAAGACCGTAGGCCGTCTTGAAGCTAGAAGGGAATCTTAGAGTTCAGCTAATCCAGAGCAGAATTACTGTTTTACAAATAAGGAAACTGAGGCAAGAGTGATCAAATGACTTACCCAAGGTCATACAAGCAACACATGACAGAAACAGGATTGTAATCCAAGTTCTCTGACTCCAAACCCAAGGCTCTCACCATTAACATTGGTCATGTTTGTCTCTAAGTATGTTTTTGAAAGATGTGAAGGGCATCTGTTTAATTATTTGGCAGGTGCTTTCTGTGCCATGATCCTGGGTTCTTCTGTGTAGGCAGAGAATCAACTACCTGGAAGAGTCCTCTACAGTGTGACTTTAAGGAGAGATAGATAGATGATGGATAGATGGATGGATGGATGGATGGATGGATGGATGGATGGATGGATGAAGATAGCTAGCTAGTAGGCATGTAGGTAAGAAGGTAGTTAGGGAGAACATTTATTAAGCCCATGCTATATGTCAGAAACTGTGCTAATCACTGAGAACACAAATACAAGCGAACAAGAGTCCCTGTCTTCAAAGAGCTTACATTAGTACATAAACCCATGGTGCCATAGTGTGAAGATGACTGAGAAGTGGCATGGAGGTCTGGTTCTCAGAAATATAATTTGAAAGCTCAGCTACCAGTTCCAGGGAACCAAAGTTATGGAGGCCAAGGTTGTGATGATGGAAAGAGTAGGGGAAAATGATGACCAGAGTAGAAGTATCAGGGTGAACAGATAGCTAGGAAATCTAGAAAGGTTCCCATGGCATACACAAAGTGCTTGAGTGGCTATTCAGACACAATAAATGTAAAAAAGAAAACCAAAAACAGATCTACATGTACCCAGTACTGTGGAAGATACTGTTAAGCTTAGGACCGCATGTCAGCAGGTTAAGTAATTACCTACATGACTTGAATTAAGCAGCCTGGGAAGGTTCTTCTGCCCCTAAAATATTTTCCACACTTACTTCAGGTGTCACAGGTACCTAAAATTATGTTAGAAATATTCATTCCTCTGAGACTTCCTCTGAGTCTCCTATCAAAATGCAAATACCCTTTAGAAATAGTGTGATACAGGAGAAAGATTGTTGGATTTGAAGTCAGAAGCCCTGTATTCAAATTCTGAATCTATCGCCTAGTTTCCATATGACCTTGGGCAAGTTATTTAACCTCTCTGGTCCTGACTTGCCTCATCTGTAAAAGGAGGAGTTTGGATTTAGATGACCTCTAAGGTATATAATTTCCACCTATAGATTCATGGTGCGAACTCATTATTTGCAGGGAATACCTTAAGGTGAATATTTAGAAAAATAATTTGCTATTATTTTGAAAAAAAAGAGAGAGCGCAGGCAACTGAAGGAAAAGGATAAAGGATAGTCCAGCTTTAATTGGGGATGAGAAAGTGTTACTAGTATATGAAACAAACAAATCAAAACAACCCATTATTTAGATAAATGAAGTTTCAGGATATGCCCTCATTGGTCATGAGGGAGGAAGCCATTTCTGACAGAAGCAAGTTTTGATTTAAAAAAATAGGAACCTTCATTAAGTCTTTTGTGTTTTTATAAAAATGGGAACCAAGGTAAATTAGATCCATTTCAAAGATTGAATCGCTATGACTTTGCAACTGATTGGGTGTGGTTCAAGGATGGGGACATTCTGTAGCATGAAAACTTTTTCCTTTGGTATCCTAGAACAGGCCTGAGTGGGGTTCCTTTATAGAATCCACAGGCTACATAAGGGCATTAGGACCTATTAGAAAGGGTATTGGAGGGATGCCAAAGGTAAACTTCACTTTCACAATTTGGGCTATCTATTCCCAAGGGTTCACTTACCACTTTGCAAATGCCTTCCTATATTTATATTTAGCTTCAGTTTCTTCTCTGAGTTCTAATTCCATATATCCAATTTCCTGTTCGACATCTCTACCTGGATATTCTGCTAGTACCTCTGACTTACTATATCCAAATCTAAATTCATTAAATTCTCTCCTAAACCTACTCCTCCTCCCAATGTCCCTATTTTTATCAATGGCACGACCATCCTCTACTGTTCTGACCTTTAACTCACCATATCTAATCAGTCAGTTACTATGTTTTAATTCTATCTCCATAGTATTTTTCACATCTGACTTTTTCTCTATACTCAGTACTTACCTTGGAGAAGGCCCTCATCCCATCTCAACCTGGGCTACCGTAACAGCTTCTTCCTCATCTCTACTTACTCCTTATCAATATTCCTGCCTTCCTTCTCTCCTCTCCAGTTCATCCTCCAAACTACTGCCAAAACAATCTTTCTATTATACAGGTTGGACCATGCCATTCCCCTACTCAAAGGCTTTCAGTGGCTCTCCATTGCCTATGGAATAAAACATGGTTTTCTTGGCCTTGCATCCTTTACCATTTGGCTCCAGCCATCTTTGTAGGTTGACCCTTTTATGCATTAAGTGTACAGGAGGCTACATAAGCAGTTCAAACCATAGTACCTTAGACCAATTAATAATTTTTTATTTTTACTTTTTAGACCAATTAATTATTTTTTTTCAAATTTATTTACTTTTAGTTAACAACATTCAGTTTCACAATCCCTTGAGTTTCAAATTTTCTCCCCCTCCCTCTCTTCCCCTCTTCCTCCCCCATAGCAGCATGCAATCAAATATAGGTTCTACAAATACCTTCACATTAAACATTAGTCAGGTTGTAAAGAAGGGTTATAACCAATGGAGTGAACAATGAGAAAAAAGGGACAAAACAAAACAAAATACAAAAGAGAGAGAGCAAGTAGTTTGCTTCAGTCTGCATTCAGACTGTAGTTCTTTCTATTGATGTGGATATCCCTTTCCATTATGAGTCTTTTGTAGTTGTCTTCTAACCTCATATTGCTGAAAGGAGCCCAATCCATCAAAGTTAGTCGTCACACATATGATGTGTCTATAATTGTGTACAAAGTTCTCCTGGTTCTGCTCTCCTCACTCAGCATCAGTGTTATGTTATATAAGTCTCTCCAGGTTATTATAAAGTTCCTCTGCTCCTCATTTCTTATAGCACAATAGTATTTCATTACATTCATATACCACAACTCATTCAGCCATTCCCCAGTTGATGGGCATCCCCTTGATTTCCAATTCTTTGCCACCACAAAAAAAGTAGCTACAAATATTTTTGTACATATGGGTCCCTTCCCACTTCTATGATCTCTCTGGGATACAGCCCTAGAAGTGATATTGTGGAGTCAAAGCATATGCACTTTTTTATAGACCTTTGGCATAGTTCCAGATTGCTCTCCAGAATGGTTAGATCAGTCCACAACTCCACCAACAATGCAATGCAATGTTCCCATTTTTCCACATCCTCTTTAGCATTTATCATTTTCCTGTTTTGTCATCTTAGCCAATCTGACAGGTGAGATGTGGTACCTCAGAATTGTTTTGATTTGTATTTCTCTAATCAATAGTGAGTTAGAGCATTTTTTCATATACTTAGAGTTATCTTTAATTTCTTCCTCTGAAAACTGCCTATTCATATCCTTTGACCATTTATCAATTGGGGAATGATCTATGTTCTTATAGATTTGGCTCAGTTCTCTGTATATTTTAGAAATGAGCCTTTATCAGAGACACTGGTTGTAAAAATTCTTTCCCAATTTTATACTTCCCTCCTAATCTTGGTTACATTGGCTTTATTTGTACAAAAACTTTTCAATTTAATGTAATCAAAATTATCCATTTTGCATTTCATAATGCTCTTTAACTCTTGTTCTGGACCAATTAATTCTTGAAGACAGGTTCATTCAAGGATAAAAACTAGTCTGATTTATGTGACTAAGTAAATGTTGCACCTACCAAACATATATTATGTTACAACTACACAGAACGATTAACTTTCCCCTGATCTTATCTTGCCATTTCTTGCTTCCATGTTTTTGTGAAAGCTATCCCCCATGCCTCAACTGTATTACTTTTTCATGTTGAAAACCTTCTCCTTCTCCAAGGTACATTTCAAAGACCACTTCCCTTATGAAGGCTCTCCAGATTCCCCTAGCTGAAAGGATTCCCTCCTTCCTCAGTTGTGCCTAGATCACTTTGACTGTTTCCTTTATCCTATCACACTTTACCTGCCTGTCACTCCCCCCACACCTATCAGAATGTGAGCTTCTTGAGGTTAGAGACTATGTCATTTTCATCTTTATATCTCAAGCACCTAGCAATTAGCACAGTTCTATGAGTACTATAAGTATTAAATAAATGTTTGTTGAATTGAATTGAGATGAAGTGAATTTGCCCAGGACTGGTCTTGGGAAGAAGCCAGACCTAGAAGGGGCAGCAACAGATCTTCCTGTTATTCTATAATCTAGTGAATCTTACAGGAACCCCCGTCACACTGGACCAGCCCAGTTAAGATTGAAAATCAGTCTATGCTTTTCCACAACGCCATCATATTTCCCCTGTTAATTTCTTTTATTGTGGAAAAATCTAAACAAACCACTATTAATGGGAATCTGACTTCCTTCAGTCCTCATGGCAAAGTCTCCTTGCTGAATTCCATTAAACTTTTCTTGTTTAGGAAAAAATATAAAAGTAAAGCTGATAAATTTAGTGGACTTTTTTATTAATCTAATTTTTAAAAATAACATCATTTTAAAATAACAAAATTTTTAAAATAACAATTTATCATATATGGAAAATAAAGAAATACTAAGTTGTTTGAAGTTGTTATTGTATGATAGAAAGATTTTACTGTCAAAAGAACTGGGTTTGAGTGATGGCAGTGAGACTGTGGGCAAATCATTTAGCCTCCCTTGGCTTCAGTTTCCTAAACTATAAAACAGAGGAATTGACCAAATGGCCCCTGAGGTTCCTTCTGGCTTGAGAGCACTCAGCTTATGATTCAATTTAATAAAATGTTAAGGACCTACTATGTACAAGATACTGTTCTAGGTTAAAATCTTATAAATCTTAGAATGATCTGAAGGATGGATTAGAAGGAGAGGGAGTGGAATTGGAATAAGGTTAGGAGGCTACTGTAGTCATTCAGGGAGGTGGTAACTAGGGTCTATACTTGGGTGGTGGCAATGGGTAGAAAGGAAATTCATTCAAGAAATATTGCAAAACTGGAACTTTTTGGTTTGGGACATTTGGTTACTGCTTATCTATAAGAAGTGAGTCAAGTGGAAGAGTCAGTATTAACTCCAGCGTTTCATGCAGGAGAGATTAGATGAATGGCAGGTTCACTGAATGAAAGAGCAAAGAGCAAATAGGTTTTAGGGAAAGATATGCTAGGCTTTATCTTATTGGAATGATACTATAAGGATAACTTGGGTGTTGGTCATCATAGATTCACAGAAGAAGGGAAAATAATTTGAGCAGAAGGAGATTTGGAAAATTTGAAATTTGTGAAGGTCAGTCATTATGAAATTTGGGAAGGGAAAATTTAGAAGAGAGAGAATGACTCAGTCATAAAGGGAACTCATGAAAGTAGAAGAGGGAGTGAAGAATTGCAGGAGAGAATGGAAAAAGACAAGCCAAGAGAGGAAGATGACTCAAGGGAAAGAGGGAAAGGACTTGAAAAGGATCAGAAGAGGAAAAAGTGGAAACAAACAAAGAAAAGAAAGCTGGTCAAGTCAAGAATTCAAGAAAAAGGGCTTTGGGAGTGCTAGTCAAAGTGAAAAAAAGAGACGATGATTCTACAGCTAAAGACTCCCACGAACAGTTTACAGTAGTTCTCTGAGATAGTTGTCCACAAGTGGTTCTACCAGAATTCAAGGTGGACAGATGACTTCACACCCAGCAAGGGTGACGAGCAAGAAGAATTCTCGGGCCAGCTGGGTGGTGCAGTGAATAGAGCACTGTCCCTGGAGTCAGGAGGACTGAGTTCAAATCTGGCCTCAGACACGTAACTTTTACTAGCTGTGTGACCTTGGGCATTGCCCTGCCTCCCTCCCCCTCCAAAAAAAAGACAAAAAAAGAAGTCTATAATGACTACATAGATTATAGGATTTTTGTCTTTCTACCCTGACCAAGTAAATGTTATCTATGCTCAAAGTAGAAGGTGGTCTATCTTTTAGAAGAGATCAACAGCTTGAGAATCCCTTTCCACTCTCCAGATTATCAGAGAGAATTAATTAAACTGAGCATGGGGGCACATACCTGTAATCACTGCCACTAACGGAGGAGGAGGAGACTGATGTAAGTTCAGGATTTCTGAGCTTGAGTAAGGCTAAGTCAATTGGGCATCCATACTAAGTCCTACACCAATATGGTAAGCTTTCAGGAGTGAAGTGCCACTGAGCTGTCCAAGGAGGGACAACCTGGACCAGGTCAGAAACAAAATTTGTCAAAACTTTCAAGGCAATCAGCAGTAAAATCAGGCCTATAAGCAACTGCTGCACTTTTAACCTTGGTGAGATTCCTCTCCTCTAAAAAAAAAAATGGTCCTTAAAAACACACATATAGAGAACACAGACTTTCCATGAAACAAGAAAAAAAAGAATCTTAGGGCTAAGTAATAAATATAAGACTTTTCTTGAAAAGGATGGAATTGGCTCTCCAAGGAGAAAGCAGCCATTTGTTCTCCAAAGAATGATGATGTGTATGTACAGGATTATCCTGTAAGGATCAGAGAAAGAAAAGATGAGCAGCAATTGGTGACACCCTGCTGAAGGGAAATGAGGCAACATGTATTGACCTGATATTAAGAACAGAAAGTTATGCTGCCTTCCTTAGTTATGGATCTAAGACATGACAAAGAATCTCTTAAGATCCACTACTAGACTATGGCTCGATAAGGGAATGCGTTATTCTAAAATCAACAGTAAGAAGACTTGGGGTGAAGGGATAGATAGAAGGACAAGGGAAAAGATGAGCAGATTGTACACTAAGAAGATCTACCCATGTGAGGAAACAAAGAAACCTAGGGCAGGAAACATGGTAGAGAGGATTTGGGTAAAAATCAACAAAAGTAGAAACAGAAGAAATATAACTGTCAGACTACACCATAGACAGAAATACTGAATAGATGAGAAGCATAGTAAATAGATCATAAAAGCCAGGTATGGAAGCATGACATAATGGGAGATAGGAAGTGTCACACATATGTGACATCTGCCCCAAGCAGAACATCCAATAATTTAGGTTGCCTAAGGATACTACTCATGTGGATGCACTGGGAGCTCATCAGTCATGGACTAATGACAGAAAAAAGGGTAGATAATAAGAGGTGGCTAGGTGGCACAGTGAATAGAACACCAGCCCTGCAGTCAGGAGGAACTGAGTTCAAATGCAGCCTCAGACACTTAACACTTACTAGCCGTGTCACCTTGAACAAGTCACTTAACCCCAATTGCTCCTCCAAAAAGAAAAAAAAGAGTAGGTAATAGAGGATGGGTACAAAAATGGCTTGGTCCTATAAGAATATTAAAGGAAAATTAAAGCTTTGAATTAACTATGGAGGGCAAGAAAGGATAAGGCAAAATTTTTTTAAGAGTAGAGAGATTGTTTCCTAGCTATACTATGGAAAATAAAAGAATCAAAGGTCTAGAACTGCTTTGTTTGCTTTGGAATGGTGATAACAGGCAACAGAAATATAATGGAACTCTTATTTTTCTTCTGTCTTTCTGCCGAGGGAAATACTCTGAACTGGAAAGGACAAAACAAAAAATGACCAAGAAGCTTAAACCTAAGCTAATTAAGGAAGTAGTGAGAGAGCACCTAGTTATTCTTCGTATTTGTTACCAGTATGGAGCAAACTACATCTTGAGGTACTGAGGTACTCAAAGCGCTTTTTAAAATACTCATTATTGCTTTTTTTTATATTGTCAGATATAGTCATGTTCTGATAACGACTCACCTCTACACCTAAAGGCATAGCACCTTTTGTTATAGCAAAGAAAAACATTCCAATAAAACCAGTTGACACTATGACCATGTCTGGCAGCATGAACAATATTCCATACTCATAGTTCACTTCCTCTCTACTAAAAGGAGAAAAATGTGCTTTGTCATCAGTCCTTGGGAAGCAATATTGGTCATTGCCTTTGATCAGTATTATTATGTCATTTAGAATTGTTTTTATTTGCATTATTGTGGTCATTGTGTATTATCTTCTTCAAGTTCTGCTTTCTTTGCTGTAGAGCCAATGCACGATATTCACAGCACCAATGGTGACTACAAATATACCAACATAGTTCTGAATCACAAAATATAACATACTCTTCATATAGTAGACAGAAGCAAGACATTTATTCAAACACCAGAAAGCCGAATCCCAGAACCAGAAAGTCAAATCCCAACACCAGAAAATTGAATCCATCATAGCAACAAAGAAATTAATACACCATAACACAGGGAGCCAAATCATACCAAGCTCTCTCCTTGCTGTGTACTCTCCTACGTCCAGCTCTAAGTGCTCTGACTCCCAGCTTCCTCTGGACTCTGCTCTACCCATTCATCAAACTCCTTCCACCATAGGCTCCATGTGATTACATTTGAGCTATTAAGGGGCTGGGAAGATCTTCAAATTCCCATTCCCATTACATTTGCTCAGCACCAATAGATCTTTCTGTGTGTCTCTGAATTCCTCATAATCATAATTGCTTTATTCCCACTAGATATTTATCTAGATAAAATTTTATGAGAATAATCTCCACATTCATCAATGGCATCCTTAATAAGGGGGTTAGTAAGGAACAGATTTTTACCAGTAATTCTGCATAATAGACCACATCTTTGTCATAACAACACATGAGACAAAGATACAGAAAATATAGGATCCCACTATGCTTATTATGTGCCTCTTATTTTAAAAGTGCAGAAGGAAGGAAGGAAAGGGAAGGAAAAAGGAAGGAAGGGAAGAAGGAATGAATAATTTATTAAGTGCCTACTACATGCCAGGCACTGTGCTTAGTGCTTTATAAATATTATCTTGTTTGATCCTCTCAACAAACCTGGAAGCAGATTCTATTATTACCCCCATATTACTGATGAGGAAATTGAAGGAGACAGAGGTTAAATGATTTGCCCAGGGTCACACAACTAATGAGGATCCAAGACTGGATTTGGTCTCAGGTCTTTCTGAGTCTGGTGTTCTGTCTATTGCATCATCTAGCACTGTGGTACCTGTCTCTTTAATTCAATCCAATTTAGTAAATATGTATTCTGAGATGGACACTAGGTTAAGCCTTGGGGCATGCAAAAAGAAACTACAGACAGTCCCTGACCTCAAGGAGGTTATAATCTAACATCAAGGAAAATGTACTTTTAGGGTCATCAAGGCTAGAAGAGCTAGAGGGACTGGATTAAATCTGATAAAATGAGATAAGGATAAATAAACATGGTTTCAAAAAAAATTAGCTTCAAAAGTCCAAGACTGAGGAGATGGGGTTGGACTATTATTCACCTGAAAAGGGCCTATAGGTTTTGTGAACTCCAAACTCAATATGTGCCAATAAGGTAATATGGCAGCTAAGGAAACTGATGCCATCTTAGACTATATTGAGAAAAGCATGTGTCCAAATAATATAGTCATTTTTATTGTATTGATTCATCCTCCCCACAAGCAGTTAACGCTTCTCCAATTATTTATATCTATCTTTATTTCTATAAATGGTGATTTATAGTTGTATTTATAATTCTTATGTACATCTTGACGGATAGATTCCCAAGTATTTTGCTTTCTGTAATCAAGTTTCTCTTATACAATTGTTTTTTTTCTCTTTCTAATTCTTCTTGCTCTGTTCTATTGCTGTTGTGTAGAAATGCTGGGGATTGTGTGGATTTATTTTACATCTCCAAAGTTTGCTGAAGTTATTGTTTCAATTAATATTTTAGTTTACTCTCTAGGATTCTTTATGTGCACTATCATAGCATCTATAAGAAATGGTCTTTTTGTTTCTTCTTTTCCTATACTCATTCCCTCAGTTTCTTTTTCTTATGTTGCTACCATAACCAGCATTTTAAGTATTATGTTCTTCCAGATGAATTTTGATGTTATTTTTTCTAGCTCTAAAAAATAATTTTTGGTAGTTTGATTGGCATGGCACTGAATTAATTTAGGTAGAATTGTCATTTTTATTATATTAGCTCTTCCTACCCATGAGCAACTAATGTTTTTTCCAATTATTTAGATCTGACTTCAATTGTGTGAAGTGTTTTGTAATTGTGTTCATTTAGTCCCTGGGTTTGTTTTGGCATGTAGACTCCCAAATATTTTATAATGTCTACAGTAACTTTAAATGGAATTTCTCTTTCTGTCTCTTGCTGTTAGGCTTTGTTAGTAAGGTATAAAAATGCCAATGATTTATGTGAGTTTATTTTATATCCTGCAACTTTGTTAAAGTTGTTTATTATTTCAAGTAGTTTTTTACTCAATTCTCTAGGATTCTCTAAGTATATCATCAGTCTGCAAAGAATGATAACTTAGTTTCTTCTGTGCCTATTCTAATTCCTTTTATTTCTTTTTCTTCTCTTATTGTTAAAGCTAACGTTTCTAGTACCATATTGAATAACAGTGATGATAATGTTTCACCCGCTATCTTATTGGAAACGCATCTAGCTTATCCCCTTTACATATAATGCTTGCTGATGGTTTTAGGTAGATGCTACTTATCATTTTAAGGAAGAATTTGTTTATTCCTATGCTCTCCAATGTTTTCAATAGAAATGGGTGTTGTATTTTTTGAAAAGCCTTTTCTGCATCTTTTGAGATAATCATATAGTTTCTGTTAGTTTTGTTGTTGATATATGATCAATTTTGCTAATAGTTTTACTAATATTGAACCATCCTAGCATTCCAGTAATAAATCCCACCTGATCAAAGTGTCTTATTCTCATGGTAAGTTACCGTAACCTTTTTGCTAATATTTTATTTAAAATGTTTGCATCTATATTCATTAGGGAAATTGGTCTATAATTTTCTTTCTCTGTTTTGGCTCTTCCAAGTTTAGGTATCAATACCATATTTGTGTCATAAAAAGGATTTGGTAGCACCCCTTTGCCAGTTTTCCCAAATAGTCTATATAGTATTGAAATTATTTGTTCTTTAGATGTTTTATAGAGTTCACTTGTAAATCCACCTGACCCTGGAGATTTTTTTCATAAGGAGTTCATTGATGTGTTGTTTAATTTCTTTTTCTGAGATAGGGTCATTTAAGTATTTTACTTCCTCTTCTGTTAATCTGGGCAATTTATATTTTTGTACATATTCATCCATTTTGCTAAGATTGTCAAATTTGTGGGCATATAATTGGACATGCAAAATTATGGGCATACAAAAAAATTATAATTCTCTTCTTTTAAAAAATATTAAATAGACAGAATATATAGAAACAGCTTTCTTTTTCTTTTCTTTCTTTCTTTTTTTGGTCTCTGAATCTAGATAGACTTTTGCTTTTCACAAGATCAAGTTTCTCATTGAAAATTCCTTGTCATTATCATGAAGCTAAACTTATCTTTACTTTTACCAGCACATCCTGTTGCACAATAGTCTTGCCTATTCATTTCTATTGTTGTCCTCCAGCCCATGAGTCAGGTCTTCCCAACTCAAGTGCCTTCCCCAGACTTTTCTACTTAAAATATTATAAGTTATAAGTTTAACAATTACTGACAGTACTGCCTTGTATCTATTTTTACTTTAAAAAGAAGGGAAAGGAATAGCAAAATAATTCCTAATTATTGTTTTAATTTCCTCTTCATTGGAAATGAATTCACACTTTTAATTTTTGATACTGATAATTTGGTTTTCTTCTTTCTTTTTTTAAATCAAATTGACCAGAGGTTTATCAATTTTATTGAGTTTTTTTTTTCATAAAACTAGCTCTTAGTTTTACTTATTAGTTCAAAAATATGGAACACTTCATGAATTTGTATATCGTCCTTGCCCAGGGGCCATGCTAATCTTCTTTGTATTGTTCCAATTTTAGTATATGTGCTGCCAAAACAAGCACCATTTTATAAAAGAGGTGGTGATGATGGACGTGTTTGTTTCATGCTGCCTAATTTTATCAGAAAAGATTCTGGTTTATCTCCATTACAAATAATGAAGGCTCTTGATTTTAGATGTCTTATTGTTATCATTTTAAAGAAAAGTCTATTTATTCCATTGCTTTCTAGTGCTTTTAACATATATGAGTATTGTATTTTGTTGAAAGCTTTTTCTGCATCTATTGAAATAATTAAACCATTTCTGTTGCTTATTTTTTATTAATATGGTCGATGAGTTTATAGTTTTTATAATATTGTCAATTCTTAATTCTTGTTATAAATCCATCCTGCTTGTAGTGTATAATAATTGTAATATATTGTTTTAGCCTCTTTGCTAATCTTTTATTTAAAATTTTTACATCATACTCTTTTAAGATATTGGTCTATAGTTTTCTTTTTCTGTTTTGACTTTTCCTGGTTTATGTATCAGATCATATCTATGTCATAGAAGGAAAATGGCAGGACCTCTTCTTTTGCTCTTTTTTTGTAAATAGTTGATTTAATATTGGAATTTGTTGTTCTTCAATATTTGATAGAAATCACTTATGAAACCATCTGATCCTGGAGTTTTTCTAAGGAAATTCATTTATGGTTTTAAATTTTTTTCCCTCTGATATTGGGGTTTTTAAAATACTCTACTTCTTGCTCTATAAATTTTCATATTTTATATTTTTGTAAATATTCATTTAAGTTGTCAGTTTTATTGGCATATAGTTGAGAAAAATAGTTTGAAATAAGGTATATATGAGGTATATATGATATACCTCATATATGTATGTATATATTACTTAATAAGGAATATATGAAGAGGCTCATTAACTCATCAATTTATTCATTCAACAAACATTTATCAAACACTAGTTGTGTGCTAGGCACTAGAAATATGAAGATAAAAATGAAACAGGGATAGCAGTTACCTGAAAAGTCTTAGTATTGACAACAGTTTGGATATGGGGAGAAGGGCAGGGATGAGAGTAAGGAATCAGGAATGACATTTAGGCTGTGAGCCCAGATGCCTGGGAGAATGCTGGCATCCTCCACAGTAACAGGGAAATTAGGAAAAGGAGAGAATTTGAGGGAAAAGATAATGAGTTCAGTTTTGGATATGTTGAGTTTGAGATATCTCTGGGATATCCAAATCAAGGTGTCCCAGAGACAGTTGGAGATGCAAGACTGGAGATCAGGAATGAGGCTACTGTTGGATAAATTGATCTGAGGATAATCTACATAGAGATGGGAATTGAATCTATGGGAGCTGATAAGATCACCAATCAAAATCGTATAACGGGAGAAGAGGAGAGAGCCAAGGATAGAGTTTGGGGGGGGGACATCTGTTGTTATAGTGGGGAAAACTTGGATGAAGATCCATCAAAAGAGTGGTCAGACAAATAGAAGGAGAACTAGGAGAGAGCAGTGTCAAAAGATGAGAATATCAAGGAGACAATAATTAACAGCGTCAAAGACTGGAGAGAGGTCAAGAAGGAGGAAGATTGGGGGGAAATGGTGATTTGATTTGGCAAACAAGAAGTCACTGTCTTTGAAGAGACACATTTCAGTTAAATCCTGATGTTGGAGGCCAGAAGGCAGAAAGTTCAGAATAAAGTAAGAGGAAGGGAAGGGAAGGGAAGATCTTAATTGTAGGTGGCCTCTTTAGGGAATTTAGCCACACAAAAAAAGGATAAAAGATAAAGGATAATAGTTAGCAGGGACAGATGGACCAAGGGAGGATTTCCTTTTTTTGGGGTTGAGAGATACAGAGAGAGAGACAGAGAGAGAGTTTGTAGGCAATAGGGAACCTAACCAGTAGACAGAGATTGAAGATTTGTTGTTGTTGAGACATTTCAGTTGTGTCCAATTCTCTTTGACCCTATTTGGGGTTTTCTTGGCAGAGATACTAGAGTGCTTTGCCCTTTACTTTTCCAGTTAATTTTACAGAGAGGAAAGGGAGGTAACTAGGGTTAAGTGATTTGCTCAGAGTGACACAGCTAGTAAGTGTCTGAGACCAGATTTGAACTCAGAAAGACGACTCTTCCTGACTCCAGGCCTGGCATTTTATCCACTTCACCACCTAGCTGCCAGATTGAAGATTAGTGAGGAAATAATTGGGACAGCTAAGTGGTGCAGTGGATAGAGTGGCATCCCTGGACTCAGAAAGAACTGAGGTCAAATCCTGATACTAACTGTGTGACCCTGGGAAAGTCACCTAACTCTGTTTGCCTCAGTTTCCTCATTTGTAAAATGAGCTGATTGTAAATGATCTGTAAAATTAAGGAAATGGCAAACTACTCCAATGTCTTTGCCAAGAAAACCCTAAATGGGGTCAAGAGAGTTGGACGTGACTGAAACATCTAAAATAACGACAAGAAGACTAGATTAGGTTGAGCCCTGCCTAAGGTCAGTGGGAAGGACTTTTATGTTTTCTTGTCAGTGGCTGTGCTGGCAAATGTTTAACATCTGGCTCCCTGAAAATGCATATGACATCTCTTTAAATTTAATTTACATTATCAATATTCTCTCCATCACTCTCTTAAGATTGTGCAATAAACAAAACAGTAAGTCAAGTCTTGATGTGTACCATTTGCCTATTTCCAAGGAAAAAATGCTGACATTGAAAAGTTCATAAACAGCTCTCCCAGACAGGCTCCATCGTGTCCCTGTTTGTGATATATTCTTTTTTTTTTTTTTTTGCTTTTTTTTTTGGAGGGGGGAGAGAGGGCGATTGGGCTTAAGTGACTTGCCCAAGGTCACACGGCTAGTAAGTGTTGTGTCTGAAGCCTAATTTGAGCTCAGGTCGTCCTGACTCCAGGGCTGTGCTCTATTCACTACACCACCTAGCCGCCGCCCCTTGTGATCGATTCTTACCCTAATTCTCTGTAGCATTTCGTCTGTATAACATAAAATTCTGTTTTCTAAACTGCAGGACAAATGGTAAAAGCCAGTCCTGATCTCTAAACTCAACATAGTGCTCATCGGCTAGAGTCCTCAGTATTCCAAAGAGTGTGGGAGTGAGAGCCAAGAAGACTTACCTCTGAACCCTGTGGCTCTGATTTCCTGTGTAATACTGGCCAGGTCGCTTCCCTTTTTGTGTCAGTGCCCTCATCTATAAAATGAGGTAGAGGGAGGGTGATCTCTCAGCCCCCTCAGGCTCTAAAATTGCATGACTTCAAAACTCTTAGTATCAAAGCACTGACCTTTTCATTTTCTTGGTGAATTTTTTGTTCCCTTTAAAAAAAAATAAAGTAACTCAGAATATTTTTAGGTATTTTAAAGGAAATATGAAATAGCATGAAAATGCGGCAATCATCAGTGAGGTCAATTCAAATGGAAACCATCCTTGAGAATCCCTGCAGGCCATAAATTGACTTAGTTTTTAAAATGTGATGTTATTCTGTAATTTTATATTTTGTTGTGTTGCAGGCCTCAGCGGGCGGCTGGCCTTGTTTCTACCACCTCTACTCTACATTGTTGGAGGTAATAAAAATAACTCACCCTTGGAGAACTTTTAAGTTGGCAAAGAATTTACATACATTATCTCATTTCACCCTCAGAACTCTATGAAGTACTATTATTATGCCCATTTCACAGATGAGGAAAGAAGTCTAGAGACTCGTTTGTCCGAAGTCATAAATCCAGAGTCTGTGGAAGGATTCAAGCCCAGTTTCCTGAAAGCCAAGACTAACATTCTATTTACTAAAACTTATCTTCCATTCTGTGACTTAGTCCTCTGTCCCCTCTAAAGAAATTAGCTATTTATATCAACTCTAGGGAAATCTTTCAAATTGCCTTTATTTGAAGGCTCAGAACAAATTTTTACAATCCTCTCCAAAAACCCATCTCCTCTCCCCTCCCTTCTGGCCCTTCCCCTCCTATTTACATTTCTCTCCCTTTTCTCTTCCACACCCTAACCTTGAGTCCATTGCCATGACCCTCCTGACCACACCCTTGACTTGGTCCTGCTTTGAGAGCAAATGTTGCCATGTTTACTTGCAGGAAATGTGACAGAGGGGGGTACTTTCCTATGATATCTGACTTTTAAAAAAAGAATATTTGCATGAGCCATATTTAACTAGAACTTTTTTTTTTCTTTTTTCCTTTGTGAAGCTTTCATGACTCTCACTTTGAAAAGTTTCCCATTATTTCGACATTCACAAACTCCAAGCCTTTAAGAAAGTGTGGGACAGGAAGAATGGTCACCGCACTCTTAGCCCTTATCTCTCCAAGTCCCACCAGCCCCCTAATAATAGAAGAAGGTTGCCTTCCTGGACCACTGGAAATTTAACTTATTATAGGTGCTATCTAAGAACATTTGAACTCAAAATCAAAACACCTCAAATACAAAGTCACGGTTAGAGGAGTGAGGGAAGGAGGGAGAAAGAGAGGAGGGAAGAGACAGAGACAGAAATACCGAGAGAAAGACAGAGAGAGAGAGAGAGAGAGAGAGAAAGAGAGAGAGAGAGAGGAAAGAGGAAATATTTGTTCATTATTTCCTTTTCTAGTATAATTTCTCACAGGAGAGAAGTTGGGAACTAGTACTGTTTAGACCTCAGGGATGGGGAAGTTTGGATTCAATCAAAGGGCCACGCTTGAGGTCCTAGGGGTCACACGTGGCCTCGAGTCCACAGGCTCCCCACCCCTTGTTAGGATAAAGAGCAAAAAACAGAATATTGGACTTCTAAGACCAACTCTACTACCTGCTGATTGTGTGACTAGACAAGTGAATGAATGAACAAATGAACGAACGAATGAATTAAATAACATTTATTGTCAGTCAGTAAGCATTTATGAAGCTCCTACTGTGTTCCAGGAACTGTGTTAATCACTGGAGATGCAAAGAAAGGCTCAAGACAGTTCTTGCGTCCAAGAAGCTTACACTCTGGTGAGGGAGACAACATACAAATGCGTACAGAGAAAGCTATGTACAGTATAAAGAGGAAATAATTAACAGAGAGGAGCCACTAGACTTAAAAGGGGTTGGGAAAGGCTTCTTGTAAAAAGTGGAATTGTAGGGGCGGCTAGGTGGTGCAGTGAATAGAGCACCAGCCCTGGAGTCAGGAGGACCTGGGTTAAAATCCAGCCTCAGACACTTGACACGTACTAGCCGTGTGACCTTGGGCAAGTCACTTAACCCCAATTGCCCTGCCTTCCCCCCTCCAAAAAAAAAAATGGGATTGTAGATTGTAGAAAGCCAGGAAGCAGAGATGAGAGAGGGAGAGAGCATTCCAAGCATGGGGGACAAACAGAGAAGTCAAGAGATGGAGGGTCTTGTTCAAGAAACAGCCAGGATGTTAGTGCCACTTATACATGGGGAGAACACGGAGGGAGGGAAGAGTTTAGTGTGTAAGAAGACTGGGGACATAGGGGTAGCTAAAACAGACTTTGTATTTGATCCTGGAGGTGATAGGGAGCCACTGATATTGGGTGATACGATCAGACTTGCATTTTAGGGAAATGACTTTGAGGACTTAATAGAGAATGGATTGGAGTGGGTTGTGGCAGTAAGACCAGCCAGCAGGATATTTCAATAGTCCATGAGAGAAGTGGACTTGCAACAAGAGGTAGCTGTGTCAGAGGAGAGAAGGGGGCTGTTTGAGAGATGTTGCAAAGATGAATCAACAGGCCTTGGTAACAGACTTGATATGGGGTGTGAGAGATGGAGAGAAGTCATGGATGACTCCTACATTGAAAGCCTGAAACAGATGGCATTGCCCTCATTAGTAATAGGGATATTTGAAAATGGGGAGGGTTTGGGGAAGAGGAGTAATGATTTCAGTTTTAGACATGCTGAGTTAAAGATGTCTACTGGACACCCAGTTTGTGGGGCCTGAAAGGCAGTTATTAAGTGCTTTCTATGTACAGGCACTATGATAACCTCTAGGACCACAAATAGAAAAGCAAATTAGTCTCTGTTCTCAAAGAGTTCACATTCTAACAGGGGAAAAAACATATAGGAGGGTTTAACTGCAAGACGGATGATAAAGTCCAGTGCTCAGTGGGGCAAACCTGTAGGGAAGATGATGGTCGGGTGACCCTTAGGGAGCTGCAAAAAGATTATGGGAAGGCATATGACAAGGCTACAAACTCATCCCTTCACCCACCAAGAAATGCCTGTCACTCAGCATTATTGAAGTGGAAAGGCTTTGTCCCTTGCCAATTGTAAGTGGCTCATATTATAGCTGTCCCTTTGGAGCTCGCTTCTACCAGAGAACAAAACTGGGGCCTCTTTGTTCTCCTTCTCTTCCATAGTGAGACAGGAATGTAGATAGATAGATAGATACATAGATACATAGATACATAGATACATAGATGATAGATAGACAAATAGACACACACAGAGATAGCTAAGACAGACAAATAGACATACAGACGCAGACAGGTAAACAGATAGACACAGATAGATAGATAGATAGATAGATAGATAGATAGATAGATAGATAGATAGATGATAGACAAATAGACACACACAGAGATAGCTAAGACAGATAAATAGACATACAGACGCAGACAGGTAAACAGATAGATAGATAGATAGATAGATAGATAGACACAGATACCTAGACAGATAGATAAATGGATGGATAGATATACAGATAGATAGACAGACAGACACATACAAGACAGACACACACAGATAGATAAATGGATAGATAGACATACAGACATGGATAGATAGATAGACAGACACAGATAGACAGACAGATACCTAGACAGATAAATGGATAGATAGACATACAGACATAGATAGACAGACAGATAGATAGATAGATAGATAGATAGATAGATAGATAGATAGATGGATGGCTGTCCTGGAACACTCTCCCTTCTGATCTCTGCCTTCTTCCAGATTTGAGCAAAAATCCCACCTTCTATAGTAAACTTTTCTTATTTCCTTGTAATTCTAATGCCTTTCCTCTATTGACTAGCTCCTATTTGTCTGGCATGTAGCTTATTTGTATATAGTTGTTTGCATGTTGTTTCCCTCCATTGTGAACTTCTTAATGATAAGGACTGTCTTTGCCTTTGTATTCCAAGCATTTAGTGTAGCACCTGGCGCACAATAGGAGCTTAATAAAGGCTTATTGACTGACTCACTCCGTAGGCTTATAACACCTTGCTTTTCTGTGCACTGTCCATCTCTGACCAAACTGTCCTACTTACCACTCAGTATTTTATTCACCTCTTTGTTTTGGACGGCTTCTGCTCATACTCCTTCCATCTTCCAGCACTCACCACCAAGACCTAGCTCCCTACTGGATGCCATTGCATCCCTGGCCATCCTTTCCAGTACTAGCTGCATGTTCTCTCATAGCCCTGAATTGCTGCACCTGGATTAGGAACCAGAAAGGAATACTCTGCGATCCCCATTGCCACTTTCAGATTCTTCTTCTAGGACCAATGCTCAATACTTAGCAACCTTTCTTCCTTTGAGAGTTACTCTATTCAAATTTATCACTTGATCCAGATTCTGGTGGTTGTCACCTGCCAACCTCAGAACAATCTTTGTTATTTCTCAATGAGCTCAATGCTTGGTTTGCCTTTTTCCCTTGAGCCCAATACTGACCCTTTTAATGGAGCATTTCAGTATCCATATTGATGTTACACAAACACACCAACCTTGGAATTCCTTGGAATTCCTTTTTTCTTCCATCTACTCCCTCCAGTTTACTCAGTCTAACTCTCATGATGCATTCCTCCACTCAACCTCAACTTACACTCCGTGATGGATAGTCCTACAGTTGATCTTAACATCTCCCATACATGTTATGTAATCAAGGATTCTCAGCTTCTTTTCGTGATCATGATCTCCTGTCATTCAATCTCTCCCAATGCCCTGCTCCTCCAAAACCTATTCTTTATCCTCATCATCACCTCCAGTCCCTCTGTAACTCAATTCTTTCTCAGCCCATTATTCCTGCTCTTGTTATCCTTAGCTCTCTTCCCAATCTTGTACCCTTTATGAGCCAATTTTACCTTTGATTGTTGTCTGCTATCGAATCCCTTGTTCCCTTGTCCTGCCCAAGATGTCTCCCTTGTTATATCTTTTCAGATCCCAACACTGCATTACTCCCACCATCTACTTGCTACTGAAAAGATCTAGAAAGTCATACAAACAGTCCTGACCAGATACAGTAGAAGTTTGTTTTGTCCAACCACAACTGGGGCTTCACTGAAACAAAGCAATTATTTTATTCCTTTCTAATTGATTCTCTAAGCATCTCACCTTATCAGTTATCATTATCCTTCTAGTCACCCAGGCTGGCAACCTTAGAGTTATCATCAACTCCTCACTTGCAATAACCTCACATATCCAATCTGTCACCAAGTCTTGTTACTCCTACTTTCACAACATCTCTTAGATATGTCCCCTTGTCTGTGCTCACACAGTAGTGCAAGTGTCAGCCGGGTATCTGGTATTCTCATCACTTTTCACCTGCATTATTTCAGTACTCTCCTAATTTCCTGCCTCAATTCTCTCCCCATTCCAATACATCCTTTAGCTATCAAAGTTATTGTCCTAAAGCATCATCTGACAATATTACCTTCCCCCCTTTCCATCTTTCTCCTGACTCATTGAGATCCTATAACTTCCTTTTACTTTAGGATCAAATATAAACTCCTCTATTTGACATGTAAAGTGCTTCACAACCTGGCTCCTTACTATCTTTCTAGTTTACTTAACAGATTACTTCCTGACATACTCTATGGTCCAGCCATACTGCCCCACTTGCTGTTCCTCACATAAGATGCTCCGTCCATCTTCACGCCTCTATCCTGACTATTTCTAATGTTTGGGGTGCTCTCCTTCCACACTTATACCTCTAGAAACTCCTGGTTTCCTTTAAGACTCTGCTCATATACTATAGGAAGTCTTTTCTGGTTCTCCAACTATAGTATTTGATTTGTATAGTCTTGTATATGCATATGTATGTGTGTGTGTGTGTGTGTTTGTGTTTTCTCCATTAATATATAAACTCCTTAGGAGTAAGGACCATTGTGCTTTTGTCTTACAGTGCCTGGAACACAGCAGTTACTTAATAAATGCTTGGTGATAGATAAATTGACGGATTGCTTTTGCACAGGTCATCCAACATGCCTTGAATTCATTCTAACCTTACCTCTGCATCTCAGAACCCTTAACTTCTTTCTTTGAGGGCTTTGATGAAGCAATTTGGTCATGTTCTTTTTGCTGACGAAAAGCATTGTCTAGGTCAGTTTCAGTACAGGTATCAGAACTAGAAGCACAACAGAAGATTGCGAGTGTCATCGGCCCAATGTATATTCTCAGAGGGATCTAATGGTTGACAGAAGAATCTGCCCTGAAAGTGAGAAGGGAAAGAACCCAGAATTTTGAAATGAAATAGTACTCACTGAGAGGAACCTGTCTTCAGACCTCCTACATGAAGGTTCCCTGGAGATTTTTATAAATGTAAATTTACATCAGATTTATCAAATGTATATGCAAAAACCTTTACAACAACCATTGGTTGTTGGTGCTCACTCCTTTCTCAGATTGTCGTGTATATTTTTATCTGTGTCAATGTTATTATTCTCAACCCCACACTCTTCCTTTCTTCTACCCACTTTTAGAATGTAAGTTCCATGAGGGCTTTAAAGGACCAATAGCATTCATTTCTTCTCTTCAAGAATGGGAAATTTAATTCCTTATGAGGTGGTCTTCTCTATTCCTGGATATCTTTAGTTTGTTAGAAATTTTTTTTCTTATGTTGAGATAAAAATTACCTCCGTGTAATTTCTGCCCATTGGTACTAGTTCTGCATTATGGAGTAACACAAAGTAAAACTGTTCTGTTTTCTACAGGACAGCTCATACTTTCCTGATTTTCTGGCTTCCTTCTTGTACCACTCCTTCTCTATCTCCTAAATACCTTTCCTCATCAGATAAACATGGTGCAGAGCCTTCTTGCTCTGTCTTCCTTTCACAATCCCTCTCTGCCACTACACAGAGTTGGGAATTTGGCTGAGATGACAGTAGGAAGTGAAGAGAGGAATTCAGCTATAGGAGACAGGCACCAGTGTGAAGGATGAAGAAGATAAGGTATTTGGGATGAAAAATATCCTTCATCCTTAATTTAGTGAAAAGAAATAAACACAGAGAGCTCTTAGGATAAGAACAGGACTTTATTCTCTTCCCCGGGAGAAGAGGGTGGTCTTCCCCATGACTCATCATGGAGAAGAGGC
>CM053586.1:314400782-314444297 GCA_028646515.1 Pseudochirops corinnae | reverse complement strand
GTGCTGGAATTTATAACCTAACTTAGACAAGACCCCTCCCCGACTGTTTCCCCTCTCATTGGTGGAGAGGCATACTTCACCAAATACTTCCCCAACTGGGACAGCAAGGAAAGATAAGAGGAGGGTCCCACCAAGGTGGGAAAACAGACAAAGGAACATAAAAGTGATTGACAGAAGCAATTTGAAAAGTTAACCACCCCAAATTGAGAAGTTTTCACTCATCCCATACAAAGGTGAGGGGGATAGCAGAGCCAGTAACAGCAGCAGCAGGTCTCCTTGTCAGGATTAGCTACGAAATCTATTCCTCCTCCTGTATGAGTTAGCTGTGGCTTGAAGAGGTCCTGCCAATAACAAGACAATGAACCAAATTTCACACCCCTAGCTGAACCAAGATCCTGAGTTCACTCAGGATGCTAAATATATTTATTTTTAATGCTATGAGTCCCAAGTCTAGAATTCCTGTTTCTTCCTCTGGTAAGTCAAGGAACACTGAGTGAGCACTCCTTTGCCCACTCAAAGAGGAGCAGCAGTAAAGGACTGAACAAACCCATACATTTCCAATATCTGACTAACTCCCAGGATTTCAGAAAGCAATGATCTCTCAGTGCCACATGGTAGAAGTTATTATGCATTCTAGTTCTCATTCTTTATATTCTTATTGAGTCTATAGTATGCTCAGAGTAAATGCTCATATGATATCCCAGCAAGTAGACCTAATTATATGAAGAGTCAATTCCATTATGCCAAGGTCATGTGACTAGGGTTCTAGTGAAATACAACAAGGTCAGAAAATGAGATGGGGTCTCACTGGGTTGGGGGGGGGAATCCTAGAGCCAAGTTCTAACTTGGTTGACTACGTTCCAAATGGTGCAACCTGACTATTGAAAATGAAAGAGAATGTAGCATTTTCTCTGTACTTCTGCCAGAGGAGTAGTGCAAATTGACAGGGGAAACATTGGACTCCCCACTGAGTGGCCAACATCACTTGCTAATTAAGATGAACCAAAGGTACTGTCCTCACTGCTGCCCATTTGTTTAAAAATAAAAAGAACTTTTGGGGGGATAGTACTTATCACCTTGTCATTTGGACACTTTCAACTTTTTGCATCCTTGGACTTCTGCCCCTCCCTCCAGCAATAATGTTGGTTATTAATAATGCTGGCCTGAGGCTATAAGCAGATAGCAGAAAGATCCTGTGTTTGCCTCGGTAAGCCTGAGTCCTGGCTGCCCTTCTATCTCCTTCCCTAAGCACAGGTCATTGATCATTGGAATGGACTTTTATATCCTTGGTGGGAACCTTGTAGGTTGAGAATTCCAGCATCAGGCTCCAGCTACCCAGAGGGAGATTATTTCTTTAATAGCACAATGTTCTTTGGAGGAGAAATATGACCAGTGTGGGACCACCCAGTAGCTGAATGACTAAACAAAGTCAAGTCTTGATTAGCCAGGGGATATGGACCTTGCAGACCTGCAGAGCCAAAGTGAATGAGAACATCAAATACCTATTCTGCAGTCTCACAAAGAATCTTTACTTTTCAGGATTTTTTTTTTCCTTCCACTCCTTCCACTGCATTCTCCCAGCTAGAGTCCCAGACACCCAACTGTACAATCTTCCTTCTCTTCCTGCCACAACACCCTTCTAACTGGACCTCTAGCTCTAACCCTGCACCATGCTAATTGGTGAGTGTTCCCTACATCCCCTCAGTCACCCTCTCCTGCTTTCCACCTCTTGCTCCAGTAACAGTCATCAAATTAAGCGAGCATTGTTTCTGGACAGGGTATATCAATAATCAAGTGCCCTAAGGTTACATTCACCATTCCTGTGATTTTTCCCTTCCATGGCCACAACTCCCCTCTTTACGTTGTCTCCTCCTATATGCATGTAAGTTTCTTGAAGGCAAGAACTGCCTTAGTTTTTTCTTTTTATCTCCCATGTTCAGCACAGTGCTTGGCACATAGTAAGCACTTAACAGGGGCTTTTTTTTGGAGGAGGGAAGGCAGGGCAATTGGGGTTAAGTGACTTGCCGAAGGTCACACAGCTAGTAAAAATGATCAAGTGTCTGAGATGGGATTTGAACTCAGGTCCTCCTGATTCCAGGGCCAGTGCTGTATTCACTGCACCACCTAGCTATCCCAACAGGTGCTTTTTAATAGCTAACACCTACATATCACTTTAAAATTTACAAAGTGCTTTACATAAATTATCCAGTGATTTTTCTTTTTAAAAAAAAATCATTCATTTAACTAGAGATACTAATGAAAGGAAGAAAATTTGACTTCATTGATATCACTGAGACCCAATATGATGAAATCCATGACTGGAACATGCCTCTGGATAGCTATATCTTATTTAAAAACAAATAGGAGGGAGCTAGATAGTATAGTAGAAAGAGTGCTGGTCCTGGAGACAATGGTCTGAGTTCAAATGTGGCCTCAGACACTTAAAAACCGTGTGACCCGGGGTGAGTCACTTACCCCTGATTGCCTCCCCCCAAAATTAAAATTAAACCAAAAGGATAGATAAAATGGGTGTGGAGTATAGCATTGTATATTAAGAAGATATACTTATGTGCAAAACCATATACAAAAGTGGATAAGGATGGTAGCATTTGAGTGAATATCAATGGAAGGGAGAAACAAATAATTTCATCTTTGCAGCATGCTCTACAGAGCACCTTGACAGAAACAGGAAATAGATGACGACTTTGGGGAACAGATCACAAACTGGCTCTGAGATATCACGTAGTGGTAAAAGGAAGATATCTGAAGAATCTCTGTCTGTCTCTCTGTCTCTCTCTGTCTCTGTTTCTCTGTCTCTGTATCTCTGTCTTTCTCTGTCTCTGTCTCTGTGTCTCCGTCTCTGTCTCTGTCTCTCTCTGTCTCTGTCTCTCTGTCTCTCTGTCTCTGTCTCTGTCTCTGTGTTTCTCTCTCTCTCTCTCATCTCTCATGTCATGGAAATTCAACAATCTCATTGGGTGAGGTTTCAGCCTCTTTCTTCTAGCTTGACCAGTATCTGACTAAATTCTTTCTGCCCAGGTACCTTTGGGCTTATCTAGGGACTTCTGAGAGATGGTGAATCTCTATTTAGCTAGGTCCATTCTTGAAAAGTATAGCCTGTTTCTGGAACTGTAACATATCAGATGTTAGCATATACTGAACGTTTCCCATCAAAAATTGTCATCAGATTAAATTATACGTAAGAGGGGGATTCCCTGACCCACTTCAGTTGATATAGTCACCAAAGCCCAGAATATGTTAATTGAATTGTGTTAATGAAGTATAAAACTGACTGTCAAGATATGTCTATGCATTGATCCCTTTGTAAAGTACTATTCTTTTAAGAGCATTTTGATGTTGAAAGGAGCAGAAACATCACTTTTGTTTAAAGAAAAAAATAATTTAATCACTGGTAAATGATGTAAGGTACTGTCCTTTTCAGAGAGAAACAGTTTAGTGCCTCAAAGGGATAGGAAAAGAACTTTGATTTACCAAAAACTACTAAAATTCCTGTGAGATAATTTTCAGATGAGATATATACAGTTTTAAGACCAAAAAAAGGATCTTTGACATAAATAAAAGGTTCAAGCAATCTAGTAAAAGACATAGGGTGTTGCTTCTTTTGTATGCAAATAGTTTGAAGGTTAACAGGGAACAGAGAAAAAAGTTAATTTATTAAAAGTGATAAAAATGACAGTATAAATATAGTTGTCAGAAGCACTAACATAGTTGATAGACTTTGACGACTTACAAGATGGCCGAAACTGCAGGGCACTGTGGTCCTCTCACCTTATTTGCATATAACTGTTTTAAGTATTAAGAAATCAAAACTAAAAAAAAAGAAAAAGAAAAAAATTCAACTATTTTAGACTATGGAATGTATAAATAAGGATTGTTGATTTCACAAAAGAGATTTGGTGAGTTGTTTCCTAAGTGAAAAGGGAGTTAGTACCAGGAGGCTCTGAGCTAAACCACTGAAAATAGTGAAGATTTAAAAAAAACAAACCGGCAGGGGGTAAATGGCCAGCTCTGTTGGAGATTTGTGATGAAGTGGGAGCAGCTGCAGAAAGACTAGAAACCTTTGCCCTGGAGATTCCTGATTGGCTGAAGAGAAATGGGAACTCATTGGATTAGTTTCATTGTAAAATATTGCTCTTTAGCGTTACCTAAAGTTTGAAATGGATGAAGCTTTTCAGAAGTACCTGTTGATCTCTACTGTCCTCTCTGGTTTGAAAGGGAAAAGCAGGAAGGTGAAAGAGGCTTAGCAGTTCCTATGGGCTAGCTTTCAACTCTGCCGTCAACATTGAAAAATTTTTAAAAGCGTCATTCTGGTGAGTGAATACAAGTCTAGGTTTGTCTATTATGACAAGAGTTTTATCCTGATGAGTTGTGCAGTCCTCTAAAGGGAACTGTTAGCTAAATTAAGAGTGTGATGCTTTCTCAGTGTAATTTTAACAGTGATTATAAGTTGAAAATTTGTAAATACTTCACAGTTAGCCAATGGAAGATAACTTGAATATCCTAGCTAGAGAGAAGTGAAGATCAAAAGGGGAGCAGTTAGTAAAGAAATGGTAACAAGTGGTGCAGATGTTGCTGCTTAGACTAATGATATCAAAACCTTTGGTCTATACTCATAATTCATACAGAACATATGAGTTTTCCTCCCTCCTGTGCTTTCCTGAGAGCTTTCTGTAATTGTGTGTCCACTCTTCCTCCTTAGAAACTCTGTTCAGGGGCAAGAGAGTGTGATCTAGGTTTATGTGTGGATTGTGATAGATTTATTATCCCTGCATTTTCTTTAGTATATGAGTAACTGTGGTCTTTGGACTTTGGACTTTTTGTTAAGTAAATTATTATTATTAAGATCTAAAAGTGTCATCATTGTTAATGGCTGGTTTGTTTAAATGGTAATACATTTGTGGGAGCTTAAGAGTTAAAATATTGCATACAAAGGAATATATTCTCCACCAAAAAGATTACATCTAGGACATTGAGAGAGTTTTGAGCATAGCCACGTGGTATTGGTCTTTCTCTGAAAACTTGGTCGTGCCAGTTATGTGCTACAAGGAAAGTGATTAGATTTCCACATCCTTCAAGAGAGGTAAAATGCTACAATGTGAGCAACCATATGACAAGGCATTTGTAACAACTTTAAAAGGTGTGAAACAAAACTGATTAGTCATCACTCTAGGAGGATGTTCAATAACTAAACCCTGAGGAGTACAAGTAATTGTAGACTGAGACCGATACATGGGAGAAAGAGAGGATGTCTCTTTCTTGCATATTTTAGTCATGTAAATTTGAAAGTGAGTTACTATATCAGTAGATGATACTGTCTCCCTCATGGAACAGACGCACTTTAGAAAGACATAGATATATAGAGAAAAATCACACAAGGGAGAAAGTAGCTACAAGAATAAGACCACAGCTATCGAGAGTTAGGCTTTTAGAAAAGCATCCCCTGGGAATTTCAGCATCAGTACCCTACAAAGAGAGAACAAACTGTGGACCCTTCAAGTGCTAGCATTTGTCTTTGCCACATGTTTCCTACCTGTATAACTCACTACTACTGTGCTCTAGCTTTGAGCCCACTCTTTCCATGGATACTGTGTATATTTGTGAGAGGGTGTGCTCAAGTCTTGTGTCTGTGAGAATAATATTTTATAACTATAGTTATCCCTTCCACATCTTAGGATTTAGGGCAATGATGCCCCCACTATTTGGAAAATCCATATAAAATCCATAGGGATAGACCCTTCGCCTTCCTTTTTCTTTAGGAAATCATGTAAGGACTTAGCTTTTTCTCATATGATGGCAGAGTTTTCTGGAATGCCTTTTTTATAACAACCCTTTATTTCTGAGTTTCTAAATTTTTTCTGTGTTGTCTGCTGGCCTTCACATGTCATCTGTGGCTTCCATGAAACTTCTCCCAAATTCCCGATTAATTTCTTATGCCGACCCACAATATATCAAAACCATGATGGGGAAAGTCGTGACATGGAAGGAGTAACTGCATTATTTTTGCTATGCCACTTGAATAAATACCTTTACTTAGAGTTAATTGAATCTACTGGAATGGCTATTAATGGAAAACACAATGGTGAGAGCTTGTGAGTGATAGTATTGAGTTCAGACCTCACAGTGTTACTCCAAAAGGTGAGGTAGCAGGTACCCTCTGGGAACCCAACCTATAGGTATGAGTGCAATTTGAGGGGAGAGTGATAACTACTAGAGGAAAAGGTGCCATAGATAACAAATTAATATTCACAGTGCTGGACTGCCCCCTCACTCTTGTACACTATGCCTATTTATTTTCTTAATGCGCTCCTTTAGTCTTGACCATGCCTATTAATAAATGTTTTATCATACTCCTTTGCTCTAGAATGCATCCAAACTCCTTAGCCTGGCACTCCATTCTGCACAAACTGAGCTTTGTGTCCCCATCTGTCCTTACCTGCCAGTATTTTCCATAGTGAAAAAGCTTGAAATTTAGAGGAGTCCTCTAGTTCAGCCAAAGAAATAATCTTGTCATATACTATCAAAACAGTAAAGAATCCTAGAGCTCTTCAATATTTTCTCTACTATAGTATCCACACAACAATATTCCAAGCCACCTGTATCCCCAAGAGCTCAGCATAATGCCTGTCATGGGGAGATGCTTAATAAATGTTGGTTGAATAACTGGCATTTTTATCCACATCTTTCTATGCCCAAAATATTGGAGCACCTATAAAAACATTTCATGAATACTAGTGCACCATTTGGGCAATCAGAGCACATGTACTTGGATATGTATTTTGTGCTACTTACTCTCATACAGATAATTATTGATGATATGCTTCAGCCTAATTACCAACCATATATCTTTGCATCATCTTTTGTGTCTGAGAGTCATGAAAGAATAAGAGTATATATTGTATGTATATCTGTATTGTCAACAGACATTCACAGCTTCATGAAACTTTTCATCTGTTTTGGGCCACACTCAGAACTATTGTGGGGGATGAGGGGCATTATAAAAATTGATTGCCCTCTTAAGTGACTAAAGCTCTGAGTTTCTAAAAACTTTGAAGAGAATTCTTTACAATGAAAATCTGTCAATCAAGAAACACTTATTAAACCTTTACTGTAATAGCCAGTGGTGATACAAATTCAATTGAAAGAAACAATTCCTACTTACCAGGAGCTTACCTTCTAAGGGGGGAGGGGGTATGTGAGGGAGGAGCCAATAAGGGAACTTATACACAATGCAGGGAAGAAGAAATTCCCTCCTAAATGTTTCCATGTAAGTGACTAATTGTTACTAAAAATGAAGACCTCTGTGGGAACTCCAGAGTTGAGCTGCACTATGGGACAGGGAGACATTTATAATATTTCTGTTTGGGTGGGTTTCTCTGATATTGGTCCATCCCTTATCATTTGCAAAATTAACATTTGCAAAGCACAGTGGTGAAGGAGGGATCTGTTCCAGCTGATAAGCTTTAAAAAACTTATAACTGAATGTACTCTTTGGTATATAATTTTTTTATTTTTAAATTTAAATTGTTATTCTTTTAAGCTTGTCAAACATTAACAAATACAATTCTGTACAAAGAACAGAAAAAGAGGAAACCGTGAATCCCCACTCTATACATTTTTATTTTTGAGAATTTTAAATTTAACCTGGTAGCTTATCTGTGTCCCCTTTCGAACTTCCTTCTCTTCTCTTGTTTTTTTTAATGATTCATTGATTCTCTTTTCTTTATTTTTCTTGCTTTTTTAGTATAAACACCCTCCCATTCATCACAATTATTCCCCCCTTAAATAAAAGGACAACAAACCAAGCCTTCCCTTTTAACAAATGAGAATAGTTGCACAAACCAAATCCAAACACTGAAAATGTATGTCTCATTCATCACTTCTCTGTAAGAGGTGGGAGGTATCATTCATCATCATTCATGTATGGTCCTGATTGGTCATTGGGTTGATCAGAGTTAAGTCTTTCACAGTTCTTTCCTTTACAATGTTGTAGTCATTATAGAAATTTTTCTTCTGATTCTACTCCCTTTTTCTCTGAGTAAGCTCATACAAGTCTTCCCATATTTCTCTGAAATTATTATTTCTTATAGAGCAATGATATTCCATTCCATTTTATTAATACTAAAAAAATTACCTGCATATGTGTTTGTGTGTGTGTGTGTGTGTGTGTGTGTGTGTGTGTATAGATGCTTTCAGGTCTCCAAAGCCCTAAATACATTATTGCATTTGGACCTTCACAATAAACCTTTGCGGTACCTGCTGTGAATACCCCCTTTTTAGAAAGGTGGCTACTGAGGTTGAGAAAAGTTAAGTGATACACCAACGGTCACACAAATAATGAATGTCTTTGGCAGGATTTGAATTTAGGTCTTCTGGCCTCTGAGTCCAGCATTCCATCTCCTGCACCACAAATTTGTTCAGCCGTTCCCCAACTAATGGGCACTCATTTTGTTTACAGGTCTTTTGCTACAACAGAAAAAGCCATTAAAAATATTTTTGTACACATAGTTCCTCTCCCTCTATCTTTGATCTTTTCAAGGTATAAGCCCACTAGTAATATCACTGGCTCATGTACAAATGAATGACTTTTGGGGTAAAATTCCAGCTGCTTTTCAGATTAGTTGAACTACTTTACTGTTTCACCTACAGTTTGATAAAGTGTATGTCTTTCTATGCACCCTAGACAATTGTCATTTCCCATTTCTGTCATCTTTGCTAATCTGATGGATGTGAGATGGGACCTTAGAGTTGCTCTAATTTGCATTTCTTTTTATTATTAGTGATTCAGACCTTTTTTTTCCCCTTGTTGATAGTATACCTTCCTTCTTTTGAGAACTGCCTTCCATGTTCTTTGCCTAGTTTGATCTAGTGAGGAATGACTCTGCTATACACACACACATATGTATATATTTACACATATATTCTCTGATGTTCAAGACACATTAGGAATTGATAATATAGGCATATGTACATTATCAATTTCTTATGTGTCTTGAATATCGGATAAATTGTGGCAAAGATTTTCTCCCATGAAACTATTTCCTGTCTCATTCTTACTGCGTTAATTTTGTTTGTGTAATTTTTTTAAAAATGTGTATAAAAGTTGTCCATTTTGTCTCCTCTGATCTTCTCTATCCCTCATTTTCTATACAATTGAACAGGTGTTTATTTAACTCCTATCATTTAACCAGTAGAACTGGGGGGTTGAGAAGAGAGGATAAGAAATGGCTCCTACCCTCAAGGATCTTACAGTCTATTTGGAGAGACAAGGCTTCCATACATGAAACAACTAGAACAATTTACAATGGCACAGAGACTGTGTCAGAGACTATATTGCTATGGGAGGTCAGGAAGAGCTAAAGCAGCCAGGGAAATCCATTTAGATGATACAGGGTACTTGGGATGGGCCATGAACAGGAAAATATTGGGAGGGCATTCCAAGTAGAGAAAAACCATGATCAAAAGTATCTCTTTCCACTTCTTTTAGCATTTCTTTATGACAGCCACAAGGGGCTTGGTTGGCCCTAAGATTTTTGTTGATTTTTTTTTTTCAATTTAAATTTTTATAATTTTCCATTAAAATTTTTATTGTGTATTTTTTAAAATGTCACTTTCATTTCCCAATACATCCTTCCCCCTCCCTCTTCCAGAGATAAGTTGTTGTTTATTGGTTTTTTAATTGACAACACAGTCTAGCCATGAAATTCAACACTGATTGACTTAAAGGAATCAATGCAGGTCTCATGGAAGAATGACAGAACGTGTAGGAGACATAGACTCTCCTCTTTTTCTTATATGTTGGCTTTGGTGGGCATCATTTTGCTGATGTTGGGTTAGTCTACTGATAAAGGGAATTATAAAGGATGCTGGGAATGACTAGCAGGGAGTGAGGGTAGCAGTAATAGATGGAGGGGCAGAGAACAATGAAAATCTTATAATTTAAGTCAAATTCCCATGGCCAATGATATTTGGGAATTTCAGTTAAAACTCATCAGTAGTATTAGAAGATAAAGCTAATATCCATATACTAGTTTGTGAGAAAGAGAGACATTATATAATATGGCAAAACATCACCTGTAGGTATGAACAGATAATTATAACTCACATTTATAGTGCTTTTGAGATTTATAGGCATTTTCCTTACAACTACCCTTTGTGAAATACAAGTCATTTCAGTGCCTTGGGCAACTTTCTAAGACTGTAAATAGTAGAAGAGTTGCTGATGTCCATTGTTGACAGAGTTTCCTCACTAAGAGGACCCTACACCCAATATATTTAAGTCTAGTCGTCAACATGGGAAACTCCTAATGTGGCGATTCCCTCCAACTCTTCTGCAAACTACCCTCTAAGAGACAAATGGCTTGCCTGTGGTCACATAGCCAGAATGTGTAGAGTCAAGTGTTCCTTACTCCAAGGCTTGCCCTCACTATCACATGATACTGCCTCTCATTATAATCTATAATCATGGCAGTTTTACAGATGAGTAAATTGAGAGTAAAAGAGATCAAGTGACTTGCTCAAAGCTACACAGCAAGTTTCCAAAGCAGAGCTTGGAACTCATGCCTTTGGAATCTTTATCCAGTGGTCTTTCCACTACCATTTATCAAATCTGTGATCAAATAAGATCCGCTATAAAACAACATTTTATTGTACTTGCAAAGCAGAATTGTCATTGGGTCATAGTTGGATGTCTTTATTTTTCAAAATAATCCCTTCTTCCTGAAATCTGAAATGATTTTTTTTAATCAACGCATAGGCATAAAAATATATAAGGTAACAAATCTATGGGTCATGGCTGCAGATAATTACCAAAGAAAATAGTATGCATCAAAAGGGACACAGTGGGGGTGATCCATTGATATGCAGAAAAACACCACCAATATCCAATGCACCAATGCAGACCGCTCCACTCAAAACGTCTAGTCCTTTTTCACAAAGCTGGTTGAAGCGTCTGAATGTTCTTCAATTTTTCGCTAATGAGTAGCAATTTAGTACATGTCAGACCTGCCAAAGAAAAAGCAGAAGACTGAATTAAACATGAGACTGAATATTCCTAGGATCTTTCATACAAATCCTATAGAAAATACTAGAAAGAATTTCTCTTTTGAACTGGACCTGTGTTTTTGTTGGGATAGAAAACTCCCAGTGTGGAAACTCTCTCTGCCAATGCAAATCAGCAAGTCCTCTGCAACTTAGGCTTTTGGAGAGTTGAGTAAGGCCTTGAGAGTTTAAGCAGCTTGCCCTTATCCTTCAGCCAGTATGTGTCAGAGGCAAAACTGACCTCAGCTCTTCCTTACTCTCAAATCTCTCTATTCCCTACAGCAAACTCTCTCATTTATATGCCCAACATCCAGCATATAAATATGTTAAGGTTTGCAGATTACTTTCTTTACATACATTTTCTCTTTTGAGACTTAGGTCAACCCTGAGAGGTAAGTAAGTATTAAGGTATTAAGGATAAGTTTAAGACTAAGTTAGGGATAAGAGTAAGGAACTTGTCATTTCATTGGTATAGGGTGTATAAAAATTTTAAGGGACTGTTTTGTTTTTTACATCTCTAATATCCAGAATAGAACAAGTCCTTAATAAATGCTTATTGAATTGAACTGAAATTGATATGCTTAAACTACATAGTCCATTGATTCAATCAGTGCTTTTTGATTGACTTTCCAATCTATTAGATAATATTTCTTTAGCACTGACAATGCAAGGCATTGGAACAGGTGCAGTGGGAAATGTAAAGAAGTGTAAGACTTGTCCCTCTCTCCAAAGAGCTTACCATACATCTTGTTGGAGAACTAGATATCTTGGCAAAAAAAATAATAATAATCCTAAAAAAATGAATAAATGACAAATGAATAGGACAGATACAAAATGTCCCTGGAATTCAAAGAACTTTGGGCAGAAATTCTCAGGGTAGATTTCATAGAAGAGGAGGGCTACATAAACTGGGAAGGGTTTTTGATAGCTGGAGAAGCAGTGGGAGGCCATTCCTGGCAGTAAGGCATGGCATGAGTGGAAAAGGCCAAGGCAAAGTGAGGCCCCAAAGAGGTTTGTTGTTTTCTTCAGGGTCACACTGTGAGTGAGAAGTGGAGCTGGAACTCAAACTGTGCTCTTTCTACAATTTCTACAATTTCTCTTATATGACCTCTCAACTTTATTTGGGTTGTTTTTTTTCCTCAAAACCAGAAATCATTGTTCGATGTTCACTGTGCCATTATTCAGTGTTGGGTGGTGAAATAATGCTACTCTGCCAGTGTTCAGAAAACTCCACTCCCAGTTCCACGGGCACCTAACTAATTTCTGATTTGCTTTAGTGTTTTCTAATATCAAGGGTTGTACACTGAATGTCAGTCAATTTCCTTTCATCTCTATTGGCTGGGTGGTGTCTATTAACACCCTATGACTCACTGGGCATTTGTGGTTTTAACCCATAGTCTATTTTGACTCTTGTGAACAAATTCTATTTACTATTTTGTTGCATTTTCAGTGTCTGTTCTACCTGGGCAAATGATTGCCCAAGAGACAAGATACACAGGAAGAGACAATGCCCAATATCAGATGAGGGTGTTTCTGAAACTTGGGGTTTTGTGTTTTTTGTTTTTTTTCTTTCCCGAGAGCTTTGATCTTTTCACTGGCGAGCATGTTTGCAGCTGCGCTTGAACAGCTCAAGTTCACAATGAATACAGGGCCTGGGAACCTGGGTCCTGGTTTGACTGTGGTCTCAAAGACTTGCTATATTTGGTTCCCTTTTGGCCTTTCCAGGAACGTAGTGAAATTCCGCCTCAAACAAAACTGACACTTATTTCATGACCCTAAATCTCTCACCATCTCAAATCAATTCCACTACTAATCCAAGTCAAAATAGCTTTTTGAGAACGAAACCACTGTTGATTTTGAATCTCACTGATTTCTCCTTCCTTCTGATTTTCCCCTTCTTCCCAGAAGAGACTAGAAGTCCCTGCAGGTAAACAAGCCAATTCCAACAAGTTAGAATCCCTACAACTTTGATGTGTTTTCTACACCTCGCCCTTAGTCGCCACCCAGCTTTCGTCCAATCCCAGTTGAAAAATATTTTTTCTTCACTCTTTGAAGAGTTAACAATTGGTTTTCCATTTTGACGTCATTGTCCAGTTAATATTTAACATTTTTAGGAGCATTTGAGTTGTAGAATGGATAAACGCTGGCTTTGAAGCCAGAAATAACCAAGTTAATCATCGTCATCATCATAATGATAATGATATATGATATAATGATAAATGATATAATGATAATAAATGATATGATAATAAAATGATAATAAAAATAATAGTAATTAATATTTCTATAACACTGTATGATTTGCAAAGTACTATATATGTATATATATATGTTTATATTTATTATCTTATTCAAGATCTACCTTTGACCCCATACTGACTGTATGACCATGGACAACTCATTTGGTACCTCAACGCCTAAGCAAACTCTTGAAGACTTGTATTTGTACAGAAGGTGCCAACCAACCCTCATCAAAGGAGTTTCCTCACCCTAGAATTCCCTAGTTTCTTTAGTATTGTTACTATTTTTCTTGCACAGATATCTAGCTCCCCAATAAGATGGAGGAGAGGACAAGTCCTACACTTCTTTGTGTTTCCCACTGCACCTATTCCAATGCCTTGTTTTGTCAGTGCTAAAGAAATAGTAATTTATAAATTGGATAATCAGTCAACAAGCATCGATTGAACCAATGGACCATACATCTAAAGCATATCAATTTTGGTTCAATTAAATAAGCATTTATTAAGGAGTTGTTCTTTTCCACAGGCTAGGGACATAAAAAACAAAAACAAAATAATCTATGTGTGAACTTTAAAAGTTTATCCTTTACTAGGAGGGGTGGGGAACAATATTGATACAAATTAATAACTATAAAATATACAGAAAATAAATGCAAAATAATTTTTCAGGGTTCTACAATTTCACTAAGTGTAAAGATTAACTTCTGTAGGCAATCTCATCAAAAATTCATTTAACTATTAAGGAATTGGAGGAGGGTTAGAGAGATTGAGGGTAGGGACTGTCTTTTGCCTCTTTTTGTATCTCCAGTGCTTAGCACAGTGCCTGGCACATAGTAGGCTCTTAATAAATGCTTATTGATTGATTGATGTCACACAGCTGACATTGGTGTCAGAGGTAGGATTTGAACTTGGCTCTTCCGGATTTCAAGACCAGTGCCCTAGCATTAACCATGCCACCTGCCATAGCTTACTGTGGTGACCCCAGGACCACAGGGTCAGGATTAATCTGATTTCTGGAGCTTACAATTCTCTCACTTTTTACATTTTAATTTAGTATTGGTACATTTAAATTTCCTACCTGCATGTCCATTGTGTTCCTCAAGGGAAATTAATAAATATTAATTGGTTGGAACTGCTTTCATCTGGAAGCAGTTTCAGTAGCTGGGGCTTTTGCAGCTGGCAGCTTGAACCCTGGTACCAGGCATGTCTTTCACACAGTGGGTGTGGCCAGGAAATAAATCTGTAGATGTTATCAGTTTCCCACCCTGCCATTCCCACATGACCCACAAAGTTGGGTGGGTGGGGGAGATAGAGTGGGGGAAGGGGGAGGAGAGAGAAACCATCAACACTAGCAAGCAATATTTACTAAACGCTTTGCGACCAATTTACCTTCTTATGGTCTAGCTTCTGTCCCAGATTCCCCAGAGACCTGGCATACTCTCTATTTGACCATTTAGGACACTTCTGAATTCTCATCTCAACAATACCTATTACCTAATGTGCTTCTTCCTAAAATCTCAAAAAACAAAAAAACTTTATCCACTACTCTGAAACCTAAAGAAAGACAATTTAGCAATCCCTCTTGTGAATATTAAATTAAAATGAATATTTACAAGGACCTTAAATTTGGGCATTTACCTTCTTTAGGGTAGGCAAAAATGAATCCCTAGCATTGCCTTCTTCAAAGGGAAATCTTGAACAGTCTAGAAAGGGTCCCCAAATTTAAACAGGATGTATCATACAAACATGTCCTTGCTGTAAGTGGATAAGTTTTAGGTTTTTTGTTATTTGTGTTTTGTTCTATAAACCCCTAAGAATGAAGTTCTTGTCAGTTCCACCTGCTAACTTTAGTTGGGCTAGAAGCATGCACCTTTTGGGATAAGCATGAATGAACAGCTCAGTTACAGTTAGGCAAGCATCCTTAGCAAGGCAAGGACCCAACAGAAGTGAGAGATTAAAAAACATCCCAATGGAGGAAGTTCCTTGAGGAAAGAGACTTACCTTCTGGGAGACTTCTTGCCTATCAGTGGGGACAAAAAGAAACAAATGTCGTTAACAAAAATAGGGCAGAAAATGATACCAAGATGCATCGTACTTTTATTAAGGAAGGCTTCAGAGAGATTCCACCTTTTCATTTCCAACTATTTTTTAAAATTCCACTCAATTAAATCTTTACTAAACGTCTACTCCATAGACAGTGCTAAGCCTGGAATATTTTCCTTTTCAAGCTTACTAGTCAGAAGTATTAATTCTAAGACAACTAACAAATGTGGTCTAACTGTTGGCACCATTATCAGAATTTGACTACAGGTCATGATGAGTGATGGGGCAAGTTTGGAGTTGGAAGACTTGGACAGGTCACCCAGTTGTTCTAGGCCTTATCTACAAAGTGAGAAGATTGGACAAATTGAAAGATTAATGTCCCTTCAAGCTCTAAATACTCAAAGTGACAGGGAATACTGGTCTGGATGGGACCACGGGTTCAACTCAGAATGACAATGATTGTGCCTTCCTAGGAGCTGTTATACAATGGGAAGAGCCCTTCACTTGGAGTCAGAAAACCAGACTTCAAATCCTGGCTTTGTTCCCTGCTCCCTGAGTGACCTTGGGCAAATTGCTTAATCTTTCTATAGATTCCTCATCTATAAAATGAGAGTTGGATGAGGTTGTCTCAAGCTCTAAATCTCTGATCCTTTGGAAACAACTCTTGCTCTAGGCAGAACTTCTTAAACTTTTTCAGTGTCATGGAAACCTTGACAGTCTTGTCATGGAAACCTTGACAGTCTGTTAAAAACTATGAACCCCTTCTCAGAATCATGCCTTTAAATGCATATAAGAAAATAAATACTATAGTGCAAAATAATATAATACAATAAAACAAAACAAAAAATACAAAAAGGAATACAAAAAATTGTATTGGATAAATATTTATTTTTCCCATGCAGATTAATTGATCCCCCTGAAATGGGAACCCTTAGAGAACCATGAAACCTAGGATAAGAACTCTTGCTGTAGGGGAAGCTGGAGCAAAAAGATCTTTGTAGAAATAGCCCCAGGAGGAAAATTTCTTCCCAATATGCATTTTGTTGATAATGCGGCTCAGGTGCAAATAATATGCTCACTCAAAATGCAACTATTTTGTTGTTGTTGTTGTTCAGTCATATCCAACCCTTTGTGATTTTCTTGGCCAAGATACTGGAGAGGTTTGCCATTTCCTTCTCCAGCTCATTTTACAGATGAGGAACTGAAGCAACAAGGTAAGTGACTTGCCCAGGATCACACAGCTACAAGTGTCTGAGGCCACATTTGAACTCAGAAAGATGAGTCTTCCTTACTTCAGGCTCAGTGCTCTGTGTACTATGGTGCCACCTCGCTATTCTGTCTACTATTTTATGGTAACCCAAATTACGTATGAATTCTGTGATCTTTCTGGACTTTTCTTCATTGCCGTAACTGTAACTAGTCTAAGTACTGTTGGGTATTAGGGATAAACAGACAAAAACAAAAGTTTCTGCCCTCGAGAAGCTTAAGCAATAGACAAAGTCCAAAACTAGAAATATGACTTTATCAATAGAAATAGCATTAACAAAAGTATACAACCTCCTGCTTTTCAGCTACACTGTATCTGACTTGCAGCTGGTCTCTCCCTCCTCTGTTAGAATGTGAGCTCCTCAAGTTTTTATTCCTCCTGTTTTATACCTAATAAGCATTGAATAAGTGATATTCATTCATTTATTCATTCATTCATTCTAAACTTTATATTGCCTGTTTTTCTGTGCTTTTCTCTCAAGTAAAAAACAATGAAAGCTACAGCTGTACATCATAAGGGCCCAGTCCTATAAAGAGAGCTTATTTTTAGAGAAAAGGGAACTAAGTGGGTATGTGTTTAGTTTCAAGCCCTATTCTCATCCTGTGCATTGGTTCATGTGGAAAACTCTCCCAACCACAAAGCATACACAACACTGCATTAGTTTGAATGAAGGCCAGCAGTGGATTCAGGTCACATGTGGTTGGGGATTTAAGTTTTTATTCTGGTTCTGTTGTTATGCAAGCAAAGAAAGTTGTTCCTAAAGCACCTCTGCCTTAGTTTCCTCCTCTGGTACTTGCTGACTGACCTTACAATGATGAGAAAAGGTATGAGTTCTGACTTGTGTAGATGCTCAAACAGTCTTTGTGATACAGGTGACTGGAAAGTATAAGTCGATTCACTATATACCTTCTGATTATATAAAAAGGAACCAGCTAAGCAAAGGTTAAGGGGAAAGACATGTTCCTGGTACCTTCCAATGTTCTGTTCTCATCATGGGTTGGGAAGCAAAGGAAACTGTTACTGAAGCTGTGACATTCTCTCCTAGTAGGAATGTGCATGGAGGGGAGAGGAAGGGAAATGGTCCCAGGTCTACATCCTGCCTTGGTCAGTGGCTCTTTGGTGGAACTCTGAAGGATTTTATGGGGATTGAACCTTTCTGTCAATCTCTAGTTTCCACACTTGGACCTCCCTCCTTTCAGTTTCTCACATTCCCTTCCCAAGTTTCCTCAGCATTCTCAATTCTCTTAGATGCCTCAGACTTTTTAATCACCTCTGTCCCATTGCATTCTTTCATCTCTCAAACTCTTCTTTCCCCTAACTCCCTGCAGAAGGAAGAGGAGAAAGACAAATTCCCAGAATTTCCACATTTCCTTATTCCCTGAACCACAGGGTGTTTCATTTTTCTTCACAGAAAAGCAGTGTTACAAACCAGTTAAGTTACCAGGCTAGCCTATAAGATAACTGAAATACCATATATTTGCGACATAATCGTTCACCATGTTTTTCATTGTACATGTACCATATTTCGCTTACATTTTTATTTAAATAACCACCTCAGATCATTTGCTAACTGCCATTCGCAACACTCTTGTTCTGAAGAAACCTGTTTTGAGTTCTAAGCAATTTGCTTGAAAACAAACTCTTGGAAAGTCTAGCCTATCGGTAAATTGGGACCGCCTATGTTAGAATTCAACTCAACAAATATTTATTGCATACCTACTATGTGCAGCATACTGTATTAAGTTCTGTGGGAGGGGAGAAGAATGAGTAAGGCATAATCTTTGTCCTTAAAGAGATTATAATCTGACGGGGAGCATTTTTTTTGCTAAATCTGAGCATTTTAAATGCGGCTTTATGGTAGTCCTAACTATTTATGAATTCTGTGATCTTTCTGGGCGTCTCTTCTCTTCATTGGCATAACTGTAACTAGTCTAGTTGTTATCTGTTTCCTGTTTGCCCCCACTTTGAAATTCCCACAGCGATGTCATGTCAATCATCATGTTATCCATCTGAGATCTTGTACAGAAATGACTCTGGGGAAGAAAACTGAAAAAAACCAAACCAACCTACCACCTTTCTCATTACTGCCAGTTTCAACCTTGGCCACAATCTTTGTTGGAGAACACAGGCTCAGATTGTTCATGTGAAATTGAAATGTAAATAATTGAAATGTAGAAGTAAAGCATCTCCTTATTCAAAGTCCTTAAAGGCTATCTAGGCAAATGGTTACTTTAGGGGTCCGTGAACTGCTTTTAGAGGACAATCTGTTGCCAGGAGGAAAAATAGAGCCCCTAGACAATACATGGAAGCTCCCCATTCCTTTACCCTTTTTATTCTGGGTTGTAGGAGGCAGTGAGAGTTGATAGGGGTCTATGAGATCATAGGATCAGATTTAAGACTGGAAGAATAATTGAAGATCACCTAATATACTGGATCATAAATTTAGATCTGGAAGGATCCTTAAAGATCATCTGCTCTAATCTCCCTACCCCCATCTCACAGATGAGTATCCTCAGGCCCCAAGTGGTTAAGGGAATTATCCAAAGTCACAAAGATAGCATGTGGCAGGTCTGGGATTTGAACTAAGGATGGCATTTGAACCAAGATTCCAATTCTAAGGTTAACATCTGTTCCAATGGACCATTCTGATTCATGTAGGTGGGTGTAGGGGCAGACAATAGTGGGTAGATGGGTGGATAAGATCTCCTCTGATAAAGAATTCCAGGGGCAGCTAGGTGGCGTAGTGAATAGAGTGCTGGCCCTGGAGTCAGGAGGATCTGAGTTCAAATGTGACCTCAGATACTTAACACAAAAAAACTAGCTGTGTGACCTTGGGCAAGTCACATAACCCCAATTGCCCTACCTTCCCCCCTCCAAAAAAAAAAAAAAGCAAAAAAAAAAAAAAGAATTCCATAATAATCTTCCTTCCTCTAGCGTCCCCTAACCTATACCTGAGGGCAGGCTCAGGAGGAACATCCTGATCAAAGCTGATAGCAGCAGACACATCAATCTGAGTGTCTTAGATGCATTTAATACATTTGTAATTACCCAGAGTACCACTCAACCACCCTGACTGAAAAAATTGCCCAGAATGTCCTATGCTTGTGTTGTGGACCATACCATGAGTGACCTGGAGGGCCTTTAAGGACCCCTGGTGGCCTATGGACCATGCATGGGAACCCGCTAATCTAAAATCACTTTTAGAGGGTAGCATTCTGTGAGTAGGACTGATTAATGAATTAGATATTGAAGAATTTCAAATAGCAGCCCAATATGAAGGCAGAATTTGTCAAAATAAAGGTTGCTGGGTGGTGAACGATCTGTGCTCGCCAATGGACCATTTGGGGTCTTAATGCTTTTCTTTTAAATGCACAATTTAATTTCACTATCTTATATTTTTTCTGCTAACCAGGTTTAGCTCATCTTTTTTTTAATTTTATGACACAAACATTGAAAGTGATTCATTTTTACATAGATCTCGCTTTTAAAAGTGTGATTTGAAAGTAACAGGTTTAGCTAGCACTTCAGGTTGTAACACACTTAAAAGGTGAGGTGAGTCAGAGCTATGGGAGTGGTACTCAGATTTTTTTTTTTTACTTTTTTGGTGGTTTTCAATTCTGTTTTGCCCCTTCTGAGCTAGTATAAACTACTTTGGTACATCTGTCCCCACCCTTCTGCCTTTTTTCTCCAGGCATCTTTTCCCTCCCAGAGAGGCTAGGTCGCAAGGAGATACAGTAACACAAATACACTGAAATCAGTATATCCTTCACAGATCTTCATCCACCATCACAATGAATCCAGAACAAAATTTAGGGATTGGCAAGAAAAAAACATCTGGAATTGACTTCCACTGTCCACAGGATATATTCCAGGGGTATTTGTTCTTTTTAGGTAATGAGCTGAATCCAGTAAACAAGAATGAGCAAGAATCCAAGTGTTTAAACATAATATGTTCAAAATAGAATTCATTATCTTTCTCCCTAATACCCCACTCCCAACCTGTTACCTTCCTTATTACCATAGAGAGCAATGCTATCCTTCCAGTCCTTTAGGCTCACAACCTAGGAGACTGGACACAACCTGGACTCCTCACAATCTCTCACTCCCCATCTCCATGCTATTGCCAAGGTCTACTGATTTCACCTTTGCAACATCTCCTGAATATGCCCCTTCTCTCCTCTGACACAGCCACCACTCTGGTCCAGGCCCTCATCACCTCACACATAGAATCACAATAGGCTACTGATGAGTCTCATAAGTCTCCTTCCACTCCACTCCAGCCTCAAAGATCATGTCAAGCCCTCCTACCCAATAAAATTCGGTTGTTTCCTGTGGCCTCCAAAAACAAATACATTATGTACTGGTTGGCACTCAAAGCCCTTTGTAACCTAATCCCTTCCTACCTTTCCAGTCTTTTTATATCTTTTTTCCCCAATATGTACTCTTTGATCCAGTGACACTGGCCTCCTGATGGCTCCACAAGCAAGACATCCATCTCTCAGCTTGGAACATTCTCTCTGACTCTCCTCCATACCTAGAACACTTTCCCTCCTGCACTCAGACTACTGACCTCCCTGTCTTCCTTTAAGACCTAACTAAAATCCCACCTCTTAGAGGAAGCCTTCCCCAGCCCTCTTAATTCCAATGTCTTCATTCTGTTAATTATTTGCCATTTATCCTGTATGTAACTTCTTTTGTATATATTTGCTTGCATGTTGTCTCCTCTATTAAATTGTAAGCTCTTTGAGGGCAGGGACTATCTTTTGCTTTTTTTTATATCCCCAGTGCTTAACACAGAACCTGGCACATAGTAGGCACTTAATAAATATTTATTCAATTTAATTGAAACGGTCAGTCATTTCAAATTTGCTCTCTCTTCCCTCAGTCAATTCCCTGCCTTCTTGTCCTTGGCCTGGTAATCCTCAATACAAGGTAACCTCCACCATTCGTAATGTTTACTCCTGACCTTGGAGCCCCTGAGGATTGCTAGAGAAAGTTATGGAAACCTGTATGCACTGAAAATTTAGGCTCCCTAATCCCAACTGTTCTTTCTCTCACTTAGGCCTGAATATATTCATAGAGTATAAATCAGATGTTAAAAAAATTTCCTGCATGAATAGGTCCTTAATAAACTCCAGATTAAGCCAAAGATCATATTAATTTGTTAGGATGCCATATGCAGGAGCAATAAGGACAGACTTAGAAGATGTTGTCAAAGTGCACTGTTGTTGGCTTTCTGACCTGGAATTTTTAAGATCTTAGATTAGATCTAGCAGGATATACTCCTAATCCCATCCCTTCTGCCTTCTCCAGTAGATTTCCCCCACAATCGTCACCTCTCTCTCCAATCGTTAATCTCTCCATATCTTGTGATTCCTTCCCTGTTGCTTTCAAATGTGCCCATTTGACTCCTCCAAAAACAGAAAAAAAACTTCACTAACCCCTCTAGCCACCCTTCTGTATCTTCTCTCTTTCTGAGACTCCTAGAAAAAGCTATCTACTACGCAATCATTGCTTTCACTTCCTCTCATCTCTCAACCCCCTAGCAATCTCTCTGGTTTCTGATCTTATCACTCAACTCTTACCAATGATCTCTTCATTGCCAAACCTAATGACCTTTTCTCAATCCTCTACCTGCCGACCTCTCTGCAGTATTTGACACTGTTGACTACCTTCTTCTAAATACATTATCTTCACTGAGATTTTGGAACACTGCTCTCTCTTGGTTCCTCTCCTACCCATCTGATAACTCTTTCATTGGATCATTGTCTATTTTACACTACAATCCCTAACTGTGGATTTATCCTGAAGGCTCTCTCCTACTCCCCCTTCTCTTTTCTCTCTACAGTCTCTTTCTTGGTGACCTTATCAGCCTGCATGTATTTAGCTTTATGTAGATGACTCCCATATCAGTAGATTAAACCCAGTCTCTCCCCGATCTCCAGTCCCACACCAGACTTAGGCTCTCTAATCTCTACTGGGACCAAAAAGTTCCTACTGCATTCTTCAAACTAACTGTCCTGTAGGCCTCTGAACTTCATATGTCTAAATTAGAACCAAATAGTGTTCATTTCAAATTCTCCTCCCGGTTTCTCTACTTGTTTTGAGGCTATCACTATCTTTCCATTCACCCAAATTCATAATCTTACCTTTGCTTACCTTACCTTTGCTCATCCCACATATGTAATCAGTTGCCCAAGCTTGTTATTTCTACCTCTATAATATGATTTACATCTGTCCCCATCCATCCATCCACATACCACCATCTTAGTTCATTCTTTTACCACTTCTCACCTAAATTATTACAATAACCTCATAATTAGCAGCCTTGCTTAAGATCTCTCCCCATGCCAATCCATCCACCACACAACTGCCAACATGATTGTCGCAAAGAAAATTTGGACCATGTTACTCTCCTCCTCAGTAAACTGCAATGGCTCCCCATTGCCTATAGGATCAATATAAACTCCTCTGTTGAACTTTTGAAACCCTTTACAACTTGGTTCCAATCGATCTCCTTAGCGTTCTTTTACATTACTGCCCTTCATATATCCGATGGTCCAGTCGAAACTGCCTTATTGTTCCTCCTACAAACACCCCATTTACTGTCTCTTTGCCTTTTCATTGGCTGTTTCCAATGCCATGCATGCAGTCTCTCTTATTTCTACTTCTCAGAATCCCTAATCTCCTTCAAGACTCAGTTCAAGTGGCATCTTCTCCATAAGACGTTTGCTAACTCTCCATGCTGCTAATGTCATCCCCCTCAAAAAAAATCACTTTGTACCTATTTTGTGTATATCTGCATATTTACACAATTTCTCCCTCAGTAGAATGTAAGCTCCTTGAGGGCAGAGACTGTTTCACTTTATTTTTGTCTTTCTAGTGCCTGGTACATAGTAGGTCCATAATATATGCTTGCTTATTGATTGATTGCCCAAGTTCTCATGGTAAATGACAGAGCTGGGATTCAAACTTGGGTCTTTTGACTCTAGTTCCATTACTCTCTTTACTATACCATAATGAAGTAATACCTTTAGAATTTGTTAAATTGCTTCATTTTAGATTTTTCCCATGTACTTAGAAAAGTAGCAGGGTATGAGGCAGTGACGTCAAACTCTAATAGAAATGGGGGTCAATAATCCATACATAAGGATCACTGTGGACCACCTATTGACTTAGTTTTTAAATGTGATATTATTTGTGTTTTCTTGTATTTCTGTTTATTTTGTTAAATATCTTCAATTAATTTTAACATGATTTAATATTCCACACTGAGGAATGTCGTGGACTACATGTAGCCAACTGGTCTCATATCTGATGCCTCTGGCGTAGGGGATGAAAAGTTTACCTCAAAGCCAAGAAAATCCAAATGCAAGTTCTGTCTTTGACAAGATTGGCTATGTGACTCTGAACAAGTTACAGCTAAGTACTATAGACAGAGAATTTGCTGACCTGAATTGGCAAAAGGAGTTTCTCATGCCAAAGTAATCACACGTCTCCCTATACCTATTAATTATATTACTATTTGAATATACAATATTGATTATTTGAATATTAAATATCAAATATTGATATTTGACAGTTTTCTACCCTTCAATAACCTCCATGAAACAAGGAACCGTTTCTTGTTTTATTTTGGTATCTCCCAATACCTCATCTAACACATTTCCTGTAGTAGGTCCCTAATTAATGTTTGTTGAGTTAAATCCAATCTCAGTGGACTCTCAGCATGAAAATGCAGGAAAGCAAGTTCTAGGATTTTGTATTTTCCATCCAGAATTTGCACCATGTATACATTAAATAAATTGCATCATTCAATTGACTGGTTCTACAAATTATGAACGTGAGAGTAGAGCACTTGGAGTTCTGATTATTTCCAAGACCAATTGATCTTTACAGAATCTGAAACTGTGTGTATATTTCTCAGTTGAGACTTTATCTGAACCTACTGTGTTCCGTTTCTTAAGTATTTATGTGTTTTCTTCTGTTGCACTTGAAAATTAAGGTAAATTTAGAGACAATGGATTGAGCATGATCAATTTATTAGTTAGGACAGCAGTAGCCATTAATTGGGCCAATGGCCTGTCTCAGTGACCAAAGACCCTGAGGTAGGGCTCACCAGCCTTAATATTATTTGGGGAGAGTGCAAGTTGGGTAGGTGGGGAAGACAATGTGATTGATTTCAGGGTAAACGACATCTTGAAAGTGGAGACAACATGATTGGTTATTTTAAAGAAAGTGGGCTAGCACCTATGTGGGACTAGTAACCAGCCCTCTCTGACAATTAAGGAATGTTAATTGTTTCATGGGGCCCATCTGCATCTGGCAGACCTTGTTAGTAGACTCCCTGGTGCCTAGTGTTTTTTAGGGAAATAAGACCCTCCATATTTGTAGAAGGACAGGCAAGGATGAATGACGTTTCTTGTGGAAAAATATCAAATTACCTTGCAGGCCTTTAAAGATGAAGTATGATCGATAACAGTTTTTCTGCTAATTAAACCTTTAAACTAACTCAAAGCAAGGTGGCTTTAAGAGCAGACAGAATTATAAAATTAGTATGAATCAATTGCATTGTAGAATCAATACAGATGAAACTAGAAGTAATATTAATTTTGATATTTTTACTTCCTTTCTGGTTTCCACATAGAATTTTAAGTTTCCATACCTTTCTTTAGCTTCCTTGCCAAGCAGATGATAAATGCCAGCCCACAGAAAGAAGTGACTACGATCCCCAGAGGAATGAAGATAGGATTGTAGTTACCCTCTTTGATGGGTGATAAAATATTTCTTGACCCTAAAAGAGAAAACAACAGGACAGGCATGATAACAGTGATTGTATTCTTCCTTGGTGGTATAGACATTCGATGTGAAATACTCAGTGACCTCTAAAGTCCTTTATCTCTAAATCCACATTCTTCTGGAGCACATTATGTTTCCCTTGTTCCTATTTTGGAGACTCCTAATACCTTCTAGCAGAGTTTATCAAACTCGTAAGATATGTATTTTCCACCTTGCCGCTGTATGATAGGTGAGGAAACTAAGTCTGTCTGATGGCACTTGTGACTCCGTGAAAGAGACAAGACCAGGGGTCAGACTTGCCAATCGAAACCATTCTTTGCCTAGATCAGTGGGTTTTTAACCTGTGACCCATGAAATACCAGCCTTTCCAAGAGATTCCTTTTCTAGGGATTCCTAGAAGAGAGATATTATCTTGGTATTTCACTCAAGGATGCTTGGTGGCTTCCATATGTCATCACAGCATTGCATCAGCATTGGGAACCAAGCACATGAAGAGCAGTGGTATCCAAAGAAAATAAGAGGTTCTGTTATTATGATACAAGCCATGTAAGTTAGCATGCCTATGTGGTCAGGGCCAGAAAGAAATTAATTTGGGTCTAAAAGAAGTCAGGCAACCAGTCAAGAGACATTTCATTGACTTCCCATTACTTTTGGGAAGTTTTGATCCCCTTCAATTCAAGCTCCTATAGGTTGCTGCATTGGCAAGCAGACAGAATGAAAGGCACTTGAGCTGACATTCTGCCTCAGACATTTACTAGCTCTGTAATCCAGAGCAAGTCACTCAGTGTCGCTATGCCTGTTTCTTTTGTGTGTAAACTGGAGATTATAATAGCCCTTGCTTCGTGTAATTGTTTTAAGGATCAAATGAGATGATACACATAAAGCACTTTGCAAACCTTAAAGTGCTATTATTGTAATGAGCAGATGCTTTAAATTCACTCTAATACAATGAATGGCAACCTACTCCATTCTCTACTTGTCCTTGTCACTAAAGGAAGCAAAAGGATGACTCTATAAACTCATCCTTTAGAAACTGTGAGGGAATTCTTCACTGTGAGTTAAGAATTACCCAGAGAAGAATGCAGACTCTCCAACCATTTGTCGCTATAAGCATCTTTGGATGAATGTTTTGATTTTCAAATGCTTGCTTTAGTCACTCAGGAATAAAAAAGTGACCAGGAACTGAGAGGTATGGCAAGGTGGGGGTGACAAGCAACAGAGAGCTGGGACTAGACCTGATGAGAGCTAAGAGAAGAAAACATGAGAAGTGTTTGTCTGCAATACCTCCAAGCCCAGGGGAGCAGCCTCTGTCCCTCTCTCAGATGGGCAGACAGGTATCTCAAGATGCTCTGGAACAAGGCATTCAAGTACATTCGGAAAGCCTCCTTTAAGTGATGAGAAGGATCTGCACTGACATCTCCGCTTAGTCAGCTTTCTCAGTTTTCTTCCAATACAACTTAGCAATAAGGCTTACAATCTCCCTTTCCAGACTTATTTCACTCTTCTCTCCTAATTCATACAAGTGCCTGGTAGACACTTTCCATTCCCTATTCATTCAGCAAATAATTCCTGTTTGAGTACCTACTATGCTTTGTGCTGTGGGGGACATAAATACGTGTGAGAAATTGTTCCTACCCTCAGATGGTTTACAGTCTTGTAGGGAAGATGAAACTTGTGCAAATAACCATAAGGCAAGGCTTGATGGGACAAGTGTAATCAGAGTACTACCAAGTGCTCTCAGAGTTCATTTTGGATGAGACACAGGTTCTTGGATTTCAGGAAGGGTCCATGAACTTGGATTGGAAAAATTGCATCTTTATTTTCACTGAAATTTAGCACTTCCTTCAATTATGAACTTAAAAAAAAAAAAACCTTTGGGGATCAGAAACTGTCTTTCTTTTTGCTTACATTTGTATTCCCAGCACACAGCAGAATTCCTAGTACATAGTAAGCATTTAATAAATGCTCTGTCATCTATGAGCTACCTATTTATCTATCTGTATGTCTTTCTGTCAGTCTCATTTATCTTGACCAATCTACCAAAGGAGTCAATGATACAAAAATTGTTAAGAACCCTTGAGTTGGTGTGATTGGAAAAAGCTTCATGGAAGAAGTGGCGTTCTGAGCTTAATCTTGATGGATGAATGAGGTCCATGGGTAGAGAATGGGGGGAAGGACATGGAAAGGGGGATAGGACCACTTTAGTTAGAGAGAATGACACAAACAAAGACACATAGCCAGGGAAGCGCAAGATGTGTTCGTGGAAATATAATGCCTCTAGGCAGCTAGTAGATCACATGTTGTTCCTACAACTTGGATTTTACTACATTTATTTTATTTGCTGTCAAAAGTATTTATTGACACAGACTTTTCATGGGAAATGTTCAGTTTATGTTAATATCTGTTATGATACTCTTCCAGCGACACGCTGTGCCTTCCAGTGATGAGTCTAGTTAAATATAGAGATTTGTCACCAGTCAGAAACTGCTGGGAGAGCCCAAAGGCACCTGAGGCAGAAACAAATTAGTCAGATACTAGTCAAGCTAGAAGAAAAAGAGCTGAGACATAGCACAAAAGAATCATTGAATTTCCTTGACTGGAGAGAGAGACAGAGAGAGAGAGAGAGAAAGAGACACAGACACAGACAGAAAGACAGAAATAAGGAGGAGGAGGAAGAGCAGCAGCAGCAAAATGTAATAGATTTCTTTCCATATACCAAGGAGGATAGGTTCCTGATTACAAGGTAGGAAATGGTGATTTTTTTTTTCAAAGAATTCTAGCTCTGTAATCCAGAGCAAGTCACTCAGTGTCGCTAATGCCTGTTTCTTTTGTGTGTAAACTGGAGATTATAATAGCCCTTGCTTCGTGTAATTGTTTTAAGGATCAAATGAGATGATACACATAAAGGCAGTTACAAAGTTCAAGGAATAGTGAGGAGAGGAGAAATACAGGTTTGGCCAAAGAAAATTGTCAGAGAGGGATATCTGGAACTGATAGCAAAAAAAGATGGAATTATTACTATATAGTCAAATAACCCACTTATCCCCCCAAAACATTAAGTACCTACTATGTGTCAAAAAACAAACAAATCATGCTTAGCACAAATATAAAAACAAGGCAGTCTCTCCTGTCAATGAGTTTACATTCTTCTAAGAAGTTACAGTGTGTGAACAGGTAAATGTAGACTGGTTTATTTGAGGAGAAACTAACACCTCAGGAAATCGGAAAAGAAAAAAAAACAAAACCTCCCCATTGTAAGTAGCTTGACATGAAAGGAAATGAGGGATTTAAAAAGGCGAAACACATTCCAGCCCTGAAAGAAGCACAAAGACAGGTCATGGAATGCCAAGGTGAAAGACCAGTATACCAAGCAGTCCAGTTGGACATGAGAGTAAGTTGTGCAGATGCTAAAGATGAGAGGTCAGCCAGGGTTGCCAGAGTTGTAATCAGTATTTAATTTCTTGATCTCTACTCATCCATATTGCCCCATGTGTAGTCACTAGTTACATTTATGCAAAGTGACCTACCTTCACATACTGGCTTTGGAGATGACCAGTTTCCAGATCTTTCACATGTAGTTTCCACAACACCTATTAAGGACATTCCCTGTGAGCAGCTGAATGTACACTTAGAGCTGAAATTGAAATATCCCAGGGGGTGAGTACAGTTCATAATTCCCAGTTCTGGTGTCATCAAAGGCTCACAGTGAGTCCCTGCAACAAAAAAAGAGAAAAAGCTCATGTCATGTGGCAAAGACTTTCTATAATTTATGAATTTCAATATAGAATTTTCCAGAGCAAATTTGAAATTTACTTAACCTGTTTCTTCATCCATAAAATGAGGAGGTTGGACTACATAACATCTAAGGTCCCTTCCAATTCTAGCTTTCTGATCCTAAATATTTCCAGTAATTTTTCCATACTCCCTATGCCCATTGTTATTCATTGCCTGACATTTAACCCCATTAGGAGAATAGGAATAGGGGCTATTCTACAGTCAGGAGAAGAAAAACACCTTGATGAGGGAAATACTACAACAGAAAGGTGGGCTTCTGCCCCAGTGTATGTCTTCACTTTCTTGGTCAAATTCGAACCCTTTTATTTTTCCTAAAGACTACTCTGAAATCTCTGCCTCATGGATACCTGTGTAGCATTTTTGACTCATTTAAATTCATCTTCACCCAATCCAGTGGTTCTTTCTCTATCTTCATCCTCCTTCCTATTTTGGAAACATTTGACAGTGTTGACTTGCTAATATTAATTTTTTCATTGGCTTCCACAACACTAAACTCACCTGGTTTTCTTGCTACCTTTATGACAGTTTTCTCTGCTTTCTTCAGTAACTCCACCTCCTCTTCATACCACCCTGTACATATAGGCATTACCCAAGGCTCTACTCTTGGCCCTCTTTACATCTCATGGTAATTCTCCCTTGGTGATTTTATTCTGTGCCACAATTTTAATTATCATCTCTATTTTGATCACTCCTAAATCTGTATTCCATCAACAATCTTGTTTGTAAGCTCTGGACTTAACATTACTTATTGGATATCTCCTCCACTAAGGTCCTACTGTGATTCTTCAACATGTTGAATGCTATACTATTGATACACAAGCTTTGGTATGTCCTTACCCGATGAAAAAACTCAGTATGAGCCCAGGATAGACTATGAATATGTTGTCCAAGGACCATCCCAGCTGAATTTGTAGATGTTTTCACCAAACTGTAGAGCAATGAAATGTCCTACCATAGCAACTCTCAAAAAAACCAGCTGCTATCAAAGAAGGTTTGCCATCTGTGACAATGGAGGGAATGATTTCCTTACTAAACTCTCACTCTTAAATTCCCTGACTTTGTTTCAGTCTTTTTCCTTCCTACCCACCCTACCTCTTCATTTCTAATGCCTTTTCTTTTAAGATCATCTACTCTGTATTTATCTTGTATACCTTAATTTATATGGGCTCTCCCCCATTAAAATGTAAGTTCTTTGGAGTTAAGAACCATTTTTGCTTTTTCTTGTATCCTTATTTCTTAACACATTGCCTAGAATTTAATACATGTTTATTGATTGATTGGAGGGAATACTCACACCTACAAAAATCATGAACCTCTCAAATACTGGAAAACTCAAATGTATATGTCCCGTTAACATTTTAAACTCAACACATCCAATCTCCCCTTTGGCACCCCTGCCACCCACTCCCAGAAAAAAAGAATCCTGTTTCTCCTTAGTTCTCCATTGCTGTTAATGGTATCATAATTGTCTAAATTTGGTCTCCTTATATTTAGCTCTTTGATGTCCATCAACCTACTACACTCTACCTTGGTCAGGTGACATTGGCATTATTATTTTTGGTCTGGACATAATATTTTAGGAAAGACAGTGACAGGCTCTAAAGTGTCCAAAGAATGACAACTAGGTTAGTAGAGAGGAACCTTTGAGATTATGTAATGTGAAAATTAATTGAAGGAATTGAAAAAGTTTGTTCTGGAGAAGAAAAGATTAGGAGAAAGGCATGATAGCTCTTTTCAAGTCTTTGTAGGGCTACCATCTGAAATGAGCATCAAGCTTGTCCTGCGTGGACCCAATAAGATTCAAACTTATTCTAATTGGACTCAATAGTGATCAGACTTGTTCTGTTTGGACCCCAGGGTAGAACTAAGACCCATGGGTAAAAGTCACAAAGAGATAGATTTAAACTTGTGCTTAAGGAAAAACTTCCTACTGATTAGAACTATATGAAGGGGGAATGGGCTGCCTGGAGGGGTAGGAGCACACCTCTCCCTGAATGTCTTAAAAGAAAGGTTGCATGATCCTTTGTTGGGGATGTCATAGAGGGGATTCTTGTTCAGTCACAGCTAGTACTAGGTAGTCACTAGAGTACCTTCCATCTCTGTCATATGATTCTGTAATGTTAAGACACCAAAGGGTTTGCATGGTAATGAATTTACACTATAATACCTGTGGCATCTATATCCTGATGACACCATCTGAGTCATTCCTCTTATCTCAGCATGCCAGGGTCACTGGCAATTTGGTTGTCTGGTTCCAATGAAGAGTGTGACCACACTTCAGGGGTCCCTAGTAATGTGAGCTATTTGTTCACTATCTCTTTGCTAAGGGGTGGGAGGCTTGCTCACCAGTAATCCTCTGAAGCCAGGCTCTGTTACTAAACTGGTTGGGGTTCAGAAGTCTTTCAGTGTTGTTGTCATGGTTTCCTAGCAGTTTCACCTATTTCTAATATCTTGCCTTCATAACCATCCTGCCAGATTGATTTTCCTTTAGTTCATAGTCCTAATCACATCCTCTCCCTACTTTAAAAAAAATGGCTTTTCCTTTCTACATACTCCATGGACACACACCTAATCATCTACCTGATTTGTTCTCAGTTTTAATCACCCTACATCCACACTGCTTATCAGTACTTTTTCCAGGTTGGATGTGGGATGATTAATATTGAGAACAAATCAGGTAGATGATTAGTTGTGTGTCCACAGAGAACGTAGAAAGGAAGAGCCATTAGTTGTGGATGCCCAGAGTCCCTTGTCAATGTCAAGACAACCCTGAACACAGACCATTGTGGCTGATTGTGTGTTGTAGAGTGGGTCTAGGCTGCCCATGAATGACACTCTTAGTATCTGGTGCTAACATAGAGCAAGTTAGAGGATCCCACAGTCCTAAGCCCCTGCAAAAATCTCAGCATCGAGCTGTGAATTCATTAGAATCTGGGCAGACTTGATATCTGTGATGCAAATTCTGAGTGCCACAAAATATGCTATAAAATAAAGATAGAATAAGAGAATTTTCAGGGATGTAGCATCAGATCTAGGGTTTAAAGAGGATGTGAGATTAGTGTCAAAAGGATCTAGGTTCATAACAGTGGAGATCATATGGGATCAAAGGACGTAGAAACAGCTTTATCAGCACCAGTGGAGATGATATCTGCAATGAAATCGCAGATCCATCCAAGTTTGGGGGCATCTGAAACAAATAAGTCCTTCGGTATTTTCTACAGATCATGCCACATCTAGGGTATCGTGTTCAGTTTTGGGTGCCACATTTTAGAAGGGAAATTGACAAGCTGGAGTACATTGAGGGGAGGCAATCAAGATGATAAACAATTGAAAATAGCACCATACATGGACGGTTGAAAGAATTGGAGATATTTAGTCTATAGAAGGGAAGACTTATGGGGGATGTGATAACTGTCTTTAGTAATTTGAAAGGCTAACACATGGAAGAGAGTGTAGATTTGTTATAGTTGGCACAACTCGAAGCAGTGGGTGGGAAGAACAGAGAGGTATATTTTGGCTCACTTTAACATCTAGAGAATGAGAATGAGCTGCCTTGGGAGATAGTGAACTTCCCCTAAATTCAAGCCGAAGCTGGATGAGCACTCCTAAGAGAAGATGTAGAGGTGATTCATTTTCTACATATGGGTAGGACTAAATTACTCCAGAGGCCCCTTCCAGCTCTGAAGGTCTGGGCTTCTGTGATAAGTGGAATGGCATTTTTGTTGTTGCTCAGTTGTGTCCGACTTTTTGTGACCCTATTTGGGATTTTCTTGGCAAAGATACTGGAGTGGTTTGCCATTTCCTTCTCCGGTTCATTTTACAGTTAAGGAAACTGAGACAAGACTGAGGGTTAAGTGACTTTACTAGGGTTACACAATTGGTAAGTACCTGAGGCCAGATTTGAATTCAGGTCTTCCTGACTTTAGGTCTGGTGCTCTATCTATTATGCTACCTAACAAATAAAGACTGAGCTCAAATTTTACCTTCTACAGGAAGTCTTTCCTGGTCCTTCTCGTTGCTATTCCCTTCTTCACCTAGGCAATTATGTAGCACAATGATAGAACACCAAACTTGGAAGACCCAAGTTCAAATCCAGCCTCAGATGTACTCTCTGTCTTCCTCAGTTTCCTCATCTATAAAATGGTGATAATGATAGTACCTGTCTCCTAGTGTTGATGTGCGAATAATATGATACAATATTTGTAAAGCACTTTGTAAACCTTACAATGCTACAGAAATGTTAGTTATTATTATTATTCCTGGGTCAGATTACCTTATTTCTATTCTGATTACATCTTGTGCACCCCTAGTTATTTACAGTTGGTTTCCCCCATTAGAAGGTGAATTCCTTGCAGGGAAAGACTGTTTTTTGTTTTTCTTAATATCCTTGGTGCTTAGCCCAATACCTGGCTAACGTAGCAAGGCCTTAATAAATGTTTGTTGACTAATTGCACATATGATGGGCTGCTGGAAAATTACAATAGAAGTACAAAGGTACCACACACTGTGACTGCTTTTGGTGTCTATGACAGTGAAGCCCCTTAGAGGTGGCAAAGTCTTTTAAGGTATCTTATTCATTGAAAATTCTTTCAAGGAGCCCAAAAGTAGACCTTCTGCAAACTCCCTTTGAGAATAGATAGAGTTCTAGCCAGTTCATAATGCTTTTCCCGTTGCTCCGACATGGTACTGACTGGAGTAGTAAAGCTCATTCATATTGAAATGTTACTCACCTTGACATGATGGTGTTGGAAATGACCACGTTCCAGATGCTTCACATGTGGCTTCTTCAACACCTGTTAATACCATCTTTTCTAAGCAGCTAAATGTACACTTTGAGGTAAAGCTGAATTCTTCCAGGGGGTGAATGCATTCCATCCTTCCATGTTCTGGGGCCATCAAAGGCTTGCATTGAGTTACTTGAAAAAGAAGGAAACATGGATGCCATTTTTAGAATTATCTTTATTTTGCTAAATCTATCCTCTTTGGTATTTTCCTCCTTCAGTCTACCCTTTCTGCAAACCTGGCCCAGTCCATGACTCCCTGGACGACTCTTCACCCCAGTGGTCGTCTCTTGGCAATAATACTTCCACCGCTGTGGCCTTCTTCTCGGATTTGTGAGTTTTTCTTGGAACCTCCATTTGAAGAAGCACCATGCCAGTCATGGTTGTTTCAGAACCCACTCAATCTATGACTTCTGGAACCATTTCTCCACCCTCCCCCAACTTTTTCCAGTTTCTTTTTTATATTATCTTTCCCCATTAAAATGTAAACTCCTATGGGGCAAGGATGCTTTCTTTTTGCTTGTCTTTGTATTTCCAGAGATTAGCACAGTGTCTGGCATGTAGTAAATGTATTAAAATCCTCTATTTATCTATCTCTCTGTATTTACTATCAATTTCCTTCTGTGGTACCCTTACTTATTTCTTGTGTTCCTAACTTTAATATTATCTTCTATTCCTCTTTTTAAAAAATTTTTAATAGGCAATTAGGTCCCATCATCTCTTTCTCTCTCTCTTTTTTTTTTTTTGCTTTTTTTTGGATGGCAGTTGGAGTTAAGTGACTTGCCCAAAGTCACACAGCTAGTAAGTGTGTCAAGTGTCTGAGGCCAGATTTGGACTCAGGTCCTCCTGACTCCAGGGCTGGTGCTTTATTCACTGCGCCACCTAGCTGCCCTTGGCAGACTTATTCTTAATGGAAGGAAAAACTTCCAAAAAATGAGAACTATTGCAGAAAGGTGATACACTAGAGATGTAGAATGAGACAGACATATGTTGCCAGCTATGGTCACCATATTGACTTTCCCTGCTTGATTGCATTTATTTAATGCAAGGGAAGGCTTCTGTTTGCATTTGGAAGAACAAGGGATAACCTCCACCTCTTGTTTATATGGTGCTTAGTGCAATGAATTGCACACAGCAGATTTTCAGCAAATGTCTATTCAATAGTCATCAAATGCAGGCTATGTAACCAGTGTCATAATTACCATCAAGGGAAATATTGGAAGACCTAATGAGGCACATTTGACCTTGGCTAAGTCATTCAGTCTCTTTGTGATTCTGTTTCACTAGCCATAAAATGAAGAGGTTGGTCTAGGTCAAGCGGTTCTCAACCTGTGGGTCGTAACCCCTTTGGGGGTCGAATGACCCTTTCACAGGGGTCACAGGGGTTGCCTAAGACCATCAGAAAACACATATTTCCGATGGTCTTAGGAACCGAGACACCGCTCCTCTATCCGTCTCCAGGCAGGTCTGCCCACATGCAGATACACCCACATGCGAGTATTAAAGGGTCACAGCATTAGGAAGGTTGAGAACCACTGGTCTAGGTGATCTGGCCCAAAAACAAATTTTGTTGTGCTGACCTAAGACCAGTGGGTGACACAGTAGATCAAGTTCCACACATGGAATCAGGAAGACCTGAGTTTAAATGTAGCCCCAGACACTCATGAGTTTTGTGTGACCCTGAGCAAGTTACTTAACCTCTGTCTGCCTCAGTTCCCTCATCTATAAAATGGCAATAGTTTCTATTAATATTGTATAATATTAATATTCCTATTATTTTTATTTTATCCATTTTGTCTTCTCCCCAGGGTTATAGTGAGGATAAAATGAGATACTACTTGTAAAGTGCTTAGCAAACCTTAAAAGTGCCATAGAAATGCTAGTGATTATTATATACTGTAGGAAGGAGTCTTTCTATTTCTTATTCCATCTGGTTGGTTTTACAAGTGAGCTTCATCATTCTTTCTCCATGAATTTTTTCCAAGCATTATTTCATTTCTTGTGAGAATTTTAGCTTGTGGGTACCAAGTTTTTAAAAAGTCGTTTTGAGGCACACTCCAACTTTGAACCAAAGATTTTGTTATTCCTTCTGGGAGTGAACAGATTGGTATTAGTTTTTGTTGGCAATGAGGACTTTATTTTAAAACAGAGCACAGAGTCTGATTCACATCAAGTTGTTGCCAATGGAAGTGAGTCTTTAGAACTATAATATCATAGAATATTAGAACTATAAAGGACTTTAGAGGCATCACCTGGACTCATGCCCACATTTTATTGATTAAGAAAGCAAGCCCCATTGGGGAACTGAATGTTGTGAGCTAAAAGTAAATAAATAAATTTAAAAAGAAAGCAAGCCCCAGAAAAAGAAAGGAATTTGCCCAAGGTCAGACCACTGCTGGCACAAGCAGGTTTTAGTACCTTCATCTCCTGACTTCTAAAGAAAACACAAGACTCCCCACAGTGTTACATGAGTATACTCAGGGGAGATGCAGGAGGGCTGACTGGTTTGTTTAATGGGGTTTGTGAACCAATTTCAAAGGTCAGAGAGATCATGGAAGATCAAAGAACATCAGGGCAAAGTGACTAACCTTGACACACAGGCTGGAGGGATGACCAGTTTCCAGATGCCTCACAGGTTGTATCCTCAGCACCTACCAAGTACCTTCCTTCTGAACAGTTAAATGTACATTTGGAGCTGAAGCTGAAGTCACCTATTGGATGGGTGCAGTTTATCCTTCCCAGGTCTGGTGCTGCTAAAGGCTCACACTGAATCACTTCAATGAGGAAAGAAACATGGACATTATCTGGTGGTGAACTTTTCTAGATCCAAATGTGTTTTCTTGGAAGTGGCTGGCTCCAGAAACAGCTAGCTAGCAAGTTTATCTATTAGCATCTCCTTTTGGAGGGAGGAAGAAAGGGAAGAAAGGGAGAGATGAGGATCAGACTTGCTATCCCATTAGTAAAAGGAACTCTGAGTGTGGAAGCTCCATCTGTCAATGCAGATCAGCACCTAATGTTCAGAGGGAGGCAGTTAAGAGGAGCCCCTAGGATCACATAGCCAGCATGTGTCAGAGAGACGATAAATTCAGTTCTTCCTGACTCCGAGGCTGGCTGTTTAGCTACCAGGAAGCACTACCTCTCAGTTTCTCTTTATGGTCTTCTACAAGGCTCTGAATAATGAAAGAAGGGGCCTCTTCTATCATCAGAAGCAGCACATGAGTGAAGGGTAAATTACAACATAGATGGAAGAGAGACAAAGGAACAGTCAGTGCATTCCTGCTCTACTGTGTCCTCATCTGGAGAACAATATAATCATAGAATATCAGAGGTAAGGAAAAAAACTGAAATCATCTTATTTAGCTTCCTCATCTTATGGAGGAAAAAACCGATGTCTAGAAAGGATTTTACAGTACAGGATCATGGGATCTAGGCTAACTAGAAGAAATCTTAGAGTTCATTTAATCTAACTCCTTTATATTATAGGAGAGAGAGATGCCCAAAGAGAATCCTGTTGTCCAATATCTCATGAGCTGTGTGACCTCAGGTACATAGTCCTTCACCCTGTGAGGTTATTGGACTACGTGTCCAATATAGCCCTTTATGGGGCATCTCTGGGAGGACTATGTCACTAAAGTCATAGAAACCTGTAGGTTTTGCCTTGTGTACCCACGTGAGCTTCCCCAATATTTTCTTGGCCCTCCCGTTGGAGATTTGTAAAAGCGTAAAGTTGACAAGGTGATTGTTCCCTCTGATTGGGTGTGTCTCTCAATGGTGGATGAAATGGTTAATCTCCTGACCCATCATGGTGACTTGTGAAATCTTTGCAGAAAAATAAAAGTATTGCAAAATGGGCTGCCTTCTTACTGCAACTTCTTACTTCTCAGAAAGTCTTTTGTGACTGTGCCAACTAGCCCAGACAAACAATAACAACTCCCCTCATAACTTTATCCCCAAACTGGACAAAGCCAAGGAAAAAAAAGGATGAGACTTTACCATTCTCACATCGGGAGCCATAGTATCCCAAATCACATTTGCAGGTGTAATTATTGATGGTTTCTATACATTCTCCGTGGCCACTACAGGACAAAGGCTGACAGGAAGCTTTAAGAAAGTCAGGAAAAATACATGTAAAGCTTTTTGAGTCTATATAATCATTAAGATTAAGTAGAATCCTGTAATGTTGTGCTAGCAAGGACCTTAGAGATTATGAGAGTCCACCTCACTTATTTCATGGAAGAAAAATCTCAGGCCCAGAGAAACAAGGTAGATTATTCAAGGTCATGTTAGTAACATGATGTAAATATCTATGAGAGCCTACTTTCGTAGATAAGCTCATTTATAATTATTACCATTCATTTGCATGCAATGGGCTGAAGTCTTAATGTAGTTTTTATATTATTGATTTAAAATGTTACACAGGTTTAAAAATGCTGCTATGTAGTCGCATGTTTATTGCTCAATTATTTGGCAATCCATTTCATCATAGTTATTGCAAAGAAACTTTCAGCCCAACCCACCTAAAATTACGACCAATTCCATATAGATGGAGTCCAAAACACAGACACAACCAGGAATTTTTGTACCTGGGATTAGCTTGTTTGGAATGTGACTACCTGTAGGAAGGAAGCATTCCCCTTCCCCCCCAGGGTGGTGTTTTTGGTGCCCTCTAAATTTCAGCACCTTTTGATAAAGCCTCAGTTACCCTACCCTAGTTGTAGCTCTCCAGATTAATTGTTCTTCACTATATAACTATTTGGGAAATTCTGACTATTGGTTCAGGAAAATAATTGTTTACCAGGGAGGGCTATTAAAGATGATTTGGAATGTTTCCTGATTTTTAAATGAAACTATCAACTTGCTCATTCTCCCTGCTTTTAAGTTTCAGTTCCCAGGTTCTGTTATTAAGGAAGTCACCTTTCACCTCCTTCTCCCCCTAGCCTCCTTCACATCTTGCTGCAGTTCATTTTAGATCTTTTTCTTGGCTGCTTGGAGACAAAGTCTGTGCATGTGTGCACATATCTTCTAAGATCAGAAATACCCAGAAACATGATTCAAGTTTTACTCTGCACAGTTCAAATATTCCACAGGTGAAGCTAGGAGAGGAGTTGTCTTGGAATGAACCAAAAACCTCATAACTTGTACTGAGCTGTCTCCCATTTCCTTAAAATGTCCTGGGCTGGTTCAATTGCTCTGATGGACTCAGTCCCTTCCCACCTTGAGAGCTATTGAGTAAAAGACCACAAAGGGGGCTGCTTCCTCACCTTGGTAGCACAGAGCAACCTTTGACTTCAAGCACGAGTCATCATTCCATTTGCCTGAATCTTGCTTCCTCTTGATGTAGATCTCTACACAATCTTCCTTGGTTTTTTTGTTGTTAGGCTCCCCTTTACCCCAGTTCTCGGCCTCTGCAGTGAGTGGCTTATTTGTTCCCACCCAAGTCCATATGCCATCTATCTTCCGGATGCCAATCCAGTAGTAAGTACGACTTAGAGGAAGGGTAGCGTTCAGGTATACGATTTCTGCTTTGTTTTGTATCGCTACTAAATCTGTATAATTTGTCTGGCAGTAGTTTCTTGCGCTGGCCCAGGTCATGGGCCTTTTAGAGTGATGGTAGGTCCAACTATCACCTCCACGCAATGCCAAGAAATCTGGAAGACACCAACATGAGTGAGATTAACCAAAGTCTCGTAGGATTTAATCCAGCAAACACGCATGCTAAAGCTAGAAAGACCATCACAGATCATCTCTTACTCCGTCCCTGCTGTTTTCGAGATGGCTAGGTAGTGTAGTAGATAGAGAGTTAGACCTGAACCCAGGAAGATCCGAGTTCAAATGTGACCTCAGACATTTCTAGCTCTGTTACCCTGGACAAACTGATCTTTCTCTGTTTCAGTTCCCTAACCTGTAAAATAGAGACAACAACATCTATCTTGCCGAGTTGTTGCAGGGATAAAATGAGATATTCTTAAAGTGATTTGTAAGCCTTAAAGCTCTATATAAACGCTAGCTTTAATTATCTTTATTATTATCACAGAGGGAAAACAGAAACCTAGAAAGAGGAAAAGACTCGCTGGAGGTTACAATGCTATCCCTGGCAGTACCTGACTTGAACTCAGCCTTGCCCTTTACTCTTCTACTATTTCTACTACTTTATGCTGTCTCAATTTTAATTCTATATTTAAAAAGGCATATTGATTTATCCAAATGCTTAGCCCAGTTGGATTGGTTTTTAAATGTGTTCTTGTCATAAAAAACCCCACAAACCACTGCTTCTCAAAATGTTTTCAAATGAATGAAATTTCAAAATAACTTTCAAGAACTTCTCATTTTGCCTTTCCTTAGTGACTGGCAGGACTGATAAAGCTTAGCTTCAAAACATAATTCATCTAACTCACTATAAAATATAGTGCTTTCTCTTTGGAGATGTCTAAGATTGTACAGAAAGTACTAAGCACTTTTCTGACAGCAATGTTATGAGGTGGGTAGTGTGAGTATCGTTATCACTGTTTTATAGATTAAAAAACAGGTAGATGGGGAGGTTAGGTGGAGTGCTGAATAGAGCACCCGTCCTGGAGTCAGGAGGACCTGAGTTCAAATCCAGTCTCAGACACTTTACACAAAAACTAGTCGTGTGGCTTTGGGCAAGTCACTTAACCCCAGTTGCCCTAGCTTCCCCGCTCCAAAAAACAACAACAAAAAAAACCAAAACAGATTAAGAGACTAAAATTAGTGCAGTTTTGCTCTGAAAAAAATCAGGGCCATCATTTTTTTTTAACTGAGCCAAGTTTGTAATTGTCACACTGTCTGCTTGAGGGAGAAGTGAAATCAGGATATGAATGATAATGACTTTCTTTCTAGAAAGATTATATTTGTTGCTGAAACATGATTTCTTCTGAGAACATCACAATGCTAGGACATGCTTTAGCAGATCACAGTACCTCCTTAATGACCATGTAGTCTAATTCCTATCTGAACAAACATCCTCTCTGTGACACCCACCAAGCGATCTTCCAATCTTTGCTTGGAGATATCCAGTGAGAGGAAATCCACCATCTCCTGAAGCAACCCATTCCACTTTGGGGTTGCCTTCATAGTTCTCTACTCTTAAATTTGCCTTTTTGAATTTCTACCCATTGTTCCTAGCCATCTTCCAAATGGTTTCACCTTAAGTGATTGATTAAATCATGTCTTACACACAGTAGGTGCTTATTAAATGTCTGGTGATGATGATATAATAATAGTAATTAAAGTTAACATTTATGAAGTGCTTAATATGTACCAGAGACAGTGCTAAGTAGGACAGGTAGGTCATACAGTGGAGAAAGCACCAGGCTTGCAGTCAGGAAGACTTTCCTTCTTGAGTTCAAATCTAGCCTGAGACACTTACTATGTGACCCTGGGCAAGTCACTTTGCCCTGTTTGCTCATTTGTAAAATGATTTGGAGAAGGAAATGGCAAACCACTCCAATATCTCTGTCAAGAAAACCCCAAATTGGATCACAAAGAGTCAGACGGGACTGCAAATGACTGAGCACACTGTACTAAGTGCTTTATAATTGTAATCTAACTTGATCGTTACAATTCTGAAAGGTAGGTGCCCCATTTCACAGATGAGAAAACCAAGGAAAATAGAGGGTAAGTGAAGCCTAGATTTACACGGTGTCTGAAGCTGAATTTGAACTCAAGTCTTCCTGACTCCAAAACTAGCACTCTATGTACCATGGCACACCCCCCCTTATTTCTTTGAAAGGAGCCAAAAAAAGGCTAGTGATGTCCTTTAAATGGGGGTCTTTAGGAGAACCAGTAGCAAATGGCAATTACACATGACTCTACAATTACACACAGTTATATGCAACAGTCATCTCCTTGTGGTCCACGTGGAACAATAGTAGCTGTATACTAATGCTGCAAAGTCAGCATGATCAAGATTCATTAAGTTCTCAGAGTATCTGGAGCAGCACCAGACAATATCAGAGACCCAAAAAAATAGCAGATATGGGACCTGGTCTTGAAGAGTCTGCAGCTAATTGGAAGAGACAAGTATGCATATGTAAGGCATTATTACCCTTTTAGAAGTACATAAACAAGACAGTATTTTATTACTGCACATGGGTAATATAAAACTCTTTACAAGTAGGGATTGCTTCATTCTTTGTACTTTATCCCCAGCCCATAGCATGGTGCGGGCATATTGTAGGTCTTTCATAAAAATTTGTTGATTGAATAAAACATCATGGACAAAGTATAGCGAACAAATTCAAATTACATACAGAGGCAGCCAGGTGGTACAGTAGATAGAGTCCTGGATCTAGAGTCAAGTTTCATCAGGAAGACCTGAATTTAAATCCTGCCTCAGACATACTTACTAGCTGTGTGACCCTGAGCAAGTCACAACTTCTGTCTGTCTCAGTTTCCTCATCCGTAAAATGGGGGTCATAACAGCACCTACCTCCCAGGGTTGTTGTGAGGATCAAAGCATTACAGAAATGTTAGGTGTTGCTATTATTGATATTTCAGCAAAGTAACATTGTTAAATGTATAGTCGGATGGTTAAAAGGAAAGACGCTGCAGTGGAAGGAAGTAGGATCTTGTGAGTTTACTGGTATAGGGAGCTCCCTGGGGAGGAAATTCCTTCTACCAATATAGGTCAACACCTTCTCTTTAACTATAGTCTTAGAGACTTGCCTAGAGTGTGAGTCAAACACTGCAGGAAATATTTAATATAATCTGTTGTTTTTGAGTTGTTTAGTTTTTTGTATCTGATTTTTGGAACTCCATCTGGGGTTTTCTTAGCAATTTACTGGAGTGGTTTGCCATTTTCTTCTCCAGCTCATATTACAGATGGGAAAACTGAGGCAAACAGGGCTAAGTGATTTGCCCAAGGTCACACAGCTAATAAGTGTCCGAGGCCAGATTTGAACCCAACAAGATGAGTCTTCCTGACTCCAGGCCTGGTGCTCTATCCATTCCTCCACCTAACTGTCATTTCCTTCCCTCAAATACAATAGAATATAGATAATATTAGTATATGGTTTTCTATATCAATATGTGACCATCATGGATCCTTATGTATGGGTTAATAGCTGGCCTGGAGTACTTAAAGGTTAAGTGTCATCACAATGCTAGGACCTGCTTTAGCAGATCGCAGTACCTCCTTAATGACCATGTAGTCTAACTCATATCTGAACGAGCATCCTCTCTGTGACACCCACCAAGCGTTCTTCCAACCTTTGCTTGGAGATATCCAGAGAGAGGAAATCCACCATCTCCTGAAGCAACCCATTCCACTTTGGGGTTGCCTTCATGGTTCTCTACTCCTAAATTTGCCCAAGGTCACAAAGCCATTAGGTGCCAGAGTTCCATCTTTCTGGCTCCAGTGATGGCTTTCTAGACACTACACAATTGAAATTAAGAAAAAAAGATGTGGACACAGAATTTGGCTTAGGGGAGGAATGACATAAACTCTAAACTGGGCATTTTGCCACATAGAAGAGTTGGGGGAAGGGGGATGAGTGGTGGGGTGATGGAGGGGAGG
>CM053586.1:314341081-314400282 GCA_028646515.1 Pseudochirops corinnae | reverse complement strand
AAAAAAAAAAAAGATGTGGACACAAGGTGGTAACCTGCACAGATAGAGTTTGCTCACTAGGGAGCTCTGTATACCAGTAAAATCACGGATTCAGTCCCAAACCCATGGACTTAGAGACTGTTAATGCTGGAATACCTTATATTAAGCTCTGCAGTCCCGTGAGGACAGCTGTAAGGTTGAATGTCAAGTATGAGACTGTTCAGAGCTGGCCTCATAAGAAGGTCAGGTAATTAGACTGTTTATGATATCTTTTCAGAGGTTGGCGCATATCACTTAATCGTCAGTCAGCCAATTAACTAAGCTCTGGTTCTGTTCCCAGCACTATGACTAGAGGCTCTGGGAGATACGGACCACATTCTCCAACTTCAAAGACTTCACAGCACAGTTAAGCTTAGCAGACAAACCCACAGTTAACAAGAAATTCAAGAGAGTATGTAATGGAGTACCCAACTGTGTGGCACCAGGGGTCAGCCTGCTCCAACTGTCTCCCCACTCCAGTTCATTCTCCATCCTGCTGTCAGATTGATCTTCCTGAAGCATAGATCTGACCATATCACCCCCACCCTGCACAATAAACTCCAGGGGCTCCCCATTACCTCCAGCATCCCATATAAAATCCTCCATTGGCTTTTTTGACTTGAATAGTATGCTGGAAGAGAATGAGAGAGAGGCTAGGAAGGAGCTGACCAGTGATTTCATCAGTATATGGAATTCCCAGTATGGAAAATCCTCCAAAGTGATGTAAATCAGCAAGTCATCTGTCCGTTATAAACTAAGAAATTGAAAGATAACTTGAACCTTAGTCACATGTTATATATAGTGAAAGAAGTAGCACTTGAACCCAAGGGCAGCTAGGTGGCACCATAGTGCATAGAGCGCCAGATATAGAGTCAGGAAGACTCATCTTCATGAGTTCGTATCTGGCCTCAGACACTTACTAGCTGGGTGACCTTGGGCAAGTCACTTAACTCTCAGTTTCCTCATCTATAAAATGAGTTGGAGAAGGAAATACAAACCACTCCAGTATCTCTGCCAAGAAGATTGCAAGGAGGGTCATGAATAGTCAGACACAACTTGAAATGACAGAACAGCAACAAAAGGAAGAACTATGTTGTTTCATATATTATACCTTAGATAATATCTTATAATTTATATAATGACTTATCACATATAATTTATATTAGAAGTTATATAATAGTTTCATTCCTTTGAGTATCAATGATTTTGTATCTTTTATCTTTTTATCTTTAAGAATAGTTATTTTTAACTGTATTAAAATATGAATATCACTAGGAAGAGGAATGCCCTCTTCAGCCAAAGGGGTCACAGATTTGAAACTAAATGGGTCTTTGAAATTTTAGAGTCTGCCTTGCTCATTTTACAGATGAGAAAAATGAGAAACGAAGAGGTATTGTGATTTACTTAAAGCCAGACAAATAGTAAACGGTAGTTTTGTTGTTGTTCAATCTTCTTCAGTCACATCTGACTCATCATGACCCCATTTGGGGTTTTCTTGGCAAAGATATTGGAGTGGTTTGCCATTTCCTTCTCTAGCTCATTTTATAGATTGGGAAACTGAGGCAACCAGGGTTAAGTGACTTAACCAGGATCACACAGCTAGTTAAGTATCTGAGGCCAGATTTGAACTGAGGTCTTCCTGACTCCAGGCCCCCAATCTGCACTGTGGTTCCATCTCGCTGCCACAGTAAATGGCAGAGACAGTATTTAAATCCAGGTTCTTCTCCAAATCCAGTGCTCTTTCCACTAACGCATGATGCCTCTCTTCAACTCTTATCAGCTACCACTTTATTAGGAACCAAACAGAGGAAAATTACCTACAGAGAAAGAAGGAAGGAAGGAAGAGCAGACAAAGGGCTAAGACTAAAAGGGTGGAAGTGACCATACGTACCAGAGGTGGACAAAGCCAAAAGACTAATCTACAGTTTCCGGGAGAGCTGATTTCCTTGCTTCCAGAAACAAACAAAGAAATGGCATTGAAAGACTTATGAGGAAAGCAAAGTGATTATCCAATGATTATCCAACTTACCATAATAAAAGACTATTTGGACCCACAGCTTGAGGACTCCCCACCAGCCCCCAAAGTGGGGCTGATATTTCCAGAAAAGTTTCTGCAAGATGAAAAAAAATGGCAGGTTTGTATCACCTACTGAGACACTAGCACGGAGGGACTTCCTGGACAAGAGCCCTGGCAGGTTATCAGGGTGGCTTTCAGAAGCAAGAGGGTTCTTCTCCAAAGCTGATGCCTCCACAGAAAGGATATCTGTTCATGTTCTTTATTCTATACTTACTAAGCACCACTCAACAACTTCTGTTGATTTTGTACATTTTGCAATATTGTTGTTGTGTTTCTGTTCTAGGGCTAATTCAAACATGATCTTAGACCCTTAAATCTCCCTCTCTGAAGTCCTCTCCTTCCTTAGCTTGGGGCAGAGATGGCCCTTGGATCCTGAATGTTGGCTTGATAGAGCAGAGGTTCTGACCAATCTTCTTAAAATTAATACACTGAGAAAGTATGGGTCACGAGACTGGGTCATATGCCTATTTTTAGGGAGCAGTCTAATTAATTAGTAGTTTGGCTGTAAGCTAATGATGATTTCGTCTTTGGCTACTCTCAGGAATCACTTGCTATTATAGAAGGATTTCAAACTGAGTCAGTGAAGAAAGTTCTCACACCAACAAAATTATAGATCTTTGAATTGTCGAGGTAAGAAGTTTAGATCCCTCCCACCCTCTGTTTTTTGCTATGTGTGACCTTGAGAAGGCCATCTAATCTACATGGGCCTCAGTTTACACATCTGCAAAATGTTATGTGTGGTGTGTGTGTGTGTGTGTGTGTGTGTGTGTGTATGTGTGATGAATTAGATTGCCTTGAAAGTCTGACTCTATGGTCTTATAATTCAAAGTAAGGCTATCATGACAAAAATCATAGAATCTAGAGTTGGAAGGGTCCTCAGATGCCATCAAATCCAACCCCTCCTCATTTTATAGATGAGGAAACTGAAGCAAATGAAGGTTAAGTGGCTTGCCCAAGGTCATGCAGGTACTAAGTAATAGAGGGCTTTGAACTCAGGCATTCCTAGGCTATTGCTCTCTCCACTGTCCTATGCTATGATTTAAGGGTTTTCAGGGACATTAAAAGGCATCTAGGCTCAAAATAAATACTAGGTTATGGTAACACAGTGCTGCCTATCTCTAGAAAATGATGATGGGTCAATTGCTGGAAATAAAAAGAAATTCAATTGCAAAATTCAGCCACAGGAAAATATTTTTTCCCAGATAACAAGCTCACAATTTCAAGAGAAATCAAAGCATTAAACTCCAATTCCTTTAGTACATCTGTCATTCTACATTACTTAGTCATAATGTTTATTGTTAAAATGCTTATTTCCTAATGATTTTCGATTGTGTGGGACAGCCTCTCTTCCCAATCAAGGTCCCTGTCCAAGGGCAGTAAGATATAATTAGAAAGATGAGTAAAAGCCTACTGTCATCTCTTTGAACCTCTATAGCCTGCCCCAACTATGCCTCATCCAATACCTGTGTTTTCATCTTAAGAGGTAATTTGAGTTGATGGTTCTTTGCCCATTTGCCCTAACCATAACCCTCCATATTTCCAGGGACAGTCATCTCTGCATCTGACTTTCTCAAGGTCTCTTAGGATGAAGAAGCTCACCATGATGACTGCTTAGCTCTCCTCTATTTCCCTCTGCAGTAGTTCAACCTTCAAGCTCAGTGTGGGTCGCCCAGGCTTCTGTCCTTCATCCGATTGCTGCTCCGATGCCCACAGAATGCACCTAGTGCCTCTCAAAACACTTATTTCCCTTATTGTGACAGCCCAACCCCACCCCACATCCTGTCCCCCCTCTGTCCTTGAATACCTCCCCAAAGGCAAGATGAATTACTCTATTTTTTTTTTTTGCCAGGACACTTATCTCTTGGCTATCTGTGGTAATGGGGGAATAGAAAGTACTAGGTAGCAAAATTACACACAGTATAAAAATGTATTTTAGACAAATGTCATAACCTCCCCTGAGCCCCACCAAACCTCAACAGAAGGAAAGGCTCACCAGACTGGTGAGAATGTTTTCCCCTCTCTCTTCCCTTGGTCACCCCCTAGTGGATGTACTCTATGGTGACACGGCCAAAAGGTGGGATGGAGAAGAGCAAGCCAGTACCAGCCCTAGGTATCATTATAATACATATGATAGAACAAAATAGCTTTGATATCTTAAAGAAAGGGGGAAAAAAGATTGCCTCATAGAGCTGATGTAAGGAAAGCATTTTCTAAACTTTTAATCACAATGTGACTGTGAATTATTATTTATTATTATCACATTAATCATTACAATGGATCACTTGATTAAAGAGTCCATAGCATGCATAATTTAATCACATTAGGCAGGTTAGGGCAGTAAGATTTCTTTTTGGTTGTAGTTTTTTTCTTTTGTGGCCAAATAATTTGAAGGCCACATAAATAGAGAGCCACAGATTTAGTTGTGATTTTATTAATTTCTTTATTTCAGTTTAACAGATATTTATTAAATAGTTACTGCAATTAACAACAGTCTTTTAAATTTTTGGAGCATACTCCACCATAATAAACATTTTCAACCTGGTAAAAATAAAATAAAAAATAAAGTAAGTGATTTGCCTCCTGGTGTTCCCTCTTTTTCCTGTTTAGTGACATTCACTCATCAGCCTCAGGCACCCGGTGCCATCATACTGTCTCTCTCATTTCTCTCTTATCCTTCATTCACTTCAATAATCCATGGATCTTATCTGTGTGTGGGGCTCCCTCCAAGGGAACAGGTCATTCCTAACCCAGTCCCACCTTCTCACGTCATGTGAGTTTTTCTGCAGCTTCCCCGGGGGGGGGGGGGGGGCATTCAATATTGTCCATTCACTACCCCATACTGCCTTAGCTGTCTTCAGGACAACTAGGAATGGCTCGTATTGAGCTCATCTTTCCCCAAAACAAACAAATGACCTTATCCTTTCCTCTAACTGTGTTCTTTCTGTTGATGACCCTCACCATCCTCCTGCTTACTCAGGCTAACAACTGTCATCATTATCAAGTCCTGTAGACGCTATCTCCCCACCATCTCTTTCATGGATCCCTCTTCTCAGTTCATTCCTATTAGAGCCATCTGACCCAGACTCTAGCCGTTATAGACTGTCATAATAACTTTCATTTTAGATTTGTTGAGTTTGTCCTTCTTTTTCGAAGAGGATCATGGCATCAGGAAAATGATGACATGATTCGCAGTTGACTGATTTAAGTGAGGGAAGGCTGTGCAAGGTCCCTAGCCTCACTTTCTCCTCCAGGCATCTGGATCCAGTGACCAGATATTCATCAGGATGACTAGATATGACCCAAGATGCAATGGGAGACCCCAGTCCTTTTAAGCTAAGGCCTTTTCACATACTCACTTAGAATGAGGTAATGCCCATTCAGTGAATAGCCCTCTTTAAGAAGTGAGTCAAGGGATGGCCCCTTAATTAGAAAAAAGGGGGAAAAAATAGAGTATCATAATCTCATAATTGGTCTTGCTGCTTATAGTCCTTTATGGCAGAGTGATAGAATCACTCTGTGCCTACTGTGTGCCAGGCACTGGGCTAATCTCTGGGGATACAAAGAAAGGCAAAGGATAGTCCCTGCTCTCAAGAAGCTCACATTCCGATGAGGGAGACAACATGTAGACAGTATATGCAAACATGCTATGCACACGATAATTTGGAGATAATCCCTTGTCCTTGAGATAACCACGTAGTATTGATTTTTACCAAAAAGGAGATAGTCCCATACCAGCAGGTTTGGGAACTGGAATTACAACAGCATTAGAAAAATTAGGAAGAAAAGAGGGTTTGGGGGGAAAGATGCTTAATACAGTTTGGCCCATGTTAAGCTTAAGATGTCTATGGGACATCCAATTCTAGTGTCCAGTAGACAGTTGGAGATGTAAGAGCAGAGGTCAGCAGAGAGTGTAGAAATGGATAAGTAGATCTAAGAATCATTGGTATAGAGATGGGCACTGAATTTAGAATCAGAAGGTCTGAATTTAAATCCTGTTTCAGATGGCCACTGGCTATGCACCCTGGACAAACCATCTAATTCTTCTCTGCCCCATTCTTCCTGTATGCAAGAAGAAACCACTACAGGACTTTTTTGGCTCTTCATCAATAAAATTCAGCATTTGGACAAAATGCATGGAAGATGAATGATGTGTAAGAAGACTAGAAACATAGGAAGGGGCCAAATTGTGGAGAGTCTTTCATACCAACCAAAGAGCTTATCTTTGAACCTAGAAGACCTTAAAGGATCCTTTCCAGGCTGCATCCCTGACTCTCTGGACTTTTTTTGCCTTGCCCTAGAACTTCTTTACCCTGGAAGCTTACTCTACCCCCTAGATGTCACATATTAGAAGTACCTTCCACCCCTGCAGCCTCTCATTCTGATTGGCTGGTTCTTCCCAGAATTTCCATTTTAAAAGGATCCCAGGCCATCCTCTCTAGATTTCATTCCTGACCCTATGGACTTTTTCTACCATGCTCCCTTCCTGAGCATCTTTATCTCTTCCTCCAGGCAAAACTCTTTTTCCAGCTTCCTTTTATGTTTTGTTTTTCTCCAACAGAATGAAAGCTTCTTGAGGGTAGAGACTATCTTTCTGCTTGTATTCATATTCTCAGTGCTTGGCATATAGTAAATTCTTTAAAAATGCTTGTTGATTTGTCTTGTTGACTAATAAGGAGCCACTGAAGTTTATTGAGAGGAGGAGTGACATGGTCAAACTTACATTTTAGGAAAATCCCTTTGGAAGCTGTGGGATGATAGATCAGAGTGAGGAGGGCTGGAGTGGAGAGAGCCAAGGCAGGGATACCAATTAGGAGGCTATGGGAATAGGCCCAGTGAGAAGTTATAAGGGTCTGAACTATGGTGGGGGCTCTTTGAGTGTAAAGAAGACATCATAAGAGTGTTTATGGTGGCCAAAAATGGCAAGATATTTGGCACTTGGTGGGATATGTGAGGTGAATGAGCGGTGAAGAATTACATCATTTGCCAACCAGGCCAACTGGAAGGATGGTAGTGCCCTTAAAAGTAATAGGGAGGCTCTGAGGAGAGGCGAATTCTGTTTGGAACCTGTTGAGTTTGAAACGTAATTTCAAATTGTTCTAGGTAATTGGTGTGATTCTAAACTACAGATCAGCAGAGGAATGAAGGTTTTACATATGATCAGAAGTTATATGGAACTCAGTTATATTCCCTAGGGAAAAAAATATTTCAAGAAGTAAATAGATATGCTTCTAGCCTAATATCCCCCTTTGTGTGAGGAGACCAGAGTGGTCTTTAGCACCAACTTCCTGCTTCCCCTCCTGACAAGAATGAAATTCTCCCTTGAGGAATGGTGGAGAGAGAAAGGGTTAGAGATGTCTATTCTCTCTCTTTTCAAGTCACATGATGACAGGCTTTCCTACGCATGGACCCCTCACTACACGTGGGAGGCCCTCTCTTTCCCTACACATGGGAGCTTCACCCAGAATACTTGTGTTCAGTACAAATGCAAAACCAATACACAAAGATTGTTATAAAAATCTTTTATTATTTATTATTGAATAATAAAGAATAAAATAGGTACATATTATATAAATAAATATTTTAAACATTTATTTTTAAAAGTCATATTATATAATCTCTACAAAACCCAAAAACTCATACATGCTTTTCAATACAAGTATTTCCCACACATACATATTAACAATCATACATATTAACATATTTACAAACAATATTTTAAAATTCTAAGAGACATAATCATCAGTATTACAGCCTGAGCACCATAAAGTCTCCTTCTTCTATTTGGTTCAGTATAGGCTTCCATCAATTGGAATTATAGGCTTCCATCAATTCTACAAAAACTTCATGTTAGACAATGACACTACTGATGGTGATTCATTCCATAGGAATGATGCTATAAATGGTTGATCAGCCAAATGCCATTATTAATAAAAATAACTAGCATTTACACGGCACTTTGATGTTTACAAAACACTATTATTATAGACAGGTTTTGCAGCTTTACAGTGGGCTTTGCTCATAAGATGTTATCGTAGAATGTTGTTGGTAGCAGTAACCTTATGTGCAATGTGCTTTAACTTTGCTCTGCAAATTCCCAAGTTCATGTCAAATTGACTTTCGATCTAACTACTTGCAAATGGTCACCATCTTCCCAGCACAGTATGCCCCAACATGCACAAGATGCCTCAGTATTCCCAATCTCATGATGAAAGCGTAGAAGCACAGAAAACCTCATCAATCACGGCCATTGCACAGACCAAGGTGGTCACTGTTTCAGGCTTTCCAGCCATCAATGAGGAGCTGGAAATTGGAAAATTTTCTGGAGTTTTCCTGACTCTGGGCCTGGCCCTCTGTGCACAATGATGACACCTAGCTGTCCCTAAAAGTACTATTAAAAGATAGTTTTAATGTTTTATGAGTTACAGAACATTCAATACAGATAGTCACAAATGTAAAAAAAAAAAACAAAAAACATCACCTAATACTCTCTAAGTACATTTTGCTATACCAAATCCCACAGTCATAAAAGTACCCCAGGTCAGTGATCTGCCATCCCAATACAGTTTGGTCAGTAGGAATGAGTATGGTTTGCACTTTTCAGAGCTCTTGGCAATGTTGTTTCCCTTGGAACATTTGAAATTATATAATTTCTTTTCAATATTTAATCAGCAGCAGAATTTCTCCCAAAAGAAGATTCCCACAGATCTGAACACTTGCTAAGTTATAATACTCGTTCCTGTTTGCATGGAACCTTACATTTGACAAAGGCAAATATTATCAACTCATGACCCCTGTTCACCTGTATTCTGTGAGTGTTAGACTCATACCATTTGCAAAGACCCAAAGAACTTCAAAGTTGGGTCTCCCCTGAGCTCATGCTTGGAGATGACGAGGAAAGTAATCCCAATGTTACAGTCCCTTTTTCTGTTACATTTATAAGGGCTTAACCATGGCTAGTTGGTTGGTCAATCTATTATAAGACATTCCATCCTCTTATTTCAAAAGGTATATTAACAAGTAGAAACTGACTCTTCCTGGTAGAAAGACAGGAGGTAGCTCTTGTCACCTAAACTTGGTCAGCAGAAGTTATTTGTGGATGCCAAGGCTGTGATTTATAGGCATGGAAAGACCAAGGATACAAGGAACATTTTTCTCTTGAGGAGAAGAGTTGTCTCCAGTGGCTAGGCACATGACTGAAAAGCCTAGTTTTCTAGAACATATCTGTAAAGCCATCTCCAATTCCTGCAAAGACAATAGCAAATCCTCTCAGAACACTCACGAGAACATTTTGTTCTAGCTAAACCCAAGTCATATTTTATATGTGCATTTTTATTCACCCAGCCTATCCAAATCCTTTTATAATAAAACATTTGTAGCTGAAACTGTTTGTGAACACAAAATGCCTTGATGGTAAAGATCAGTGAAGACAGGGACCATGTCTTAGTAGAACTTATCTCTCATAATGCCTAACACAGGGTTTTCTGTACACAGTGGGTATGAAACAAATGTTTATTGAATTGGAATAAAATTGTTAATTGATAAACCAATTCACCAAACACTTAGAACACCCTAAATTTACTCCGATTGAAAAGGGAGTATTGAGATACCAACAAGCAAGTGGCCTGGCCTAAAGTGTTCAGTTGTGTTCAGACAGAAGTAGATGAGATACGATAAATTTCTGCTGAATGGGTAAGAGAATAAAATGGCTCATTAGTTTGCTATAGCACTGGTTCCCCTTCTATGATTCGATATTTTGTTCCTTGCAAATAAAGTATAGCAATTAGAAACCAGGGAAATTCTGGTACAATAGAGCTGATGCTAAATGAATAAAGGATGATGATGGTGCTATCCAAATGGATTTTTAATAAAGGTAGATGCCTTACCTGATCTTGCTGGACTTAAATTAACTCAGAAGAAGCTTGGTAGATTCCATCTGAATCAAGACTTTGGCAGCTACTGTAAAATACACAAGACAAGACAAAACAAGGTAAACAACTGTTCTCCAGTAGAAAAGAGGGGGTAATATTTGTGTAAAATGTTAGCTGATAGATTTCATTTATCCACAAAGATAAAACTTACCTAGTAGGAGAAAATTTCTTTGCTGCAAGAGAAAGAAAGAAAATCATTGAGTATCATAAAATAATAAAATTAATTTTGAATTATTTACCTTATTCTCTAGTTTTTAATTTATTATTTCTGACAATTGAGCTTCCAGCACTTAACTCTTTTTATAAATCTGATATTGTTCTGAAAGATCAGGTATTGGCAAGGCTTGATTGATCAAAAACGAGGTAATAATAATAATAATAGAGATAGGTATTGGACCTGTGACTTTACTAGTGTAAGGAAGTCCTGAGTGCAAAATGATCACCTCAGCATCTTCAGCGTCTTCCCTGTACCTGCAGTTAATTCAGGGAGCTGCCTAGAGCACAGAGAGATTAAATAATTTGCCTGTGATCACATTACCAGTATTTGTCAGAAGTGGGGCTTTTACCCAGATCTCCCTGACTTCAAAGTCAACTCTCTGTTCACCATATTGCCTCTTGATAAAATAATAATCAATAATAACAATCCATATTTATCCAATGCTTTGAAGTTAACATTTTCTTTACAACCCCATGAGGCAGGTACCCCATCCCTCCTCTATCAAGTGCAGACCAAATGATTCACTAGCAGAATGCTTTTCCTATCTTAAAAAAAAGTCTCAGGCCTCTTAAACACTGGATTTGAAAATAAAAGACCTGGGTTTGAATTTCATTTTTGCCACTTAGCACCTATATAACCTTGGTCAAGGCTCCCAACCTCTCTGTGACTCAGTTTCCTCATACGATGAGAAGGTAGAACTAAATGGCCTCTAAATTGTCTTCAGGCTCTAAATCTTTATCCTGTGATCTCCTCAGCTCTAATTTAAGCCTGAAACTTTCAAGAAATATACCTTAGGAACATTTTTTTCAACACTCCTTTTCTGTAATGTTGACCCTCCTTCTGATCAAGACCTGTAATTCTCATTGTAGTGGGAAACCCTGGTGTGGAAATTTTCTTCACTGATGCATTTTTGGTAACTATACAATCTTAGAATTTTCTGCATCACCAAAAGAGAAAATGATTTACCCAAGATTATACAGCTACTATCTATCAGGGCGGGACCTGATTGCAACGGGGGGCCTTTTCTCTCCTGTGTCATATTGCCTCTTGACACTAAATCTCTTACTGCTAATTTGGACTGTGATTCCCCACTTTGAGATTGCCACTGGCTGCCCACTCTCACCCATCCTGCCAGGACTTCTTCTATTCAAACCCAGGTTATATACAGTGGAACCAAAATCCTAGTTTGCATTTGTAAGAGATATTATGACCTATTCCTTCATTCACCTATTCTTCTGTGAAAGAAGAAATTCTTCTATTTCCAGAAGTGTATTTGCAAGGAATTCATAAATAGTTGCAGAAAGGGTACTCACCTTTCTTTCGAAGACGTTTTGCAAGCCAAAGAAGAAATGATGCTGTTGTCAAGAGGGAGGTCCCACTAGTGGTCAGGCCAATGACCAGGGAAGTGTTTGACTCCTTAGGAGCTAAGGTAATGAGAAGGAAAAGAGTCATTTAGGAATTCAAATGAGGGAAAGACACTTGCAAACAGATTTAAAGTCCCTTCTCCTTAGCCTTTTCTCCTTTTTTGATGAGAGGATCATTTACTATATTTGGCATTTTTATTTTAGGTAGAATGGAAGGGGCTGAAATCATTCATCAAAAGACTTAACTAACAATGGATTTCGTTCAAAGGAATGCTACTGGTTGGATGGAAAGCATCCCTGAGCAAGAGGAGAGAGTCTCCCATTTCCAGAGTAGAAGTGACCTAAACCAGGTATTTTTAACCCTTTTTCTAGCATAAACTCCTTTGGTAACCTGATGAAGCCTAGAAATCCCTTCTCAAAATGATGTTTTTCCATAATTAAAGACCATGCTAAATTTTAGTTAGAGATTAGTCAAAATAAAGATTAATTTTCTTCTCAATCAAGTTCATGGACCTCCTGAGTCTATAGACCCTAAATTAAAAACCTTTGCTATGAACGAGGGATCAGCAAGGTACTACCTTCAGGCCTAATGTGGTCCACCATCTGTTTTTGTACAGCTGGGCTTAAAAACAATTCTTAATTCACAATCATACAAAAACAAGTAATGGACCAGATTTGTCCCACGGGACAGAGTTTTCTGACCCATCCTCTAAACAATAACAGGTATAATTTGTCCTATTTTTCCCTATCCCTGTGGATTTAAAGGTTCTGTAGCTTATTAACCTATACAATCTTCTGGTTAAAGAAGGTAACATCTTTGATGTCAGAGACTTATTTTTAATCTTGTTTTTGTATCTCCTGGGCCCAGCAATGCTCCTTGTATGTGACAGGCACTTAATAACTGATTAGTTAAATGAATAAGTGCAGAAGAAGGATGGGCAGTTGTTGTTCCTTATGACACCATTTCCTGAAATATCCAGATAATTCCCTTTATACCCTTCAGCCCACAGCCTCTTAGTGGTGACCCCAGCACATTACCTTCACAGGAAGGCAGTATCCCAGACCAGCTTCCTGTGGCTCTGCATGCCAAGGAATCAGAGCCATTGAGTTTCCATCCTTCAGGGCATTCAAACACACATCTAGTGCCATAGAGAAAATTCCCATCTCCATCACAGGTCATGTTAATCTCCTTAGGGACTTTCAAAGTAGAGCACTGTAGCGCTAGAAATGAAATTCAAAGAAAGAGATGCATGAGGTTAAGAAAAATCTATCGGGAAATAGTTAAACTGGTTAAAATATATGCACTGAATTCCCTTCCGAAACGTCTCTATTTCTAGACTGGCTGTCACATTTCTTTAAGATTATTCTGCAAATCATCTGATTAAACTCGTCTAGAATATGAAAAGTATGATTGTAAGTGACTTAATCTCTTGAACTTAAAATTTACCTGTTTCAGACTAGAGTTCATAAAATATATACATTTATATTTCCAGCATAAATCAATAAAGATCAAGGTTTTAATTTCTATCTAGGTATTAAATGGCCCCCAAGAGCTGACCAACCCACTTACAAACCTGAGCTAATTTTTAATTAAAGCTTTGGTTTATGCTTTAGTCATCAAAGTTATAGGCTTTTGTTTCTTTGAAATAAACTATCTCAATTTCACTTTCACAAATAAAAGAAAATACTTTTGGAAAAAAAAAAAAGAACCTAAGCCCAGTCCTACCTTTACAGATTGGCACCTGCTGTGTCCACTGCCCCTGGGCCGTGCACTCAAGTTGGGGTGATCCTTGCAACTCGAAGCCTTCCTCACAGCTGAAGCTACAGACTGACTGGTAAGTGAAGTTTCCAGTGGGAGACTGGGCACATGTCACAGAGCCATTCTGGGGCTGGCTCACAGCATCGCATTTCATGGCTGTAACACACAAGTGCACACAAACACACCATTACTGTTAGCAGTTTGTTTGACTAATGCAATGACAGACTGACTGCTCAAGAAATAAAGTCCTGTGTTTGGGGGGGCAGACAGCTTGGATTTAAAAAAAAAAACTACCTTCACACGTGGGCTCCTCCATGTCCCATTCCCCTGTTAAGTCACATTGGAGTCTCTTGGATCCTTTCAACATAAATCCCTCCTCGCAGGAGAACTCACAACTGGAGCCACTTTGGAAACTTCCAGAAAGACTAGGAAGGCATTCCATGTGGCCTCTCTCTGGCCTGGTGGGTGCTTTACACTGTATTGCTGATGAGAAACAAATTAAATACTCAGTCAGGACTGCAAGGCAATATGGAAGTATTTGCATTTTGATGAGTGAACTCAGATCCATTCCATGAAAGACAAAGGTAAAGAAGAAGCTAATTCTAGATCATGGATCATAGGGTTCAAACCAACAGACTTCAGAGATGGCCTAGGCCTTGAGGCCACAGGTTCCCCCTCCCCCCAACCCCTTTATACAGCAGACAGAGGAATCCAGACCCAGAAAGGTTCAGTAATTGAGCCCAGGTTACACAGAGTTAGTGGCAGAGCCAGTTTTCAACTAAGACTTTGTGCCTCCAAATCCAGGGTTCTTTGGGTACACCATGCTGTTTTATCAGGATTTTTGAGTAACTGGGCGGGGGGGGCCTTATAGAACAAAGCACTTGATGCAGTGTACTAAAAAGCAGTCTGAAGATGTAGCAGCATTTCAGTGCTAGATCTGCATTGTTTCCTCTCCTTGACCCCATGGGAGATGTAATTTTCATTTCTCTTCTACTCTTCCTTCATCCTTTTAAGAAGGTTAATTCTGGGCAGGAGCAGATGGCAGCCTCTCAGAGGTGGGATGTGTTGTTCCTCTGAAATGCTGGGAGGGATAGGGATGGGGAAGGAGGGCTTTGGACAGTCAAAGGGAAGCACTGGAGATCTAGGGACGTGGAGAGACTAAGGGGAAGTGTTGGCAGGAGGGAGAGAAGAGCTCAGTGTGGGAGAAGAGTGGGCACCAAAGAAAACTTTTGCCTCCTTTGAAGTCTTTGCCTAGGGCCCTGATTGTGGGCCTCATGACTCTGAAACAAACACTTCTTTCTGGCCACCTCTGGCACTCCAGGCACAAGTCTGCTAATTCTTACGTGACTTGCTAAGTCTCTCTGTCTCCATCCTTTTACTGGAGAAGATGTAAATATGCACTTAAGCGTTTGCACTCAATATGTTTTTGAGTGTCTACTCTGTGCCTAGCATTATGCTAGAAACACCTTGTAAGATTTAAAATCAAGAGCTGGCCAGGATCTCAGAGGCCATTATTTCCATCACATTAACATTTCTGCCTCTTCCATCTTCAGCTTATATAAGACATCGCTGTTATTGGCCTATACCTATCATCTTCTAAATAGGAACCAATCTTGATGTATGCATCTAGTCAATAATGAGTGTAACCTGGGGCACCAGTTCATTTGAACAAACTGCTCCTCAGTGATGGAGAACAGTTATTCAACACTCTGTGCCTGCTTGAGGGAGAAATTGGTTAGATCTGCCTTATACCTAGAGCTAATTAACTGGCTTAAACCTATGAGTGGGGTTCACACTGCCCATGGAATCTGATCGCAAAAGTTCAAGCGGGCTTCATTTAGCGGCATGACTTTTAAGGGATGCATTTCCATTCAGGGAAGAGAAAGCAGTTCAACCTGTCATGTTATAATGTTAAAAGATAGAAATTTGGTCCTACCTTCACAGGTTGGGAATTGCTGCGTCCACTGCCCCTGAGCTGTGCACTCAAGCTGGGACGATCCTTTAAGTTCAAAGCCTTCTTCACAGCTGAAACTACAGACTGACTGGTAGGTAAAGTCTCCAGTGGGGAGATGGACACACTTCACAAAGCCGTTGTGGGGCTGGCTGGGAGCATTACATTTCACCACTGAAGCACACAGAAAAGCACACACACATCATTCCCATTATCCATCTCTTTGACCCCTTTAATAATACATTATAGAGCCAACTCTTTAAATTGCCTCTTGATATTAAGACATCCTACCTTGACACATTGGTTTCTCCATGTCCCACTTCCCAGATGAGCTACAGTGAAGATTCTTGGATCCCTTTAGCTCAAATCCTGACTCACAGTCAAACCCGCAAGTTGTATTCCATGGAAAGATTCCAGAGCTTTGGGAGCAATTCATGGATCCATGTGCGGGACTTGTCAGTGCATCACACTCCACCACTAGAAATTAGAAATGAGACCATGAATTGGACAGGGGAACAACATAGTTATTCTATGTAGGACTTGAATGGTCCTACAAGTCCCTAAAAGAAGAGTCTTGAGGACAGTACACTAAACCTCTTTGTGATTTCCAGCTTATCAGAGAAAGTCAACTTCTGATTATTTACCTTGAGAATTCTCTATTAAAAGTCTCTGTACTTTGCTAACATAAAGTCAATCTTGATTTTTTCAAGCCCAAATTAAACTGTAAGAAAAGGAATTCTAAGCCAAATTGAAATTCTCGCTAGTGTAAACCAACAAATGTGTATATATATTGACGGGCTTTGCTTTTAAGCTAAAGTTCTATATCAGTCAAAAGGTGAAATGGTCTATTCCCAGTATGGAGGTGTAGGTTGGGTAGGTAAGAAAGGAGGTGACTAGAGAAGAAGCATTGTTTTGTTTCTATTGTTGTCCCAAGTATTCTAAATCTCCACGACATTGGGATCATTGCTATTCAGATAGAATACAATACATCCTTGAAAGCCAAAGAGCTATCATGCATTAGTGACTCTTGAGTTGACTCTATATATTGGAAGACAGAATGAGTTGTGTTCTATAATAGCTTCTAAAATCATCTAATAGAAGTTAGATAAGAAACAGGAATTCTGAAATGAGGCCCAAAACTTTCTATACTGAAGAAAAGTGAAATACCTTTACAAGTAGGGCTAGGTCCACTCCATTTTCCAGAAGAAGTACACTGCACTGAGTTAGCATTGGTTGGGATGTAGCCTTCTTCACAATAGACGGAGCAGGAAGAATTGAAATACCCTACTGGATGGCTGCAAACCAGGACACCATGTTCGGGATTGGCCTGAGATTCACAGGTCACAGCTACGATAGAAAACAAAATCAGCCTGATTCAGGCCTCATTTTGGTGCAAGAGGGAAAGTGATGTGATGGAGTCCACACTCCAAAGACAGTGGGGAGGATGAGGTGAAGTTGAAATAATGGAGCAAATGGATTAGGCAAAACAGGTCTTACCATGCTCACAACGGGCCCCGGTAAACCCTGGGTAGCACTGGCAAGTCAAGTTGTTGATGGTCTCCACGCACTCCCCATGGCCATTGCAGGAGCTGCTGGTACAGGAGGCTGAAACCAAAAGGATCGTCACTCACTGCTGCTGCTATTACTCCTTCACATGAATCATCAGGATGCTTGCTAAAGGAGGGCTGCTAAGAAGACCCAGATCGTATTGGCCTGCTGGGCTTTCGAGTTGAGCTTAAGAGCCTGTCAAGAAGGCAGGCTGACATTTTTAGGTTCACCTTTCCCGAACCTCATTTTTAATAGATTTCAGACAACAAATCATATCAGGTGGTGTTTACTTTTGCAATCACAAAACCATTTTGCAAATGGGAGGTACCGTATTTCCTCATTGTCTCTGAACAGCCTAGTACTTCAGACACACACACATATCTTGGCCTCGGTGACCATCACCACACACACACACACACACACACACACACACACACACACACTGATTCTGGTAATGACAGTTATAATAACAATAACGACGATGATGATGGTGATGACAGGAGCTTGCGTTGCTATAATGTGTTAAGGTTTGCCAAGATCAAATATAATCTCATTTTATCCTCACAACAGACCTGAGAAGTGCTATGATCCAAGGTGCGATTATTATCCCCATTTTCAGATGAGGAGACAAAGGATGAAAGAAGTGACTTGCCCAGGCTCACATAGCTAGGAAGTACCTGAAGCCATATTTGAATTCAGGTCTTCTTGATACCAGGTCCAGCACCACCTCGTTATTAATGATTAATAACTATCCTGAGGCTTAGAGTTATACATAGATTTACATATATTATCTCATTTTTTTTTTTTTTTGCTTTTTGGAGTGGGCAAGGTTGGGCAGTTGGGGTTAAATGACTTGCCCAAGGTCACACGGCTAGTAAGTGTTAAGTGTCTGAAGTCAAATTTGAACTCAGGTCCTCCTGACTCCAGGGCCGTGCTCTATTCACTGCACCACCTAGCCGCCCTTATTATCTCATTCTTTCAGCATAGGAAACTTTTGAGGTAGGTACTTCAAGATCAAATGAAATGATATGTGTAAAGCACTTTGCAAACCTTAAAACTATTTAACAATTTTTAAAGTTATTATTCAAATATTACTCTCATTCATTTCACCATTATCACTTCCTGCTACTTCATCATGCATCATACCTGTGTAACACAAGGCCAGCTTCTCTTTTGTGCACCTCTCATCATTCCACATGCCTGAGGCTTCTTTCCTCTTGATATAGATCTCCACACAGTCCTCATTATTTTGCCTATTGTTGGGTTCTTTAGGAGCCCAGTTCATGGCCTCTTTGGTCAGTGGCTTCTGTGTTCCCACCCAGGTCCAGACGCCATTGATTTTTCTGATTCCGATCCAGTAATAACTTGGGGAGAAGCTTAGTGTTCTATTCAGATACTCAATTTCATTCTTGTTTTGAATGGCAACCAGGTCTGTGTACCTTTCCTGACAATATTTCCTGGCCTGTTCATAAGTCATATTCACTTGAGAAGTGGCGTACAACCAAGCATCACTCCCTTTAAACTGAAGAAATGCTAGAAAAAGGAAGGGGACAGTTTTATTCTGTGAGTATACTGTTCTTTTGACAGATTTATTTTCTAGTTTTATGCATTTGTTTGGTTTTTTGGCCTTGAAATAATACCCATCTGGCTGGACAAGCTCAGTAATCAATATGGAATTTTCCTGGGGACTTTGGGTAACCTGAGCTTTGTCACCCTTCTAGGAGTGGGAAAGAGACTGGAAAAGACTTATCATTCCTGGAAACTCTGCTCAGTGCCCTGACACCAAGCAATTTTTTTTCAGGTTCCCATCATAATATCATTTGATCTAATAATCACATTTTCCTAAAACCAAATAATGACATTACATCGGGCATCCCTATGTAAAAGGAGGTTTTTATCCCATTTTAATTAGCAGCAACAGTTTTCTGAAACAAATATGATCTTACCAAAAACGAGACCAGGTAGAAATGACAAGACAGTCATCATTTTGGGAACCATTCTTTTCCTCACACTATTAGCACTGGAACAAATTCTCTGGGAGAAAAAAAGAACAGAATTTATTTTTAAAATGAAATTGACATTTAAAAATCATCTCTTTAAGGCTTCTAACGTGATATATATATATATATAATCCCATTTGCTTCTCACAGCAACCCTCTAGGGTTAGATTCTATTATTATCACTATTTTATGGGTGAAGAAACTGAGGCTCCCGGAGGCTTGTCCAGGATCATACAGCTAATAAGTATCCAAGATAAGGTTCCAACTCAACCTGACTCCAGGTCCAGCACTCCATCCACTACCTCATGCTATCTTATTATCTTTAATATTATAAAAGAGTTATGCCTCTTGAAAATATGATAAGATATTGACTCTAAAGAACTGACATTTTTTTTTGATAAATTGATTGATAAATGTTGTTTTATATTCTTCAAAAACAAAGCCTTAAAGTCTCCAACAAGTTAGCAAAAGCTGGATTCTGTATTTACATCTAGCACCAGAGAGAAAGCTGAACTTTTAGCCAATCTGAAAATTATATAAATCCTCCTGGGAGAAGTTGCCTGAATGCCTTCTCCACCTGGGATCTCAGTCCTGTAATGAATCCTGATCAGGATACTTACAGTTCCACAATCTGGTAATCTTGTTCTGATTTCCTCGAGTACAGCCTCGCTGTTCACACTGCTCTTTCACACTCTGGGTGTAGTCTGTCAAGAACCGCAGCACACCCTGGGCTTCTGAGTCCTTTTAAAGACGGCACTTCCTATGGAATTCCATGACCCAATGGCTGAATAATAGGAGGATGTCTCCTAGTTAGAAAGTGGGGAATTTCCCAAGAAGGAAAGATTCCGGGGAATGTCCACAATGTTACAAATCCTGTGCGGATAATAAACTCCTTCCTCTAAGTTTGCCACCCCGTGTTGCATTCTACCATCCCTTTTGATGCATTTTACATATTCTATGATTTGCTAAAGTCTAATAAGTAAGTTTCAGAGTTAGAAATAACACACAGCCACTCTTCCTAAACACAGGGCAATACAGACCAGTTTGGGACTGATGAATGGGACTGACCAGCTGAGATTTTCAAGTCAGCAGCTGTCTCTACTTTGCCAACATAATCCATTTTTCTTTGTCCACCTCATCAACTGAATGGTTTTTAAGGAGCAGTGTCTTTCTGAGAACTCTGACAAGTGCGTATCTAGCAGATGTGTCTATAGACAAGCACTAAAGTAGATAACTAAAAATAATACTCTTTTATTTCATGTTTATAATAAAGGCAAGTGCAAAAAATTTTTACTAAATAGAAGAAAGCATCAAAAAGTGGCCCATGTCCAGACTTTACAAGCATCATACATCTAATATACATACTTACAGGCACTTTCCAGCTCTGATCTCTGGTTTTCAATGTCTTAACACATAGTAACAGCTGCCATTTACACTACTCTTGAAGGTTTGCAAAGAACTTCATCTGTATATTTCAACTATATTCTCACAATAACCCAGTAAGGGAGTTTCTACAGGTATTCATTATCCCTACTTTACAGATGAGGAAACTGAGGCTCAGAGATATAGAATGGCTTGCTCATGGTCACATAGTTTAAAAAAATGGTAGAAGTGGGATTCAAACCCTGATCTCTACTGCAGTCAGGTCCCACCTCGCTTTCTTTTTTTAAGTTTATTTTTTAATTTATGGCATAAAACAAGCATTTCCATAACATAGTACAATTTTTAAAAAGATGATTGCAAATAACTGCAAATCTACTATGCACAACTTGCCATTCCTTCCAAATATACAATAAAATTATCATGTTAATTTTCATTTTTCTTCCCTCCCTCCCCCAAAATGCCCACCATTAGACACAAATAAGTATATTTATATATATATATATATATATATATATATATATATATGCATATATATGTAAAATTATTCTATACATACTTCTATCTATCAGCTCTTTCTCTGGATACAGATGGCATTTTTCTTCATACATTCTTTATAGTTAATTAGGTATTTATAGTAGTCATCATAACTTATTCACTCACAATCATTCTTAAAGCAGTATTGCTTTTACTGTATACAATGTTCTCTTGGTTCTGCTTATGTTGCTCTGTGCAAGTCTTTCCATGTTTTTCTAAAATCGTTGAGCTGATCATTTTATAGTACAGCAGTACTCCTTTATAGTCATACACCACAACCATTAGCCATTCCCCAGCTGATGGGCACTCCTATAATTTCCAGTTCTTTGCCACCATAAAGAGAGCTGCCATAAATATCTTCCATCGATGTTCTATTCTTTCCCCTTGCTTGCATCCCTAATTTAGACAAGACAGGTACAGGGAGCTAGGAGAGGGCTGTGTTTGGGAATGGTTTCCCAAGATCTCAGGTGTTTTTCCTGGTCCCTGGGCTAGGTGACCCTATGGAAAAAAGCAGAGGTTTTGGAGTGAGAGGGTCTTGGTTCAAATCCTGATTCTTCTACTTACTGCCCATATGACCTTGAGCAAGGTATTTTATATTTCTGAGCTTCAGCTTCCTTATCTGTAAAACTAAAGGGATTGGATTAGATGTACTCTGTGGTCTCTTCTTAGCCCTTAATCTATGATCCTGTGAACCTATGTGACCTTCAAAAAATGATCAACCTCTCTGGTCCTCCTGGTCTCATCTATAAAAGTAGGAAGTGAGACTAGCTGGCCTTTGAACTCCTTCCTAACTGCCAGCCTATGAATGATCCTATGATACTTTTCGTAATGAGTAAAGAATCGGCTGCATTAGCTACTAGGTTACAGCAGGGGTCATCATGGCGCAGCAGGGGCTACTATGGATAGAAAGTAACTTGTGGGGAGAAGTTAAAAGAAAAAGGAATTTTAAGGGTAGGAGATCGTATACACAGAGATCATGAATCGTTCAGGGATGACTTTTATATGGGCTTGGATTTAGTATTAGACGTTGCCCTATTTGCCAGGTTAGATGCTGCTTGAACCTATAAATCACCTATTCAAAGCTTATGTTTATCAAAAGGAAGGAAAGTGATCATTAAATTTGACCAGAATCTAAGTTCAGAAGAGTTCCCGGAACCAGCAGGTCACCTCGAATCAAGATGTCACCAATGCCTAGCTGAAAGTAGTAGAAAATCTGGAATGGAACGAATCGTTCCCTTTGACCTTCCAATGTAACATTAACTCCCGGTTGTTTTAGTGTTTCTGCTCATTCCTGCAAAGGAAGGTGAAGATGAAAATTCTCTCCTAGAATGTAAGCTGCTTTCAGGCCATAATTGTTTCATTTAGCTAACATAATGCTGAGGACATAGATAATTCTTAAATACTGGATTTGTTTCACTGTCAGATCACTTACTACCTGTCAGAATGTACTCTTGTGAGAAACCTTTTAAACTCATTTTTCAAAGCGCTTCAGAATCATTAGTGAAATAATGTGGAAGAAAAAGATTTTGTATCACATTTGTTGTGGGGATAATGAAACTTAGCATTTATATCAGTTTAAGGTTTACAAAGTACCTTGCATGTTATCTCTTCTGACCTTCACAATAACCTGGTGAGGTAGGTGCTGTTGTCTCTCTTTTATAGATCAAGATCACTGAGAATATTTAGCTTCCTTCAAGCCTCAATCCATTGTTGTTTCTCAGGTAATGCCTGGAATTTATTTTTCTGTTTAAATGTCTTATTCCTCAGTAGAATGTAAGCCCCTTAAGGGCAGGGACTATTTTTCATCTTGTCTTTGTATACCTAGTGACAGGCTAGGCAAGGGGATTATTCAGTAAATGTTTGTTTGCATAGAGGTAAGAACTAGACTTGTAATTTCATTCACCGAGTTAAGAAAACTTTGTTCAATGTAGTTCAGCACCTTATCTGCAACCTCTATAGTCCTGGAGTACATAGAAGTTAAATGCCCTACTACCTAGGATCATACAGCCAGGATGTGTCATAGGTAGGACTTGACCTCAGGTCTTTTTTACTTTGAGGCTCTAGACCCTATGGCAATCTGTGTTTTGTTTACATGTGAAATATGTAAATTTGTTGTTCATTTGTTTCAATTGTGTCCAATTCTTCATGTTACCATTTGGCATTTTCTTGGCAAAGATAGTGGAATGGCTTGTCATTTCCTTCTTCAACTTATTTTATAGATAAGGAAATTGAGGCAAACAGGGTTAAGTGACTTGCCCAGGGTCACACAGCTAATGTGTCTGAGGCTACATTCAAATTTACAATGATGAGTCTTCCTGACTCCACGACCAGCACTCTATCCACTGAGCCACTTAGCTGCCCATAAAATATGTAAATACATATACACACATACACATACACATATACATATATGTGTGCACACATATGTGTGTTTAATGGGAAGATGGCCCAGTGAGAACCCGGCTCTCCAAACATCTAGTGTAGATCGGCGCCAGGCAGACCAGACAATGTATTCTCAAAGAACTGGGCCCTCGTTATCCAGACCCCAGTTACATTTCTGCACATATTGTTTCCTCTAATCAAGTACAAAGTCCTTTGGCAGAGAGGGCTTTATTTTTTACTTTGTAGCTCCAATGTCTGGTACATGCCTGGCATGCAGTAGATACTTAACTAAGTGTTTGTTGATTGATTGTTACAGGAATGAATAAATGAATGTAGTGATGCCAGGTACCTTCTCTAACCATAGTTCTGCAAATAGTGATAACTCTATAGTTGGTGTTCATCACTTTTTGCTGCTGGTGAAAGTAGCACCATCACTCGTGCCTTCTGATGGCTCACTGTCTCTTAGGGAAAATCAGTGTTTTGAATCTTCACAATGGTATATAATAGGAAATGAATTATTATTCCAGCAAAAAAAAAAAAAGGAATTACAAGGAAAACGTCACACAAAAAGTGAATGGGAGTGCCATTTAGTTATCCTAGGGAATATAGGCTCTCTTCATCTCTTCTCTGCTGCTGTAAAACTCTGGAGTTCCCCCAATGCTCTTTTTTTTTTGATTCTCAGACTCACATTTTAATGAGCTTGCTTTTTTCTCCCTGGCAGACCCTTATCTTGAGACTTCCTCCTTATGTTTCGGCTCTGTCGGGCTGCATAAAGTAATGGATACCTTGACAACATAGGAGCTGCCCCAGTAAATTCCCATAACGGAAGGTGTTTCCACATAAGGAAGGTTGTTTAATTTACAGAGCTTTTCCTGAATGCTTCCAGACTGTCGTCTTTGAGGGGGGAAAAATCCCTGTGGCTGAGAAGTCCCCCGTTTGTTTTCCTTGGCTGTTTTTGCTGCTTGTTTTTCAGGCCAGAGAGCAGCTCCTCCTGGTCTATTATTATCTCATTTCTGGATGTTGTATGAGAAAAAAAATAAATCTTTCCCGTTGTTACTTTTAACCCTACTGTGTTTTTCACAAAGAAAACAAGTAATTTAAATTTAATTTAAACTAAAGAAAGAAAGGCAGGCCAACTGTAAGTAGTAGGGATAAGTGTAAGAAGCAAAAGTCAACTTTTGTAAGCCTTAATGTGAGTGAGAATGATGATTATGGCCATCTTGGATATTTGCTTCTGTCTGATCGTATAACCACTATTTGAATTCAGGAGCTCATCACTCTTCACCTGACTATCCAATGGCTTCCTTATTAGTCTTTCTGCCTCCATTTTCTCCCTTCTCTAATCCATCCTCCATACAGTTGCCAAATTAATGTTCTTAAAATACAGAACCAACCATGTCAGCCCTCTACTCAAAAATTTTCAGTGATTCTCTTTTGTCTCTAGTATGTAATACAAACTTCCCAGCAAAATGTTTAAAGCCCTCTACAATTTGAGTCCCATCCACCTTTCCAAACTTATTTCTTATTATTCACCTTCATGTAAGTCTTCTTTCTAGGCAAGCAGCCGTTAGTTATTCCCTGCACACAGAATTCCATCTCCCACTTCCATGCCTTTGTACAAATGGTCCCCCAAGTTCACAATGTTATCTCTCATCACGTCTGCCTCACAGAAATCTTAGCTTCCCTTCAGACAGAGCTCAGGTACCACCTTCTGTATTATTAGTGCTTTTTCCCTTCTGCGAATACTTGGTATTACTCTTTGTAGGCTTTACATTTATTTACTCAGGTCCATCTAGTATCTCCCCAGTGGAATGCAGGGTTCCAAAAGAATAATAATGTGGGCTCCTTGAAGTCAGCAACTGTTTAATTTTGTCTTTGTGTCCTCGGATTTCTCTCAGTGCTGTGAACAGCGACCATTTATACAATAGCTAACTTTTATCTAACACTTTAAGGTTTACAAAGGGTTAGATGCATTTCATACCATTTGATTCTCACAACAGCACTGTGAGGTAGGTGCTTCATTATCTCCATTTTACAAAGATGAAACTGAGGCTGAAAGAAATTAAATTACTTGCCCAGGATCACACAGCTGTGAACTATCTGAGGCATGATTTGAACTCAGGGTTTCTTGGCTTTAAGTCCAGCACCCTTTCCACTATGCCAACCAGTTACACAGTAGGCAATTGATAAATGAGTGTCTAGTTGAATTGAATCATGATCCTAGTCATTATGAAAATAATAAAAGTATTATCCCCAAACCTCTGAGTTCACTGATTTGTTAGGGGCAGCCTGGTGTAGAAGTTTTGGTTCAATTAAAAATTTGTGTTACCTTAAACAAATATCTTGACCTTGCTAAGCCTCAGTTTACCCACTTGTATAAAATTAGTCATTTGGATTATATGACCTCTCAGGTCCCTCCAACTCCAACATTCTATGAGTCTATGACCTTCCTTTTAAGTTGGATCAATTACATCACATCTCTCCTGGTAAATATTTTACTCTTGATCTCTGGTCCAGAGATTTCTATCAAAGGCCCCGCTTACTTGGTCATTCTCTAGAAAGAAGCTATATTATTGTATATATTAGTATATTAATATTGTATAATATTAATGGGATTTAAGGTCTTCCCTGTCCATTAATAGGCCTCACATGGAGCCCATTAAAGGAAGTTTGGGGGGGGAGGTTGCTTGTAGGAAGGCTTTCACACCTTTTGCTAATTTCTAATGAGGCTCTGAGTCATGAGAGTTGTGATGCCTTCTGACTCTGAGAAGTGTATATATACTCTGAGTTGGTATTTTACTTTGGGGGGCTTGCTTATGAGAAGGATCTTGTGATTCCCTGGTCGAGATTCTGAGTGGCTGTATGTTCAGAGCTCCCCAACTGTTCAAATATAAAGGCTCTCTCAATCCAGGGATGTCTATAAAGTATATGGTTGATTCAGGCAGTCAGAGCCCTGTCTGTTGGTCTTTATTTCTCTGCTTGTATTTTCTCTGAAGTTCAGGGTGCTGACTTTTCCCCTGAACTAGTCAATGTAATAAAAAAAAAAAAGATTGTTGACCCCTTAAACAGCTGTCTTTCCTTATAAAGCAGATCTAAGAACCTGTGCTAGTGGCCGTCCTGGGTATGCTGGCTAGTGTGGTTGCCAATACATATTGGTATAAAATTATGCAACTAAATAATAATAATAATAATAGCTAACATTTACATAGTGCTTATTGTGTACCAAGCACTGTGCTAAGCACTTTACAATTATTATCTTACTTAATCCTTACAACAACCCTAGGAGGTCAGTGCTATTATTATCTGCATTTTATCAGTGAGGAAACTGGGGCAAACAGAGGTGAAGTGATTTGCCCAGAGTCACAAGCTATCAGGCCAGATACTCGTAGCTGGTGCATTTTTCTTTCTAGTAAAATAATTAAGCGTATTAATCAAGGTCTTAGTGTCAGTAGTGAAGGTTGCTATTACCAGTAAGATCCAACCCTTTTAATGAATAATCCCTCTCCAACACCCCTACATATAATAACTACATTGCAAGGGAATGTCCAGACACAAATTATATATAGAAGTACTCAGTCTTAGGAGATACAGTGGCTTAACACAATTTTGGTGTATTCATCTAGCTCTAGCAAGGTGGAATAATAAAGCAGCAGGATATAATGGATAGAGCCTTAAATTTGTAGCCAGGAAAACCTGGATTCAAAACCTGACTCTGACACTTTATTAGCTGTATATTCATGGGCAACTCACTTAACCTCTCAAAACTTCTGATGCTTTGTCTCTAATGAAGGATAACCAACTGTATCAGCAAGCACCCTCATATATGCAGGATGGCTGCTAGCACAGGTTCTTAGATCTGCTTTTCTAAAGGAAAGCAACTCAAAATGGGTTAATAATCTTACTTTAATCAAACATATCATTTACCTAATTCAGGGGAAAAAGTCAGCACCCTGAACTTCAGATAATAAAATCAGAATATAAACACAAGTAACAAGCAGAAGTTACAGGCAGACAAAGAAACAGATCAGCAGATGGGCTTCCAACCGTCTGACCATTACATCCATTCCTAGTTAGTTACCAGACTGGGAAGCACCAATATCTGGGTTTTCAAAGCCCGGGGGGCTCAATGGCTTCCTAGAGTCTCATTTGGCCAAATCACATAACTCTTTCCAAAGTGAGCCTTAAAGCAAAAATTCACATCAGGGTATATACAGCCTTCTCCTGGTTCAGTGAATGTCGCAGCCCTCTTGACCCACTGCCCAAATACAAAGAACAAGGCGTGGGTATTCCTGAAGAACAAGCCTCCTGCCACAGGCTCCTTGTGACCACATTCAGCTTATTAGGGGGCAGAGTATACTTTCAAATCAGAGAAGACTCTCAAAGTCACGGAGCCACTTTGGCAAAAGGCCTAGGGGCAGGGAAGATCTTCAGATTCCCATAACACCAACCAACCAAAGTGAGTATGATACTTGTAGTAATAGGTTCATAGAATTGACAATATATGGGAAAAGCACTTTTCAATATATAGGAAAAGCTTTGTCTCTAATGAAGGATAACCAACCAACCAAAAGTGAGTATGTCACTTGTAGTAATGGGTTCATAGAGTTGACAATATATAGGAAAAGCACTTTTTCAAAATGTAAAGTGCTATATAAAGGTCAAGGGGCCACATGTGGCCTTCTAAGTCCTCAAGTTGGCCAGCCAAAGGGCCACATGTGGCCCAGAGGCCACAGGCTCCCCACTCCTGGAGTAGTCCATTTGAACTTGAAAGTAGAGCTGAGCTGAAAGCATTAAAGTACCCTAAACAAGCCTGAAAGATTGCTCAACCTCTCCTCCATTTGAATATTGATCCTCTCTTTTCCACTAGAGAATCTGAGCCAAAAGGCCTTTTCTCAATCCTCATCTCTCTTGCTCTCTCTATATCTTTAATATGGTTGATCACTTTTTCCCATTTGATCATCTTTTCTCTCTAGGTTTTTAGGACGCTGTTGTCTCCTGTTCTCCTACCTAACTGACTGCTCTTTAGTCTCCTTTGCTGGATTTAAATTCATGTCTGTCAATTAATTATAGGTGTCTTTTCCCCAAGGCTCTCTCCTGGGTCCTCTTCTCTACTCCCTCTGTACTATTTCACTTGGTGATCTTATCAGCTATCACAGATTCCATAACCTCTTTCCTTATTTCCAGTCCTGTATCTCCATCTGCCGATTGGCCATCTCTAACTGGATGTCTTATAGCCACCACAAACTCAACATGTCCAAAACCAAACTTGTTATCTTCCCCCTCCCCACTCCTAGCCCTCTCTCTTCCATCCCCCTAGATACTAGGCTAGAAATCTAGGTGTCATTCTCAACTCCTCACTCTTTCTCACACCCCCACCACCCATATCTAATCTAATGCCAAGTCCTGTTGATTCTACTTTCTTGACATCTCTCCCATATGTTCCTCTTTTGCCCTACCCTAGTGTAAGACCTTAGCACTCCATGTCTAGACTATTGCAGATGTTATAAAGGCAAAAATAATAATACCTGGCAGCTAGCGGAGGAGTTGGGGAGGAGAGAATGATAGCTTGCTACTTGGTCTCCCTCTCTCAAGTGTCTCCTTTCTACTCAGCTGTCAACTTGATTTTCCCAAAGAACAAATCTGACTATGTCAATCCCCTTATCCAATAAACTCCAGTGGCTCCCTATTATCACGAGGAACAAACATAAAATTCTCTGTTTAGCCTTTAAAGTCTTCCTATCTTAAACCATGCTCCCTTCTACACATTCATCAGTCCAGTGACAGTGGCTTCCTTGCTGTTTCTAACATAAGACATTCACTCTGCCTGTCTCCCATCTCTGTACATTTTCACTGACTGTCCCCCATGACTGAAATACTCTACCTCTTCTTTTCTGCCTCCCGGCTTCCCTGGCTTCCTTCAAGTTTCTGCTAAAATCCCACCTTATGCAAGAAGCCTTTCCCAGGTCTCTTTAGGGCTAGTGCCTCCCCTCTGAGATTACTGCCAGTTTATACTGTATATATCTTGTTTTCATAAAGTTGTTTGTATATTGTCTTGCTCATTATACTGAGCCCTTTGAGAGGGCTATTTTTGTCCTTTTTGTGTATACTCAGCACTTAGTGAAATACCTGATGCATGGTAGGTGATTAATAAATGCTTATTGATTTGCCTTAACTTATTCTTGCCCTGATGAGGAACTATTGGGGTAGCACTCCCTAGGTTGCTGCCTAGCCCAGTCTTGGCAATGCCTGAAAGTAATAAAGAATTTATCACTGCTCTTTGCCCAGTTAGTCCAAATTGATACCATTTCTACATATACAATCAAAGGATTTTTAGTATGGTCCAAGTCTCTTAATTTATGTATAGATGAAGAAACAGAAGCCTCAAGAGACAGTGAGTTGCCTAGTTATTAACACAATGGGATCTGATTCCAGGATTACAAACCAGGGCACTTTCTACGGCATTGTGTTGACTCCCTTAACAAGAATTATGGGTGTTGAAGGAGAAAGGACTGTACTTGGAGCCACTTCCTGGTTTATGTGATAGTGAGTCATTCGCCTCTCCTAAACCTTTTTTCCACACTCATAAAATAAGGGTTTTGGAACAAATGGTCTTAAAGGCTTTAGGATCTAACATTCAGTGATTCCAAGGGGAATGGATGGGCAAAATATAATTCCTCACCTCTCTTTAGCCTGAACATGAGATATGTAAAAGTTGCTTTGGTTTTAAATTTTATTGGGAGCTAGTCTGTGGATTTGATCTGAAGATAATGTCCCAACCATCACATAACAGTGATAGGGAAACATCTGTTCTAATTAAGAGAAAGGATTTCTCTCATCTGACTCATCTAAAATTTCCCGAATTATGAGATGAATAACCTGATTTTTCTGATGCATTTTTTGAGGATCATCTTAGATTAATTCTCAGATTGTTCTGCCTAAATTGTATTGTTACTAACTCTTCCATTCCTCCTCTTCTAAAGACAATAAAGTGGGAGGAGAGAACAGGAAATGCACGCACCACCTAGCAAGGTGCCTCAAACCATCACACAAAGATCATATCCCTTGTTCAAGAAGAAAACTAGAGAAATTCTACCTTATATCTAACACAGATATTAAGGCTGGTTTTCAAAATAGATGAGCAGCTAGAAATTAGAACTTCTGGCCTCACCATAAAAGGTTAATTCAATTCCATTCAACAAATTTTTTTGCCTACTATATACAAGATGCTGGATACTAGGGACACACACACACACACACACACACACACACACACTCCAACAAAATAGTCCCAATTCTTAAAGAAGTTCACATTCAACATATACAGAGATATGTATAGTAGCAAGTAATTTGAGGAAGGAAAGAACACTAGCAAATGGGAAATAAGAGAAGGCTTTGTAGGGAAGATTGATCCTTGAAAGAAGATAAGAATTTTGAGAGGCAGAGATGAAGGAATGAATTCTAGGATGGTCCAAATGAATGAAGGTAGAAATTAAATGCTTAGTGTGGGGACCAAACCATACAGGTTAGTTGAAACATAGATTAAATGAAGTGAAGTAATATGAAATAAGGCAAGAGAAGTAAGGTGAATCCTTGAATACCAAGCTAAATATATAGCTTATCTTGGAAGGAATGAGAAGCCACTAAAGATTTTTGAGCAGGGAAATGATCTAGTCAGATATGTATGTTGGGAAGCTTATTTTGACAGTTAAGTAGGCAAAGAATTAGGGAAGGAAAACAATGGAGACAAGCGTCCCAATTAGGAGGTTATTATAAGTTAGAAGTCATAAGTGATTGAACTAGGATGGTAGCCATATGTAAGGAGATAAAAGGATAAATTTGAAAGTTGTTGTGAAGGCAAAAATGATAAGAGCTAGCAACTGACTGAATAGTGTGGAAGAGGAGAGTAATAGAGAGGGGAAAATCAAGTGTAACACCTCCTCCAGGAATATTTCTCCATCTTCCACTTTCCTTGGTAGACTGGCTAGGAAGCAGCTGACTAAATACTATCAGTGTTCTAAGGGCAACTTTGAAGGGTTGGATTTCTAGTACTATCACCCATGAGCCCCCACCAGTGTGCCTTCAACTAACAATCAGTCAGACTTAGCTTGTTGGCAAATATTTTTGCTAAAACGGTATTGCAAGAACACTGGTTACAAAAACATTTCTCCTCAAATGTCCAGAGAACACTCTCTGCTAAATACACACAGGGTCCACAAGGAGAACTGGCACAAATTTAAATTACAAAAGTGACAAGGCAAAAAATGTAGAGAACAATGTAGCAAAAATAATTCATAAATGCTAGTTATAGGGAGCCCTTTTATCTCTCCAGAGAGACTTCATAAAATTCCCCTTATGTATAGCTCTCTGCTGGATTCCAAAGATGTATGCTTTTGTAGAATTCATAGTCAGCTTTTCTTCCCAATAAGGAGTCAAATTCCTTGAAGCTACCCTTCCTCAGCTGACTATAGCTCCCAGCTAAATATATTGTCTCCTATTGGTTCATTTTTCTCTGATCCCAAATCTATGCGTAGTCTAGTATGGGTCTAGTATCTACAATGACACAGTGTATCTATGTCAGAGGTGGGGAACAGATCTTGTTAAATCAATGCAATTGTTCTTCCACTAAACTGGCTTACTGTATGACTCCATATGGGCTTGCTATTATATATACCAAGAAGTATGGCAATCTTCTAAACCAGTTATAGAAATTTTCCTCAGTGTCATGATCTTTCATTCAGTATAACCCTCTCAAATTGATTTAAGACTTATTAAAATCCAGTTTACACTTTGTTCTAATTGATTTATTCAATTGAGGTATCTGAGCCTTTTGTTATTATATTAGTTGGGTTGGGGGATGGAAGTCCACCCTTAAAGTAAGATGACTAAAGCTTTGAACTTATGTGACTGATAGGGTAGTGGTACTCTCTACAGAAATAGAGAAGTTTGGAGGAGGGGTGTGTATTTGGAGAGCATAATGGGAACAAAATTTCCTAGGACCTTACTGTATGGTCTGGGCTAGCTTTTCCCAAGGACCTATGCAGGGGTGGGGAACCTGCAGCCTTGAGGTCACATGTGGTCCTCTAGGTCCTTAAGTGTGGCCCTTTGACTGAATCCAAACTTCACAGAACAAATCCTTTTATTAAGGGTATTGAATAGCCTTCCTCTGCTATGACTAAATAAATCTCCTTTTTTGTTAACTGTTAGATCTTCCACAATTTCATTTTGTTTCAAAATTGAATCTGAGGCCTGGTTCACTCTTCCAGCCCTCCCTTTCTCTCCTCTTTTTCTACTTCTCCTGATCCCTCTCTTGCCCCCTTTTTTGTCCCCTCTCCCATTCCACTTGCCTCAAGCAAAGCAATGTAACTATCTCACAAACCCATTGACAAGACCACTATCATTCTAAATGATATCCCAGGCCTCAAAAGAACAGTTTGACATTTTTGATAGGTAATTAACAATTTCAGATATTTATAAAAAGAGCTGCATCTTCCCTTGACCTGTTTCTCTGCCTTCTCCCTCCTCCTCCTTCTGCTTTTCAACCCCAACAAAGTCTTATCCCTAAGCCCTCCGATCTATAGACTTCCATTAAGTGCTGGTGCTCCCAGATAACTGTAAATACTAATCTGATGGGGTTCGGTTCCAGCTCTGCCCCCTGACTTGGGGGGGGTGACCTCACAAAAAGCACTTCATCTCTCTAGGCCTCCATTTCCTCATCTGTAAAAATAAGTAATGAATGACCTTTAAGGTACCGTTTAGCTCCCAAGATTTTGCATGGTGTGTGAGTGTGTGTGTGTGTGTGTGTGTGTGTGTGTGTGTGTTGAACAACGGATAACGGAAGGAAATTTCTATCTCTAATTTCAAGATAGAATTTCCTTGCTTTATGGGTGTTGGCTTAACCTTTGACCCTTGGTGATTCCTTCAGCTATTAAAGAATGTTATTTTTGAATGGGAGCCCAGTTTTAAAATCTCACAAGTTTCCCCCAGTGAATATTACAGGAATACTGGGACCATTGTCACAAAGTGAACAGAGTCTCATCACTTATTATATTAGATAAAGAGAAAGGAAGAGGTGAATAATGTCTCTTCTTTTAAAAAATCCAGAATTTATCTCTAAGCATAAAAAAAAGCTCCAGCCAGTCTGTCTAGGTAATAGAAAGCCCAGGCTATCTTTTTTCCCTGGTTCTACTCCCTGGAATACTTTTTTTAAAAATCATTTAAGTGATCTCAGATTGAATCATGAAAAGGAAATGCTTTCCCTAATCTAAGAGACTATTCCCATACATATGTTAAAATGGATTACTTAGACAAATATCTGAATAATTCAGGCCAAAGGTAGCACTTTCCCACCTGAAATATCCTCATGACTGAGGGAAAAGGTTTTTATTTAATTTAGACAGATAATTCTCTTAGTGCTTCACTTTGGCTGGGGTAGACACAAGTAAATTCTTTTTCTTGTTGTAAGCACATCTTTTTCTTGTTGCAAGCTTCCTTCTGATTTTATACCTGGCCTTTCAGAGGTAGTAGACCAATGTTTAGTGACTGTTATTAAAATCAGGAAATATGGACAGTACGTGGGGCCTACAAGCAGTAACTGTTGCTATTAGATCCAGTGAGGGCACCCCTCACTCTCCCATTCTGAAACTGCTGGGAGACAGCATATCAAGATAGGGAAAACCCAGACTTCTGACTTTCAGTTGGCTCATCATACCATATCCGTGGAGTTGATTTATGTTGAAAAGAAGAAAATCCGATGAATGTGCCTCATGACAGAGTAATGCTATGAAGTATTGAAAAATCTAGTTATCTATGTGACCCACTGTGGGTGAGAGGGAGAGTGGGGGAGGGTTGTACTTGACAGTGTGCAGGTGCATGCCTGGGGAAAGCCCTATACAATGGACTTTGCAATGGTTCTTAACCCTTTTATTGTCAGAAACCCTTTTGGCAGTCTAGTAAAAACAGATGCACACTTTCTCAGAATGTTTTTAAATGCATAAAATAAAATAAACAGGATTAAAATAGAAGCCAATTATACTGAAATGCAGGTATAATTTTTTTTGAAATACAAGTTCTCTGTAATCCTAGAGGATCTGCTGGAGTTAATAGTAGACTGGGTCAACAGCTGTAGGAAATGAAGAGTAGTCAGAAGGAGAATCACATTCAGGTGACTGTAATAATGACACCAATGAGAACAGACATTGGCCTTTCTAGGCCACTATGAGTAGGTTTTGAGGGCGGCTATAAGGATTTCTCAACAAACCTAGAAAGGATGGCCCATCATTTGGAGACAGCTTGGCACAGAAGATATTCCCTGCACTGGACAGCTCCTCTGATGGAACAGACAGCAACCACTTGCTAAAGAGCAATCAACAGTTATAGGAAGGGTTCCTGGCCATTTGAGGATACCTCCATTATAAGAAGAATATGCTCTTTCATAACTGGCATAGATGAATTCTACCACCTGATCATCACTGGGGCTGGAAGCAATTATGACCCTAGAATTATTTCAAAGAACAAGAAATTAAAGGACTTCTTAGCCACAAGACCACTGTGCCTGAAGATCAGGGAGCCTTAATTGATATGAGTATTCAGTTAAATGACAAAGACAGGATGAGCCCAGGATTACACTGAGCCCCTTTAGAGTCAGGAGAGCCCTAAATCCATGCAAAATGGGGGTCAACCAGAGACTGCAGTTCCTAAGTGGGGGCAGTACTGGACTTACCATTGCCTGTGCCTTTGTTATGGAAGCCTGATCATCTGGCCCAGTATTATTTGTTTTGAGATCAAGACTATAGAGGGGAATCCTTAAGAAATCAGGGGAGCCCTGGTATCTGATGAGGAGAGTCTAAATTAAGATATTAGTTCCCTAATTAGAGTGTGAGTTTCTTAAAAGTGGGAGCTGTAAAGTTTTTTCTCTTTGTATCCTTCACACCTGTTTGACACATAATAAATTCTTCCTAAGTGCTTTATCATTCATTCACTTATTTGTTCTCAGACTATGACCACTCTGGGCTGGTTAGCACTGGCCCTTCTTGTGCTAGTGCCTAAGTCTCAGGGTCCAGTAGCTTCAGTAGCTTAAGAAACCATAAAACGAGTTTATGAGGCCTTCAGGAAGGAAGAGAAAAGGTCCTGGAGCTTGAAGAGGGCTTCACTGCTAGTCATTCTTTGTAGGAGAGTTTGCCTGGGGCCAGGAGTCAAAGAAACCCAGATCAGTGTGATTTTTGATCAATTCTAGGGTCATAAGGAGCAATATGACTCAAAGCTCAGGGTGAGATAAGGCATGCCATTCCAGAGGAAGGAAGGCAGTCAAATTGCCACATCTGAAGGGAGAACCCTGATTGGAGGACTGATGTAATAGGACCTCATTTTTTTCCAATCTGATTGGTAGGGAATAATTCAGTCAAAAAAAACCCAACAAGCATTTATTAAGGTCTACTATGTGCCAGGCACTGTGCTGAGTTCTAAGGATACAAAAAAGGGTAAAAACACTTCCTGCCCTCAAAGAGGTTACACTCTAGTGGAGAAGAACTGTGCAAATGATTATAAAAATACAAGATACATGCTATGTAAATGGAAGGTAATTTCAGAGGGAAGGCACTAGCAATAATAGGGACCAGGAAATGACTCTTACAGAAGTTGAAATTTTAAGTGAATACTGAAGAAAGTAAGTAAGCCATGAGTCAGAGGTGAGGAAGAAGATCATTCCAGACAGTTAAAAAGCACAGTCAGGTGACAAGAGACAGAGAGTCGTATGGAAAGAACAACAAGAAAAACCAGTGTTGAAATAAATACCCATCTTCAAGGGTTGTTGTAATTATATATATATATATATATATATATATATATATATATATGTATATATACATATATATACATATATATGAGATAATATTTGTAAAATGCTTTGTATATCTTAAAGTACTATATAAATGCTAACTACATTGTTCAAAGCTTATGGGTAAGATGGGGCATGATACTATAGAGGAAGGCTAAAAATTCTTAATTAATTACTGCATCTGAAGTCAGAAATCTGGGAAGAGGACTTATGTAGCAGGAAATGTTCCCCTAACTGAAAGCCAAGAAAACATTCAAATCATGTAGCTGAGGGGATAGCCAAGATGGCCTGAATTGTAATGGTTCAGGTAGCATTCTCCTGCCATTGAATAGAGCATACCTGGTCTTTCTTCCCTGCCAATTCCTGCTATAGTAATTGGAGCCTAAAGTCAAGGAAAAGCAAGTGGAGGAGTCAGGAAATGAGTATTCTTCTAAGTTTGAGAAGAGTAGTCCAACTAATGTATTATTGGCAGAGTTATATACTGATATAACCATTCTGTGTGAAACTATGCCCAAAAAGCAATCAAACTGTGCATATCCTTTGATCCAGCAATACTATTGCTAGGTCTATATCCCAAAGAGATCACAAAAGGGGGAAAAGACCCACATGTACAAAAAATATTCATAGTAGCTCTTTTTGTGGTGGCAAAGAATTGGAAATTGAGGGAATGCCCATCAATTGGAAATTGGCTGAACAAGTTGTGGTATATGAATGTAATGGAATACTATTGTGTTATAAGATATGAGCAAGCAGATTTCAGAAAAACCTGGAAAGACTTACATGAACTGATTCAAAGTGAAATGAGTAGAACCAGAACATTGTACACAGTAACAGCAACATTGTATGATGCTCCACCATAAATAACTTAGCTCTTCTCAGCAATACAATGATCCAAGACAATTCCAGTGACATCCCCATGTGGAGAAGAATTGATGAAGCCTGAATGCAGATTGAAGCCTACTGTTTTCACTTTTTTGTGTATGTGGTTCTTTTCTTTTGGCCTGTTTCTTCTTTTACAAGATGACTAATATGAAAACATATTTTACATGATTGCACATACATATAACCTATATCAAATTGCTAGCCACTTTAGGAAGGGAGAGGTGAGGGAGGGAGGGAGGCAAGGAGATGATTGGGAACTCAAAATTTTTTTAATGAATTTTAAAAAATTGTCTTTACATGTAATTGGAAAAAAATTAAGTACCATTTTTAAAAAGGGAAAGGCAACTTTCAGCATACCTTAGATTGAGCGGTATCGAAAAGAGAACGATATGAATGAGCCTCTTCTTGGAAGAGGTTCTAAGGTTGCAAAATGATCAGACAGAATAATCTGAGTGGTCATTTGCACAAACAAGCCTTTCTACCTTTAATTCAATCATTCAGTAGACATTTATAAAGCACCTACAGTATGCAGAGTTCTATGCAAGGCACTAGGGAAGATTCAATGTTTAGATAAAACATGGTTCCTGATCTCTTTGGGTTTATGGTCTGCTAAGTTCATTCCTTTCAACAGACCTGTACCAAGAATTTTTTGGACCCTAGGCAAGTGGCACAAAGTATATTCTTAACTGAATGAAGAAGACAAAGACCCCAGGACACCACTGTGAGGCTACCCTGTAGATGGGCCTGGGTAGGATAAAAGGGAAGAAAGTCATCCTAGCCTGCTATGTGGTAGATACCTACTTTAAATAGTTATTCTCACTGACTATATGCTAAGATCTGCTGTCTCTATGCTGCTAAAAGATATCCTCTAAATTTGACACCCTCTAAGTTTGGTGCTTTGGGCAAAGCTCCGGTTGTCCCACTCTAGTTACAGGTCTGCCTTTCAAAGAGTGATTAGGAAGAAGACTGAAAGAAAAGCAGAGAATGTTTGACAGGGAATTATTGAGGCAAGCCAAAAAGTCCTTTAAAATATTATACAGAGTTAATGACTAAGGACAAATAAATGGACTCAAACCACCCTATTGGTTTGAAGTCTTTTCTTCTTCCAGGATGGTATTAAAGTGGGAGTAATGTTCACTATAATTAGGAATGAAAGGCAGTTCTATAGTAGAGGAAGATAGCAGCTGTTCCAAATAGCCTTAACAAGGGCACCAGCCTCTCCGCCACTGAGAATCTGACTGTAGGGTGCTCATAACCTTGGTAAAGAGAGCCTGAGCTACTGGGCTGCTGTTTAGGCTGATCATATACTATAATAGTGGAATTGAGAGGATTCTGAAAAGGGACCGCAAGAAAGCCAGGTGAGACCTTTTTCTAATCCAATGAACTGAAGGGTCATCATAGAAGAATTGGGGTGGGGGATAAACACAAAACAATAGGTCTTTATTGTGGATGTATTTTGATTTGTAAGATAAGGCTTATGCCACAACTTGGGACAAGCAAGGGCATGAGGACTGGGAGTGGGGGGCAGATAGTTTAAATCATAGCTTCAAAGAGGGCTGGGACATGCAGCAGGGCCTGGGCCTTAAGTGAGCTGGTCTTTAGGTAGCTGGACAAAGAAAGCAAGAGAAGGGCATTTTCACCGTCCTCCTCATCTCTGCCTCCTGGTTTCCTTCAAGGCCCAGCTGAAATCTTAGCTTCCACTAAAAGCTTTTCTCAGTCCTTTTTAATTCTAATATCTCCCCTCTGTTGATTATTTCCCATTTGTTGTGTATGTGGTTTGTTTGTATGTAATTGTTTGCCTCTTGTTTTCCTCGTTGGATTGTGAGGCCTTCTAGGGGAAGAACCGTCCTTTGCCTCTCTTAAGTGCTTAAGAGTGGCACATAATAGGAACTTAATAAATATTTGTTAACTGAATGGCTGGTGGTCCAGGCCTCATATGAGTTCATGACCCACAGTTTAAGAGGAACAGGAGTCCCAAGTGGAAAAAGTTTAAGAAACCCCGATTTAGAGAAAGATGGCTCCTGTACTTAATACCCAACTTTTGCCAGGCTTTTGTCACTCACCCTCATATTAGTAAAGTTGTTACTGGGTCCTGTCCCACACAACAAGGTCATTCAGTTGTTCAAGAAGAGGACTGGGTATCATATAGAGAGAAGGGTCTCAGTCACATTCAGTTGACATCCTACCTTTGGTATTTTAGAAAGGGAAATGCTGTATCATGGGGCACCCAATCAATCAATAAGCATTTCAGTCCCTATTAATACCTGCAAGATATTTGGGATACAATTGTAAGGAATGAAAATTTTCTTTTCCAAAGGAATTTATATTCTAATAGGAAAGACAACAAGTACATATATGAGTGGAGAGAGAATACCTAAAGTAAGAATAATTACAAATAAATTTAGGGCAGTTAGGGAGGGAGAACACCAAGCACTGGGCGAATCAGTAAAGACTTCATAGGAAGTTGTTCTTATGATGTTTCTTGAGGGAAGTGAAGAATCCTGGGAGGCAGAGGTGAGCAGGGGGAGCATTCCAGGCACTGGGGCGGGGACATCCAGTGCAAAGTCACAGAGATGGATAGAGTGCTATCTATCAGGGACAGAGAGAGGACCAATTTGACTGGATTACAGAGTTTAGGAAAAGGAGTATTTTACAATGAAGCTAGTAAGATAGGTTTAGGCCAAGTTACAAAGATCTTTAAAAGGAAAACTAATGAGTTTATATCCTTGGTTAGAGGTAATGGGGAGCCACTGAAGCTTATGGAAAAGCAAAGTGACATGATCAGATCTACTCTTACGGAGACCTTTGGCAGTAGTTGATAGAATCAACCGAAGTGGGGAGAGACTTGAGGCAGAAAAGTTAGTTTAGTTAGGAGGTCATTAATATAATCCAGGTGGGGGTGGCTAGGTGGGGCAGTGAATAGAGTACAGGCCCTGGAGTCAGAAGGACCTGAGTTCAAATCCAACCACAGACACTTAATGCTTATTAGCCCTGTGACCTTGGGCAAGTCATTTAACCCCAATTGCCCTGCCTTCCCCACTCCAAAAAGCAAAAAAATAAAAAATAAAAAAATAATAATCCAGGCAAGAGGTGATGAGGTGCTGAACTGAGGTAGTGGCTGAAAGTACAGAATAGGGATTGAGTACAAGAAATGTGGAGTTAGAAATGGAAAGATTCAGCAACCAATGGGATGTATGGGACAAGAGACAGTTAAGAATCAGTAATAATACTGAGGTAACAGACCTGAGAGACTGGAAGAATAATAGTGTCTTTGCCAGAAATAGGAAGAAGAGTATGTTTGGGTGGAAAGATGAAGGGTGCTGTTGGGACATGTTGAGTTTGAGACGTCTGGGACATCCAGTTTGAAATAGTCAATAAACAGTTAGTGATAATTGCATAATGTAAGTTTTAATTGGGAGCTTTTTTGAGCAAAAGTTATCATTACAGTTGTATGCATTTAATGGATATATTTAAAATAATATTATTAAGTAATTATGAGTAGGATATTAAATTATCCTGGGGATTCATAACATTTTTTTATGTTATTGTTGAAAAAGGTTTGCAAAGCAAAAAACACTGTGAACTATTGATTTAGTCTTACCCTCTCATTTTGTAGATGGGGAAACTGGGGCTTTGAAAGGCTAAGTGATTTGCCTAAGGTTATACCTAGGAAGTAGCAGATGGAGGATCTGAACCAAGATCCATTGATTCCAAGGCCAGTTCTCAGATGTTTCCTATTATTCTGTTCAATCTGTCCTGGTACGTTGGCTGCTGACTTTGACAGTCATTTTTCCATGTAACCGATCAAAAGTTCGGGGCAAAAGTTATGCTTTTAGTCCTCCTTTTTTGTTTGTTTTGCAAAGTTATGGATACTTTATTAATAAAGTTGGCAGAGCTTTTGCAAAGATCAGCATACCATTTCATTTTTTAGAGTATTCTGTAAAACTGTTTCAGTGGATTAGAGTATTTTTGGAAATGAGAGCAAAAGCCCCTCTTTCATTTGTTCTTAGTACAAATTGTTCACAAACATGTAGCACTTTTATATAATTTCACCTTGAATGTTCCTTGAAATCCAGCTGTTCCTTGAAAAATAAGATGGCTAAGCTGACTGAGTCAAAAGCTAGAGTGAGGGTTCATGAGAAAACAGCTAAGATAGTCAAAGGAATTGATGGCCAGGGAATGTTGGTGCTGCATGTGGGACAAGCTAATAGGATTATGTTTTTCCAGTCTGGAAATATAAAGGTTGAGGGAAGAGATATGACTGAAACCTTATAATCATGAAGGGTCATATGATGAATTTGTACTCTCAGGTCCCTTTTCTAACTTACCAGAGCTCTGACTTCACCTATCCAATCTTAGCATCTACAACTCTCCTTCCTGTACCCTGGAGTTTCACATTTCAAGGAACAGTCATTTCTCAGAATAGGCTCTGTTTCTGTAACATCAAGGTAACCCATCTAGAACTTCATAGATAGACCTAGAAAGCCACTATGGTCAAAAACAAACAAACTCATTGCCCTGTGACTAACCCTGTGAAGAACCTCTCTGGACTAAGTTGGGCTGGTCCTCAAAGTAGCAGACATCACTAGACTTGTACTCAAAATGATTCCAGTTTTGTAGAGTTTGGCAGAGGTTCCATTCCATTAGTATGGCCTGTGAAGATGATGAGGTTTGCAAAGCACTTTAATAATACCTCATTTAATAATACCACAACAACCCTATGAGAATTCTGCTCATTTTATGGATAAGAAAACTGAGCCAGACAGTGGTAAAGTGAAAACATTTTTGAGTCACTGTAAAGTAGAATGGGCTGTCTTTGGAGGTGAGAGGTTCTCCCTCATTTGAGGTCTGGAAGGAAAGGTTGGAGAACTACTTGTGTAGTTACTGTGTTGTAGAGGGCAGTCTTGTATTGTTTGAGTTAGAAGAGGCAACTAGGAGGCAAAGTGGATAGAAAGCAGGGCCTGGAGTCAGGAAGACCTGAGTTCAAATTAGCCTTAGGCACTTATTAGTTATGTGACCGTGGGTGCAAGATCACTTACCTTCTCAGTCTTTGTTTTCTCTCTGGTTGTTGTGAGGACCAAATGAGATTATATATGTAAGATGCTTTGCAAACCGAAGCTTAAAGAGCTATAGGAATGCTAGACATCCTGCAGCCTCATTGTGATTAACCAGAGGACTCTGAGGTCCCTTCTAATTCTAAGATTCTGTGATGGTGGGTTAGCGAAACAAGGTCTCGGGAGCCAACGGGCCCGAGTTCAAATCTTTGCTCTGCCAGGAACTAGCTGGATGCACTGGAGATCTTGTAGAGTTTTCTCATCTTTAAAAAGTAGAGGTTGGAGCAGGTGACCTCTGAAGTCCTTTCCTATTCTGGGATTCATTCTGTGATTCTGAATGTAAGAATATGTGAAATGCAAACATCAACGATGCAGTGGATAGAATGCTGGGCTTGGAGTGAGGAAGACTCATTTTCCTAAATTCAAATCCAGCCTCTGACTCTTACTATCTGTGTGACCCTGGGCAAGTCACTTAACCCCATTTGCCTCAGTTCCTCATCTGTTAAAAACAAAAAACCAACAGCAACAACAACAAAAAAAACCCACTCTTTGCCAAGACAACTTAAAAAACTGGCTCAACAAAAACACCAAAGGTTTCAACAGTGTAGAAACACTCACTGTCAGTAAGAGTATGAAAGAACCACAACATTGTTGTGGGGCACCAGGGAAGTTGCTGCAAGGGCCCCTGCTTATAGCTAGCAACTACCGCCATCTGCTGGACATTGTGGAACTGCAAGGAGCGTGGGTACAGAGCTCCCCAAAAGTAGGGAGAAAGCCCCAGATCACTTTTTGGAGCGTGAAGGATAGTGACAGAAGAAAGAATTCTCTTTGATTCTCCAAACATTTACTAAGCACTTACTATGTTTCTGACACTGTGTGATGTGCTGGAGATAGAAAGATAAGAAGGAAAATGATTCCTGCCCTCAAAAAGTTTACATTCTCTTGGGGGACAGGGAAGACTGCACACAGAAAAATATATACCAAATTGTTATTGGTGATGGTATTCATCCAGTGATTTACAGTTTGTTGCAAATTATCCCATTGGATCTTCCCAATGGCCTTGGGTATTGGCTCTATTTTACAAATGAGAAAAAGGAGCTTTATGGAGATGGAGTGACATGTCCATGGTCACCCAACTATTAAGTCAGAGGCAGACTTCTCCTGATTCCAGAAGCAGTGCTCTTTCCACCAAACCCCACTACCTGCTTAGGGTGAGGGTGAGACAGAGTAGAATATTATCCAGATGATAGTCATTCATGATAGAGTTAGAAGATCTATGGCTTTAGCGTTGAAGAATCTGACCAGAAATTACTTCTCTGTCCTTTGTAACTTATGTGACCTTAAGCAGGCCATTGCAGGTCTCTAGTCCCAAATTTCCTCATCTCTAAAATGAGGAGGTTAAAGTCAATGTTGTGTGAAGTCCTTTCCACCTCTAATATCTTATCCTATGTGTATGTATATGTGTAATATATACAGATATACAGATATATATACACACATATATATACATATATACACATATATATATACATATATGTATGAGTGTATATGTGACACGCACAGTTGACATATTCTTATTTATTCTTAAATTGACAACACAAGTCATCAATGTAGTGGCTATCAATGATGACTAATAAGTGGCTGAGAGTGGGGAGGGAGGCAGTAAGGGATAATAATGAATAGCCTTTTGTTCTACTCTTTTAGAAGTTTTGTTTAGTTTTTTGTTTGTTTTGCTTTTTGGAGGGGGGAAGGCAGGACAATTGGGGTTAAGTGACTTGCCCAAAGTCACACAGCTAGTTTTTGTGTTAAGTGTCTGAGGCCAGATTTGAACTCAGGTCCTCCTGACTCCAGGGCCTGTATTCTATTCATGGTGCCACCTAGCCACTCCCTTTGTTTAGTTTTTTTTAAAAAGGAGAATCAATCTTGCTAGAGAGCATCAGGGGAAATAACAACCTGTCACCTATCTTTTGTGAAGAGCCCACAGTAGATTAAAATAAACTTATTAAGAGCAAGGACTATTGCATTTTTGTCTTTCTCTCCCCCATGCTTAGCTCATAGGGATAGGGACTGGACCTGTGATTATATGGAAGTCCCAGATAAAGAAACTTCCTCTACCCATATAGATTAGCATCTTCTTGGTCTTAGAGAATTACCTATATATTTAGGTTGCTTGCACAGGAGTTAACAGTCAGTATGCGTCAAATCCAGGCTCCCTTGTTACAGAGCCAACTCTCTCTCTTCTGCCTCACACAGTCACCTAACAAATACCTGGTGAATTGAGAGTCAGCTTTCTGTCACTAGAAAATAAAGGGTAGAAGTGACGACAACAACATTCAAATTTCATGAGGCATTTTCTGTTCTGCTGTTTGCAGTTATGTCTGACTCTTTGCAACCTCATTTAGGGTTTTCTTGGCAGAGACACTGCAATGATTTGTAATTTCCTTCTCTAGCTCATTTTAGAAATGAGGAAACTGAGGCAAACAGGGTTAAGTGACTTGCCCAGGGTCATACTGCTAGTAAGTATCTGAAGGCAGATTTGAACTCAGGAAGATAAGTCTTTCTGACTCTAGGCCCAGCACTGTCTGTATTCACTATGGCACCACCTAGCTGCATTTAATTTACATTAAATCAAGTCTACATTAAGTCAAGGAAAGCTATACAAGCCTTGGTAACATTTGTTACGCTGAATAAGAAGACTACAAAGTTGCCTGTATGGGGTGATGGGGAGAGATGCAGGTAGCACTTTATTACAAACTGTCTAATACTGCTCTTCAATCATTTAATGTACATAAATCTAAAGTGCATGCTCTTTGAGGGGTAGAAATTTTATAATAGGCTTCTTTTGCCCCCCTTCCTTCACTGTAGCCCTAAACATATTGCTGAGTACACAGTAGATGCTCAGGGGACATTTTTTCATTGCCTAACTCATCATTCAGAAGGTTCAGTGGTATTCCCCTGCTTTGAAAGAAGATGACTGAATTAGCTACATTTCCTATGTACTATCCGTGGTTCCTATTTTTGTCACCCTTGGTCTTCCCCTTGCCATTGTCCCTAACTAGACTAGGTGCCCATGCCTACAGTGATTACTAACCATTGCCCTTCCTCAGGCCTGCCAAATCCTGTATGAAATTTATTTCCTTATTCCTCCCTTCCTGTTCTTGAATAAGATCCAAGGTAATTATAAACAAACTCCAGGATAGTTATTTTTTTTCTAAAAAGTCCTAATAATCCACATTTATTTACCAAATGCTTCACTACAGCAAATCAAAGAGAGTTTAGCAGCTCAGAGGTTAAAGGATTTGTCTATGTTCATATAGTTATTGTCGGAGCCACAATTTGAACCCAAGTCCATTTCTTTTTCCACAATAATAATAGCTAGCATTTATCTAGTACTTTAAGGTTTGCAAAGCGCTTTTCAAATATCATCTAATTTTATCCTCAAAAATCCTTGGGAGGTAGGCACTATTATTTTCCCCATTATACAGATGAGAAAACAAAGGTAGATGAAGATTAAGTGACTGGCCCAGGGTCACCCAGCTGGTAAGTGTCTGAACTTGTCTTCCTGATTCCAGGTCCAATCTATTATCCACTGTGCCACTTGCCTCTGTATCTCCCTGACGTTGTATTACCTTCCATCTGTAAAGCCCTTTATAAAAAGTTTTCCAAGCATTTTCATGTACTCACTTGATCCTCACAACCCTGAAAGGTCTTCAGAGCAGACTCTCAGTGTCTCCATTTAATTGATGAGGTACAGAGGACTCATGGTCCTCTGGAAGGTCCCATGACTGTTAAGTGGGAAAGTAAAAACTATAACTCTAGTGGCTGGTACCATTTTCCCCAGAGTTCCTAAATTGAAAAGTAGTGTAAAGGAGATACAACAGCTACTGATCAAGTACTGAATGCCTGCCAGCCTGGAGCCAGGTACTATAGCAGATACATAAAGCTTACTACATAAGACACAGTCCCTTGAATTTGAGTAATATACAGTATAATTGGGTGGTAAGATACCAGAGCACGTGTCTGTACTACACAGCTGCATAGGCTAGATTCGTTAGAAAGTCTCAAAAGGAAATTTTAGTTAAGGTCTAAGAGAGCACCCAAGTGGCTGCTGGAGCCAGCCTGAATGGCTTATAGTAACCAGCTGTTAAGTTTTTAGCATGATCACTTACATCTCAAAAATGAGCAGACTGTTTTATTGATTGTCTAGACTTAAGTATGTGATGCAGAAAATGGTGATAATGCAGATTGAACTCAAAACTGGCTTGTGCATTTTCAGAGAGCCAGTTGTTAAACACTTACCACCACACCACTGTGGAACATCATTACCTTGGGAGGGTGGAGGTGAGGACAGGGGTAAGATAAGGAGGCTTCCTGGGGCAAGTAGCATTTGAGTTGGGCTTTAAAGTAGGAAGATCAAATGATAAAAATGTGTATTGCAAAATTACAAAAAAAAAAAAACCAAGCGTGGCCCCAAAGAAGAGAAATGAAAAGATATCACTCCACAATGCTTTGCAGAGGCCTAAAAGTATAGAACATTATACATACATACATACATATATACATATAAATACATGTATATACACACAGTGTATGTGTGTGTATATGTATATATACACACACATATGTATGTATACTTTCATGTATCAGACAGTGTCCTAGGCACCTTACAATTATCTCATTTGATCCTCACGGCAACTCTGGGAAGTACCTGCTGTTATTATCCCACTTTACAGATGGGGAAATGAGGCAGAGGTTAAATGACTCACCCAGGCTCATTCAGTAAGTGTCTGAGGTCAAATCTGAACTCAGGTCTTCTTGACTCTAGGTCCAGGACTCTGTCTACTGTGCCACTTACTGGCCTCAAGTATCCAAAAGATTCTTCAAATACTTGAAGGCCTGTCAGTTATAAGAGGAATTAGGCTTGTTCTGTTCAGACCCAGATGGAAAAACTAGGAGCAAAGTATGGAGATAGAAAAGGGACAAATTTATGTTCAATTTAAGTACAAACCTCCTAATTGGAGCTATCAAAAAAGTAGAAGTGAATTGCCTCAGAAAGTAATGGTTTCCTCCTTACTGAGGGTCTTTGAAGACTGAACGGCTACTTACCAGAAATCCTTTTTTTTCCCTTAGTGTGTTTGGCCAAAAGCTACTGAATTCCCAGTGATTCTGCCTCACATCACCTCTTCAGCTAGACTGCTCATGAAACACCAGGTCAGTGTTCTATTCCAGACTTCACCTGGCTAGCACAGACTCAGCAGCTTTCTTAGACTACACATTACAGACAGGTTGTCAGTCTAAACCGGCAGAAAGAGAATCTTGTCCTATCAATAAAATGACTGGTTCCAACTTTTAAAAAGAGCCCCAACATCTAGCACGATGAATTGTACATAGTAGGTACTGTCAAGATACTATTAGGATACACCTTGTTTTCCAGATCTAAGGCCCAGCAATCAAGCTGTGCCCTGAGCTTGGCATAACAATAATCCTTTGCATTAATCTTCTGGAACTGCTGATCCCTGAGCTTAGGCAAGCACCAACCAGCCCATACATGAAGCCCTGTTCTGAACACACATTTTGTCACTAGACAACCTTGACTCACTGTTCCTGCTGTCTCTCGACTGTTGCTACACTACACTGTTTGACTCTTTGTCTAGACACAAGAATATAAATCAAAGTTCAGCCACACTAAAGTGGATCCCCCCAATGGGGGGAGGGGGGGGCGGTGGCAGTGGAACATGTGCCCTTGCTTGCAAGCCAGTTTCTCACTTTGAAACTAAACTTCTGTTTGATTCCTGACTCTCCTGTCTCTAGCCTGTTCTGTTCAGCTCTGGCCTCCCACAAGTTAGAGGCTGGTTCAGGGCAGTTAACAGTACCTAATTGCAAATAAATAATGTTCATGGAATGAATGGACATCCTTTATTTTGCCCAGTTCAGTACAATCATCAGTAGAATATGGCCTTGGAATCAGGAAAACATGAGTTCAAGTCTTGCCTCTGATGTCCCTTTATCTCTGTGACTATGGGCATCATATAATACAATTACAATTATTATGAACAATAATAGCTACCACTTATATAGCACATTAAAGTCTGCAAAGTACTTTGCAAGTATTATCTTGCTGGATCCATACAAGCCTGAGAAATAGGTACTATTATTTCCATTTTACAGTTGAGGAAACAGAGCTAAACAGGTGAAGGGACTCACCAGGGTCACCTGGAGGCTGGACTTGAACTCAAAGTCTTCCTGGATGCAGGTCCAGTGCTCTCATCACTGAGCCTCCTGACAGCATCAAAAAACATTTCCAAGACTATAAATTAAAGGTGAATTACAGAGCTTCATTAGGGGAGGGAGTTTCCATGGTAAGAATTCCCTGGTCTACTAAAATTATAGGTCCCGCTACCACCAAAGTGGGCCTTGCCCATTAGCCCTGCGGTTAGGTGCAAACAAGGTCAAAATGACTCTGAACAGGGGATTTTCTGGTCATGGTCTCTTTTGTTTGAAGACTTTCTCAGTGCTAATCATACCAGAGGGTGACAAAAATTGTCTCTGATTGTTCTCTGTTACTCTGACTTTTCCACACATGAGCTACAGTAGTTCCTTTTAACCTTCTTGGTTATCCAACCAGACTTTGTGACAGAGTAAAGGGCATGCTAGTGAATTACACAGTTAGGAACAATGGAATCAGTTCCTTGGCAGGAAAAGTGGGTTAGAAAAGAGTGTCTTCTTTCCAATAAGTCATTAAATACATTATTTCTCATTTCATTTCTTTCTCACTATAGGGCAGGATCTTTGTTTTGGGATAACCAAATTGGCACTCTATGGATTCCAGCTGAGGAAGGACTCATCCTCAGCTAATAATATGGTACCTCCATTTCACTTCTTGCCTCAAAATCTGGATGGAGAGAATGAAGGGAGGAAAAGGCAGAATCGGACTCCCCAAACTGAAACTTTAGATCTGTCTTATGACTCACTTGAGAAATGACTACAAATTTGAAACACAGGCTCAACTAGGTCCTGAAATAACGGGCATTGCTAACCTAGGTGACTGGTTAGGTTTCTAGATTTCTAGGTTATATTTCACTGATATTGGGGCTGGCAAAATCAGATGTATGCGTTTGCCTGGAAGTATTCATTCATTCAACAGGCATTTATTAAATGCCCACTAGGAGGAAGGTACTGGGCCAGGCACCCTGTCCCCTGTAATTAAATCAGTTAGCATAGTTCACAGCTGTCTATCAATTCCTGGTGGTCTTCACATGTCACTTCTCTCTTGTTCCTTCTCCTCCTATTCTTCTTCTCCCTTCTCCCCCTTTCTCTCCTCTCCCCCTGCCTAAACCTTACTTTAATATGAGAAGGCTGTAGGAGTGGATGGATCTTCCAAGAATGGTGGGCTTCCGGAGCTTGGCAGTAAAGGAGTCTCCTAGGCTTAAAAGGCTTCTGGGGAATGATGAAGAAAGAAGTCCAGAGAGTCAGGAGCAGGGGGCCCAGAGAGGAATGAATAAAGGTTCCAGGTGGCTGAGGAATCTTCCAAAATGAGAAAGGTGTTGGAGCATGGTGACAAAGAGGCAAATATAGGTGTGATATAAAGGAAAATTTCCTATCAAAGCTATTAATGGAATGGGCTGACTCAGAAAGTAATATTTTCTCCTTCACTGAAGCTCTTCATGTTGTTTTGGATGAATGATTTTTTGGATATTTTATGGGATAAATATTTTTTCAGGCATGGATTGGACTAAGTGGTCACTAAAGTGTCTTCTAAGTCAGAAATGCTCTGATTTTGTAAGTCCATAAACCTCCTCATCACCAATGTCTTAAAGCCTCTTTTGCTCTTTCCGTTTCCATCCAATCAGACACCAGATCTTGTGGATTCTTCCTTTGTAGTATCTCCCACATTTCCACTTCGGCCAGCAGCACACAAGTCCAGGCTCCAGTGTCATTGGCTCACTGATGAGATTGCCACAGTCATTTCTTTATTGTTCCTGTTGCCTTTAGAGTCTTCCTTCTCCAATTCATCTGCCATGTTGTATGATTGAGCTGTGAAATCAAACACTATTTTCACCATGTCGCTCTCCTATTTGAGAATCTTTAATAGTTCTCCTGTACTAAAGATGGAAGGAGAAGGGAGGAAGGGAGAAGAGAGAAGAAAGAGAGGACAAAGGGAAAGAAGAAATTAGAGGAAGAGAGGAGGGAAAGGAGAGAAGAAATAGAGGAGGAAGAGGAGAGAGGATAGAAGGGAGAGAGGGAAGAAGAAAGGAATGAAAGGAGAGAAGAAAAGAGAACAAAATAGAGTGAAGGAGAAAGGGAGAGAGGGGAAGAAGAAGTTTGCATCATTTAGCCTGGCTATTTAAAACCCCCAAAATCAGGTTTTACAGCACAGCACAAAACTTCAGTCCAACAATACCAGTCTGTTAACTGCTCCCCAAACACCTTTGTCCACACTCTCTTCCCACCCTCACCTCTGGCCTAGAATTTCTTCATTCAGTGATAGAGCAGAAAGAATTGGATTCAGAGTCAGAAGACTGGGATTTTTAGTACTGAATCTGCCCCCTTTTAAGTTGTGCAAACTTACATTAGACCTTTAACTTCTATGAATGTTTTCTTATTAGCAAAATCCCACATATTTGTTATGAAAATCTATATTTGTAAATGTATGGCGTATACTCGTGTGACCCAGAAAGCACTATGGAAATGCTAGCTGTTATTCTGTTGTCATTGGTAGTGATCATTGTCATCGTCATTGACTCACGCTTTAAGTGTCCACCTCCTCCAGGAAATCTTTCCTGATTTCTCTTCTGATTTCACAAGGACAAAGAAATAGAGTTAGAAGGGATCTTGGTCCAGGTGGGGATGGGGCAGTTACCTACTCCAATCTACAACCCAATGCACCTGAAATCCTGATTTATGAAATCCCTGATAGCTGGTCATCCAGGCTCTGCAGGAACATAGCACTATTACCTATACTACACTTCTGGTGCTCAACTATATACTGTTTTAGGTCTCTGGAAGCCAAGTTTTATAGAACAAATCCTTTTATTAAGGGAATTTGTTGTGTGAAGTTTGGATTCAGTCAAAGGAGCGTGGTTGAAGACCGAGAGGGCCATATGTGACCTTGAAGCTGCGGGTTCCCTGCCCCTCTTCTCGCCTGTTGAGGGACATTTTTAATCCAAAATTCTATTACATTTTGTGCTGGCTAACTTTCCCAGTACTGTGCCATCTATGCCTATATCCAGATCATTGATAAACATGTTAAACTATTTGGTGACTACATATGTGAATGATTTCCTCAGGCAGGATATTTTGCAAACTCAAAGGAAGAAAAGGAAGAAGCATGCATTTATTCTATGCCTACTATGTGCCAGATACTATGCTAAGAACTTTACAAATATGATCTATTTAATCCTCCTGTTATTATCCCAGTTTTACATTTGGGAACTGGGCAAACAGAGGTTAAGTGACTTAAAGAATCCAATATTAGGAGCTGTGAATCTTCTTCAAAGTTTCATGTCAATGAGACATTAAAAGAGGATAGCAGATGAATACTAGGAAAATGTGGCCTATTTATTAGCTTACAAATTTGTTCTGTACTTCCGGACATGTTTCTGGTAAAAAATAATTAAGGTACCAGTAGATATAGTTAAGCTGCTTCCTGTGCATGCCAATAATCTCAGAACTCTCATTTTAAAAGTTCAGAGGTCCACCTGGATTCTTGGAATTGGTTGAGCCCAGACTGTTTCCAAGGATCTGGCAGTAACCATGAAACGGTTGGTGAATTTTACAGAAATAACACTGAGATGTCTTTTGTATGTTTTAATTGCCATAGTAACCAGACCACACTCAGTGGGTGACTAACATGGCAAAATTGTGGGAGGCTCACTTCACAAGAAGCACTTTCCAGTTCAATGCTATATGGATTCTGTGTTTTCCATTCCTGCTCCTTGATTTTGCAAGTTAAATAGGGTGCAGGTTTGTGTTTCCTGTGGCACCATTCTGAACCTATGGTTCTCATCTAGAGATGATCAATCAAAGTTCCTTAAACCTCTATCTCAGCCTGGAACATCCTTTCTGATGGACTCCAAAGTACCACCAAGGAGGAGCCTTATTTAACATGGATTTATTTTATTTTATGACTAACAGATGGATTTCAAAAGAAACATGAGATGCACAAAGTTAGAGAATTCACCCAAATGTTCACATGGACTATTTGTGCTGGACCTCTGGCAGAGCATTCCAAGCTCCTATTGGTCTGATCAACCATAGCTGGACACACTGTAACTTGATTCTAGCATAGTGATGTAATTTTGGTCCTCTTTGAGAAGAAAAAACAATTAATCAACCAACTAGATGGATTACCCTCTCTCTGGGAACAGGTTGGCTGTAGCCACTTCAGTCATAGGGAAACATCTATCCTTTTCTCATTTTTCTTCATCTTAACTCAGTTGCTTGGATGCTAGATCAAGCTACTCAGACTTTTAGCCTCAGATAAATTTGGGTTGCCACAACTGCTACATATGAAAAAAACTTTCAGTCTTTTTTTCTAAAACTATGTCTTTGTTATCTTTGGATCTGGGCTCCCATGTTGTCCCCTCTGGCCCTAGGCTAGGTTCTACTTTCTATTCTAGAGCTGCCATGGTTCCTCTAGCCTTGACCTAGCATATACTTCTTCTGCTCTAGAGACACTATGGTCCCTGGAGGGAGATGCTATGAAGGCAACAGTAACCATGAATTATGGTACTTCACATGGAGACTATATGGCCATTAGGAATGCTAGCTTAGAAAATCAGAGTATCAAGCCAAGCTTCTCCAGAGAAGTAGTAACTTTAACTGGTCTTGATATGTTTTAGGCAAGCCAAAAAACACTCAGAAATGGTTCTGGGACAAAGATGGGACTGGAGCCATAGAGCTATATAAACTTAGTAGAAGAAAATATTTTTCTCTTTGGTCACCAAACATTCCTCCCTTGGTCTTGAAATCCAATCTGCACTGCCCTGGAAATGTTCCTCTTCATTCTTATCCTGGAGTTCTCTGTGGCTTCTGACCTTGGAAGAGTCTCATCCATCCCTATTCCAAACCATTGCTCTCTGATTTTTCTAAAACACATTCAGACCAGATACAGTTATCTCTATCTACAAGAGAAGCCTACTTTCTGAAGACTGCTACAGTTTTCTTAACTCTGAAATGGGGATGATAAAAACAGCACCCACCTCCCAGGGTTGTTCTGAGAATTGGATGAGAAAATTTTTATAAAGCTCTCAGCTGGGGTGGCTAGGTGGTACAGTGAATAGAGCACCAGCCCTGCAGTCCAGAGGACGGGAGTTCAAATCTAACCTCAGATACTTAACACACACACACACACACACACACACACACACACACACACACACACACAACTAGCTTGTGACTTTGGGCAAGTCACTTAACCCCAATTGACCTGCCGCACCCTCAAAAAAGATCAAAAAAAAGCAAATAAAGCTCTCAGCACAGTACTTACACATAGTAGGTGCTTAATAATTGTTTCCTTCTCTCCCTCCTTTCTTCCTCACCTTTCTCTCTTCTTTCTTCCTTCCTCTTCTTGCCTCCTTTTTTAGAATATAAGCTCTTTGAGTAATGATTGTTTCATTCAGCTCATTTATATTTGCAGTGCTAGCTCATAATAGATAAATACGGATTGACCGATTGCTCTTCTCCTACTTGTCATTGTTCAGTCCTTTGTGACCCCATGGACCATACAGCCTACGGGCTGTTCTTGGCAAAGATACTGGAGTGGTTTGCCATTTCCTTCTCCAGCTCATTTTACAAATGAGGCAACTGAGGCAAACAGAGGTTACGTGACTTGCTCAGAGTCTTTAGTAAATATCTGAGTCTAGATTTGAACTAAAGGTCTTTCTGACTCCAAGCCCAGTACTCTATCCATTGAGTCACCTAGTTACCTCCTAGGCAAACAGAGGTTAAATGACTTACCTGCTACCTTTGAGACAACCCATCCTGCAGTTGTAATTGCTAAGAAGATCTTCTAATGGTAAGCCTAAATCTGTCTCTTAGCAACTGTTCAAGGGATATTCTTTACTAGTTTTACCAGTCAGGACCAATATGGAATAGTGGATAGATTGTTGGAACTGGAGTCAAGAAGACCTGAGTTCAAAACTCCCTTCAACCAAATTTTGTGTCAGTACTGCACAAACCGACCCACCTCTCTGAGCCTCAGTTTCCTCATTTGTGAAATGGGATAATAATAGGACTTTGCCTCAAATGGATGTTGAGGGGGTCAAATGAAGTGCCATAGAAAGTGTTCTATAGACCAGAAAACACTATATAAAGACTCCTTATTATTCCTGTCAGATCTAATCCCTCCAATAGTATACGACCCTTCAAATACTTGACGACAGCTACCATGTTCTCCCTAAGTTTTCATTCTCTAAACTAAGTATCTCTGGTTCTTTTCATTAATCTTTTATGACAAAATTTCAAAGTTCTTTATAATTCTGATTGCTGTCTTCTATATGCTTTCTATGTTCTTCTAGAAAACGTGGTACTTAGAACTAAAATCAATAGTCCAGGTGTGTTATGACCAGGACACTATACGGCAGAACTATAATCTTCTTAAAGATGGGCACTGTATCTCTTCAGGAAGCCTTAAAAGTTATTACTTTTTTTTAGCAAACATATCATACTATTGACTCATATTGAGACTGCAGTCTACTAAGACTCACAGACTTTTTTTCAGATCAACTGTTAGCAAGCCATAGTTCCCTGTCACATATCTGTGAAGCTGGTTCTGAACCGAAGGATAAGGGATCAAGGGATTTTTACAAAAGGCAAAAGACAGTCTCTCAAGGAGCTTGTAATCTAATGGGAGAGAGAGACAACATGCAAACAAATATAGACAAAGCAAACCACATCCAGCATAAATAAGAAATAATTAACAGAGAGGAGGCCTTGCAACTAAGAGTGGTTGGGGAAGGCTTCCTGTAGAAGATGGGATTTTAGTTTGGGCTTAAAGGAAACTAGGGAAGTCAGTTGGCAGAGTTGAGCATGGAGAGCATTCCAAATGTGGGTAACAGCCAGAGAAAGTTTTAGCTTAGAGCTGAGAGATGGAGTGAATTCTTGTTTGTGGAACAGCCAGGAGGCCAGCATCCCTGGATCAAAGAGTACACGTCAAGGTATAAGAGGACTGGAAAGATGAGAGGGGACTAGGTTATGAAGGGCTTTGAATGCCAAATAGAGGGTTTTGCATTTGATCTTGGAGGCAAAATGGAGCCAATATTGTTTAATGAGTAGGTTAGTCATTGGATCAGACCTGTGCTTTAGGAAAGTCATTTTGGTGCCTGATTTGAGAGGCTGGATTGGAGTGAGGAGAGACTTGAGGCAGGCATACTCACAAGCAAGCTTCTGCAATAGTCCAGACATGAGGTGATGAGGGCCTTTATTAGAGTGTTGACAGTGTCAGAAGAGAAAAGGGGCATATTTGAGAGATATTGGAAAGGGGAAGGGAATAGGTCTTGGCAATAGATTGGACATAGAAGGTGAAAGATACTGAAGAGTTAAGGATGATCATGAGCCTGAGGGACTGGGAAGATAGTCTTGCCTTGCATGGGAAAGATGGGAGCAGGGCAATGTTTAAAGGGGCAAGGTAATAGATTCTGTTTTGGATGCATTTGGTTTAAGATGTCTAGTGGACATCCAGTTTGAGAGGTCTAAAGGGAAGGTGGAGATGCAATTGGAGGTTAGAGAGGTAGGGGCAGGAGATTTGAGAATTGTCAGCAGACAGTTGGTAATTAAATACATCACCAAGTGAAGTAGTATAGAGAAAAGAGAGAAGAGAGCCCAGGACAGAGCCCCATGGTTCCTATAGCCCATGTGTCCCATAACCTATGGTTATATGGCATGATTTGAATGAGGATCCAGCAAGGTAGATAGTCAGGTAGGAAGAGAACCAGAGGGATATTCTGGAAACCTAGAGAGAAAACATTAAGGAGAAGAGAGGCATCAACAGGGTCAATCAAAGGATGCAGAGAAGTCAAGGAGAATGAGGCATGAAGCTTAATAAGAATATATTTTATGTTATATAAGTATATACATATATAATATTAGGTATATATTAGATATACATATAAAATTACAATAGATTCAGCTCAATATTCTAAATTGTTCATATCTTTTTAAAACCTGACAGCCATGCAGCATTTTGTCCCCAATCTGTGGGGTCAAAAATCACCCCATGAATCATCTCTCTCACTCCCTTGCTTTGTGTCATCTGAAAATGTGATACGTAGCCCATCTATGCCTTCATTTAAGCCATTGACAAAAATGTCAGTAGCACAGAGTCAAGCACAGAACTATGGAGTCAGAGGCTTTGTTCCAGACTGACATCAAACCAATTTTTATTTCTAGTGGAACAGTTCTGAACCTTTTCACAAGAACAGTTTCCTGGTTTCATGGATTTAAGGTTCAAGAGAAACTCAGAGGTCATCTAATCCAACCCCTTCATTGTATAGAGGAAGAAAACTAGGCCGGAGAGATTCATCCCCTTGCCCAAGGTCACACCTAGAGTAGCTGTGGGCAGAGGCTGGACTCAAAGCCCACTGCTCTTTTTCCAGTCAATTGTTGTTGCTGTTGCTCATTCAGTTCAGTTATGTCTGATTCTTCATGACCCCATCCGGGGTTTTCTTGGAAAAGATACTGGAGTAGTTTGCCATTTCCTTTTCCAGCTCCTTTAAAAATGAGGAAATTGAGGCAAACAGGTTTAAGTGATGTGCCCAGGATCACACTAGGAAATATCTGAGGCAAGATTTGAACTCAGAAAGATGAGTCTTCCTGACTCCAGACTAATCTCTCTATCTGCTGTGCCACTTAGCAATTTAGTAAGTGTTTTTCAAGAGTGTCAGGCACTGTCCTGCATGCTGAAGACACAAAAACAAAGATTGAAACAACATGTATATACATATACAAAATAAATTCAAGGTAATTGGAGAAGACTAGACTTGAACCCAGTACCTTTGACTCCAAAATCTGTGCTCCTTTTCCAATCAAGCATCAAACACCTATTAGCGCTTTATATGTGCTGGACACTGTGCTAAGTTCTGGGAATGCAAATTTTAAAAAAACAGCCCCTGCCCTCAGGAAGCTTACCTTCTAGCGGAAGAGCTAACATCCATATAAAAAGGTACATACACTTAGGTAATGAGTTTTGTCGATTTTGTTTCCACAAGATTTCTTGCATTTGCCATTCTTCCATGCACATAACTACCACCCTATTTCAGATTGTCATCTCTTCTTGACTATTGTTATACCTTTTAACTTGTCTCCCTGCCTCCAGTCACTCTCTTCTCCAGTCTGGCCTTCATACAACTGCCAGGGTAATCTTCCTTAAATATTGGGTTAATCATATCATTCTCTTGCTCATGACTTCCACTGACTTCTTATTGCTTGTAGATAAAATGAAAACTGCTTAACCTTATATTTAAGGCCCTCCCCAGTCTGACTCCAACCCACCTTGCCTCATTTCACATCACTCCCTTTCTTGCATTCTATGTTCCAGCCAAGTTGGATAGCTAGCCATCCCACCAAACTCAACATGCTCCCCAACCTCCATATGTTTATTTGGTACAAGACACTCCCCACTTGGAATATGCCCCTTACCACTTCCATCTTTCATCTTTCAGAAGGTTTGTGGACTGGGAGAGGAGACTCAGCTCAGGTGCCACAATTTTCTTGTGAAGCCTTTCTTCATCTTCTGCAGTTAAAAGTGTTCTCGTCTTACATTTTTCTAGAGCACTTTGTACAACTCCTTCCTTTGCTCTTCTCCACACCAGCATTCCGTACGTTATATCTGACTACATTTAATAGCAGGATTATCACTTCAGCCATCCTGGGCCAGACAGGTCTATTTAGGCAAACTAAAATCCTGCCAGACCACATTGTTGGCCTGAATTGAATCTGTATTCCACCAAAACCTTCAGGTATTTTTCACATAACTGCTGTTTTGGTTAATCTTACCTATCCTCTACCTGTGCAGTTTTGTTTTTAGTCCAAGTGCAAGATTTTGCATACATAAACCCCACTTATTGCCCCACTTATTGAGTGAGCTCCTCAGGGACCAGCTTTCTCAGGTTATATGGTTCTTTTTTTTTTTTTTTGCTTTTTGGAGGGCAATTGTGGTTAAATGACTTGCCCAAAGTCAAACAGCTAGTAAGTGTGTCAAGTGTCTGAGGCTGGATTTGAACTCAGGTCCTCCTGACTCCAGAGCTGGTGCACTATTCACTGCGCCACCTAGCTGCCCCAGATTATATGGTTCTGAATCCCCTAAAACTATAACTTAGAATCTCCCACCAACATATTTACCTTTAACAGTCAGTCAGACACCCAGTTACATCAAAAGAAAGGCAATTAATGAGCTGACATAGTAAGAAAAGCAGAAACAAAATATTTTCCCCATAAATGTGGGGTCCACTCTCCAATAAAAATACATCCCAGTGGGAAGCATGGGTGTATGCAGGTAACACATGTATAGAGGTACATATATATGGAACATATGCTGTGTTTCACAGACAGGACTTGAAACCAAGTTCATGCCACTCAAAGGCCAGCCCTCCTATCCACTACAATATGCAACTTCACATAAATGTCAGGCTTTATTGTTTAAACCCCAAAACTGTACATTCCAAAGAAATAGTTCCCTGAGAAATCTCTAGCCTTCACCTTTTGATACCCTCAAACATAAGTATGGTAGTAAGAGCCACAAAGAGAGACACAGTGAGTTCCAAGAAACACCGTTGTTTGATAAGGGGTTTCCCCTTTTATTGTTCATGCCAATAGGCAGAAGCCACTTGAGATGTAGAGTGGCTAGTTCCTTTATTTGAAGAAAGGAGACTCCATCCCACCCTCCCCCAAAAATTGTCCCAAATTTAAAAGTAGAACAGTGGGGGATCTTCTTGCTCAACTATCATATGTTTCATTGACCACTGTACAAATAATTTCACAATAAGACACTCAAAATTATCTATGTAATAAAATTCTCATGGCAGAGAAATAAGCCTTCCCTATTACAATGAAATTATAGCCTGTTCATTAGATCAGAGATGTTACAATATCACTCACAACCTGAGTACCCAATAGAGATCTCATGATTTTTCCTACTCTTTCTAGCTATGGTTCTCTAGGTTCTGCCAGGGCAAGCAAGAGTGATAGACGGAATCACAGCCTGAGGTTGGAAGAAGAGTTGAAATTGAGTCTATATCCAAATAGGTCTACATGTCTATCTAAATAAAAGACCACT
>CM053586.1:314327279-314340981 GCA_028646515.1 Pseudochirops corinnae | reverse complement strand
ACATATGATGACCAACCTTGATAAACTGGACTATCCTCAACAACGCGCAGCTAAAGACAACTCTACAAGCCTCAGGATGGAAGGAGATATCTAAACTCAGAGAAAGATATAGAAAGACTAGAGTTTAAATGGAGACTGAAGCAAAACACGCTATCGTTCTCTTTCATGTCTGGTTTTGCTTTTTTTTTTTTCCCAGTAATCACTCATTGGTTACAACCCTCCTATATGACCAAACTATTGTACAATGTGAAAGTATTTGCAGATCCTATACATGATTGCATGCCACCATGGGGGGGGAGGGGAGAAGGGAGGGGAGAAAATCTGAAAATCAAGTGAATGTGGAACTGAATCTTGTAAATTAAAAGTAAATAAACAAGTCATTTAAAAAAAAAAAAAGAATGACGGACAAACAACAACAACAAAAAAAATAAGTTCAATAAACATTTATTAAGTGCCTCTAAGCCTATGCAGACCATCTCTAATCCTGATAAACAGCCTCAAGAGGACTACTTTCTCTCTTTGGCTTATTGATTCCCCTGGAGTTGCTCCAGGAAAATCTCCTAGGTTCATGTTTCAGTTTCCTTAAATGTGAGTTAAAGAGTTCCCAGCTCCTATATAGGCACACAAAATAATAAATCTTTATTTTATCCTACATAAAATGCAAAAGATGCAAATAGACTAACAAGAGCTGGTAAACAGATATAGAAACATGGATTGTTCAAATAGTCTACAAGCTCCTTAAAGAAGCTAAGCCTGGCATTGTCAGTGTGCAACACTCCGATATTCCAGTAAAATCCCTCTCCTACAGAGTCATATACTCATTTCCAGAATCATAGTGCTGCCTTGTGATCTTGACTTCCCCGGAAGGTAAACATACTTTGAAGGCTGCTGAACAAATGATCCCCTTTGTGTCAGATCTGCATTAAAAACTTCACTGACTTTACCATCTTGGTAGCAGGGCACACTTAGATGTGTGCTTCCATTACACATGCTATCTGGAGTTACATAGATCATACTCTTATACCTCCAAGGTGCATGTTGCATCAGGAGATCTCTCTTTAGAATGAGAGTTCTTAGCCATTTTTGTCATGGACCTCTGACAGTCTGATGAAGCCTGATCTATGGCGTGTTGCCCAAATTCATTTTTGAGGAAAATTCTAAATTTCTATTAGAGGTTAGTGAAAATAAAGATGTATTGTTTTTGCTCATCCAAGACCCCCTGAAAACTATCCATAGATCTCTTGAGATTCTATGAACTCCGGGTTAAGAACCTCTTCTCTAGAAGATTGGTGTCCAAACCCTTGAACTCAAGAACTCTCAAGCTTAGAGTTACTTACCTACAAGATAAGTTCCAGAGCCAGGATTTCCCTGGTACCCTTGGATGAGTGGGTATGCACATGTCTGCCTCTGCTAAATGCTTTACAATATACCTCCCTATACCCTGGTTGCAACCAAGCTCTTAAGCCTATTTCAGTTTCTCTATTCTCAGGCTTCACACTTCTAACAATGCCACAATGTCACAAGTACTCCTTAATGGGGGCAGTGGAGGACAGGACAGTATGAGAGGGACAGTAAGGAGAAATCCCTACTCCCTCACCTTGGCTAAACTCCAGATGAAGGCACAAGGCAAAAAGAATGGTCCTACAGAGATTCGTGCACACTTATCTAAACCAATGTGATTTTCCTGTCTGTTCCCTTTATTGCCTTCTCTATCTCCTCTGCAGTGTATATAGGACTGTAATGTTTAACTACTCAAATGGGTCTGTAAACTCCTCTATTCAGAAGTTCCCTCTAATGATGTGGATCATAACCCTCCATGCCTATTCCTTCTGTGTAACTCTTATTCTTGTCCTCCCATAAGTTTAACACAAAGTGCTTTACACCTTCCTCAATTTCTCCGGACATCATGCAGGTACCAGTGAAGCACTCTGGCTATGCAAATGTCATTTCCTGCCCTCACCATATGATCAGCTCCTCTTCTCTTCCAACCATACAATTCCTTGATAACTTTTTAAAAATTTCTATTTCTATTTGAAACTCAAGGGATTCTGGAACTAAATCTTGTAAACTAAAAGTAAATAAACAAATCAATCTGAAAAAAAGACTTATTTGAACTGATGCTTAGTGAAGTGAGCAGAACCAGGAGAACATTGTTCACAGAATCAGCCACAGTGTGCAATGTCTGATTTTGATAGACTTAGCCCTTCTCAGCAATGCAAGGACCTAAAACAATTCCAAAGGACTCATGATGGAAAATGCCATACACATCCAGAGAAAGAACCATGGAGTTGGAGTACAGGGTGAAGCAGACTATTTTCTTTTTGTGTTTGTTTGTTTTATTTTGTTTTGCTTTTTTTCTTTCTCATGATTTCTCCCATACATTAAAATTCTTCTATGCAACATGACTAATGTGAAAATGTCTTTAATAGGAATGTATGTGTAGAGCCTCTATCAGATTGCATGCCATCTTGGGGAGGGAGGGGGAGAAAATTTAGAACTCATGGAAGTGAATGTTGAAAACTAAAAATAAGTAAACTGGAAAAAAAAATTCCTATTTCTGTTAAGAGTTCTTTATTTATACGTAGCAGCCAACTCACGCCCACCATGATCCTATCCATTGCCCTCTGTGATATTCATTTTTAATTCTTCAGAGACTCATGTCTCACTAACAATATGTTCATATTAAAAATATGAACTTTTGATTTCACAAATCACTTGAATTCATTGAAGGAGAATACAAGTGAACTAACTCCATAAGTTATCAATCCAAAAGCATGCTGTAATCTTAGCAACAGATATTTTTCATCTATTTGGTCAATATAGTGTGTTCATATCCCTCTATATAAGGCCAAACTCACTTAAGTGACTACAGAGTCCTTTCAGAAGATTCCTCAATATTCTGAGGCTTGATACAGTCAGCACAATGTTGAACAGGAGCATCTAGAGGAACTCACTGTTCATAAAGAATCTCTTTTCAACTTAGATTTGCATTGGGTCTCCACTACCGCTGTGACAAATGCCTTTGGTGAACACGCATCTCTCTGTTTTATGCCTTGTCTGATGTTTATTATCAAAGGGTCATTAAACAGAATATTTCTATTGTCATATCTTTAATGGAATCTTGAACTATTTTTAATGTATGGGTGTAAATCCCAAGTAAATTACTGTTTGTAAGTAATAGTTTGGTGGTTATTGATGGTTCTCTCATTCATTTTTTTCAATAATAATGTCTGAGAATTTTTCCTAAAACTTTTAGTAATTTTCCCCTTTTTCAAATTCTTTCTCTATCAGCCTTCAATAATTTCAGAAATGTACACTTTCCAGCAGTTTGCTCCTCCATAGCCATGTACAGCTGGCCCCCTTTCTTGCCTCTGTTGTCTTTAGTGGTATTTCTACCTCCTCCATCATCAATACTTCTTGCACTCTGATATTAGGGTCCAAGTGTGGTACTCTGCTGTCTCAGGACCCTGATTTCTGGATCTCTCCCCCAAAAAAGGAGACAAAAGGCCAACTTTGCAAAGATGGTACAGTGGAAAAAGCACTCGTTTGGAAATCATAGGACCTAGGTTCAAATCCCACTTCTCTCCTTTATTACCTGTATGACCTTGCCTCGTTTTCCTCACATATGAAAAAAGGAGACTGGACCATACTACCTCTAGATTTACTTCCAGTTTTAAACTTACAATCTTTTTTCTAGGTCTAGTACAAAGGGGTGACTCAGATTTGTGACAGTTTGGGAGCCAAACAATTAATCTTCAACTAAGAGAAATGGCCCCCCCAAATCACAGAATCCCAAACTGCAAGAGATCACCTAGCACAGCTCCTTGCTCAGTGATGGGTACTTCCCAAAGCACCCCTGACAAAGTGACCATCCAGCCTTTGTCTGAACAACTCTAATAAAGAAGCCTAATATCTCCCGAAGAAATCCAGTCAATTTTCAAAAAATTTTAATGATTAGGAAATCCTTTCTTTATATTTAACTCAAATTTGTCTTGTATCCTCTATAAAATGTGATAATATTTGAAAAATACTTTGCAAACCTTAAAGCACTTTATAAATGCTAGCTATTATTATTACTAATTTATTATCTATCTTTCTGGTCTCAGTACTCCTCACTGGACCCAAACAGTAAAGTTAACAAAGCTAATACCTCTTCTGTCTGCATTGTGTAGCCCTTTAGTTAAAATCTGACCCCAAACACTTACTAACTGTGTGACTTTGGGTAAGTTATTTAAACTCTGCCTCAATTTTCTCCTATGTAAAATAAAGATAATACTATCACCTACTTTGTAGGATTGTTGTGAGAATCAAATGAGATGATATTTGTAAAGTACTTTGCAAATCTTAAAGTGCTACATAATATTAGCTGTTATTGTTATATGTAAATTGAAGGACCTCAGGAACACCAAAAAGAGTCCAGAAGAGGTCATATAGTCTATGGCCTCCCAACTAAACATAGATCATATATTGAAAGAATTTCAGAGAAGGTAGTTTCATAACTTCCCACAGCATCAGCATCCACATTGGTCTTGAGTTGTCTGATCCCATAGCAGCCTGGTCTTGAGCTGAGTGGGGAGGGGGCCCTATTACCATGGGATTTAGAGCTGGTAGAACTTCTAAGATGACTTAGATCCAACTCCCTCATTTTACCATTGAGGAGACTAAAGCCCAGAGAAGTGAATTAACTTTTACAGGTGGTACGTGGTAGAGCTGGAGTTTTAATCCAATTTCTCTGACCACAAATTCATATCCTTCTAACTTTGCCTTTGCCCTTTCCTCTACAAGTTCTTTGCATGAAACAAATGTCGTTATGCCCCTGTGCTTCCCACTCTGTGGTGTTTTCTTGACTTTGCCTATTGTCGACTCTCTGCCTGGATGTTTAGTTCTGTTGCCACCGTGGATGCTTAACTCTGACCTTAGAGATTTTTCCCATTTATTCTTCTGGATGTCTCCCACAAGAGACTGTGGCGATCACACCCCTTTATCCCAGGTTCAGAACTTCTTTCCTTATTATTCATCTCTGACTAATCCCTGGCATGGACCATCTCCTGGATCCCATGGGGAAAAGGTCAAGACACCAATGGAGTCAAACAATAGAGTCCAAAAAAATGATGAGGGATGTCATTGAATATAGCTAAGGGGGAAGGAAGGGAGAGGGAACAAGGGGGGAGAGGGCTAGCTTGCCATTGATAAGCTAGAAAATATCCTGGAGAAAACCAGTTAGGGAACTAACTACCACAATATAAACACTCAAGTAACTATGGACATTGATCCTAGAAACCAGAAGGATTAGAGGGATATGATGACTGCCTTGAAGTATGTAAAGGGATTATGGAGACAAAAGGTTAGATGTTCTGCCTAGTCCCAGAGGGAAGATCTCTGGAAGCAATCCAACAAAGTGGCAGAAAAGGAGACTTAGGTTTGACATAAACGTCTAACAATTTGAATGTTTGAAAGTAGAATGAGCCTTCTTGGGAAGTGGGTTTGTGTGTGTAGCAAAGTTTCAAATAAAGGCTGGATGACTACTTTCTGGGTATGATGTAGTCAGCTATTTTTCAGGTACAGGTTAAAGCAGATAGTTTTTGAGGAATGTTCTGACTCTGATTCTCTTACATCTGAACTGTTCTTGGAAGAATCATTGCCACCAAGACTTAAGAGTATATCCTAGTTTCATTTTTGTTAGTCCCAGATTTGGGCATAGAGTGACTACAGAAACGTCATGACCCCAAGAGCTCTTGGAAATATGGTCAGGTCAAGATAGCTCCACATCGGAAACCCTTCTACTGAAATTTCCATGTATCAGTTCTTCCTATCTTTCAATATTGCCAACTTGGAACAAGATGTGAGAGTAGGTTGGCTCCAGCTTGGGGGAATTTTCCATGCCATGTTAAAATGTTGTGCTCTTTCCTGTAATAGTGTCTTTAATTTTCTCAGTTCTCACGTGTAAATGCTGCTGATGACTTGATATCTTCATCTTGGCTTGCTCTGTACCTTTGTACACGTCAGTAATTCAACAATTATTTACCAAGCTTCAACTGTGTTCAATGCTCTGTGCTAGGTATTGTGAGTTATGGAATGCTACATTAAAGAAAGTCCATGCCTTCAAATACTTTGCAGTTTAATTGGGAAGGTAAAATATATATATATATATGTAAAGTTAATGTGGGAAAAGAGCACACTCCTATAGGGGTAGCTCCTCCAGGGAAGAAACAGGAGGAAGCTCAAAAACATTATCAGAAATGTGCCCAATTAACTCTCACCTTTATAGAGTTTGTTGAAGTTTATAAAATACTTTCCTAATAAAAACCCTGTGATTTTTACAGAAAACCCATTTAACTAATGAAAAAACTGATATTCACAGAGATGAAGTGATTTGCCCTAAATCACACAATTAACTGACAATAGAGCCAGGACTCAAAATCTCGGACTTCTGACTCCATGGCCAGTGCTCTAACCACTGCAATAGCAAGACTGGAGGCCAGTTTTCATCATATCATATCATTTCCACTGTGATCTGACCAGCTATATAGTCCTCTGATTTTTTTTCCCTCTACTCACAGATCATTCAGAATAGTGATTCCTTTTCTTCCTTCCTTTCTTAATTTCTTCTTTCTTTCCTTCCTTTATTTCCTTCCTTCCTTCCTTCCTGTCTTTCTCTTTCCCTCTTTTTCTTTATTTCCTTCTTTCTTCCTCCTTTCCTTTCTTTTTCCCCTCACAGTTCAGTATTCTTTGCTCTGAGTAATTGTGGTATGTTGATGGTTAAGTTGGCAGATTTCCCCACATCTCCTTCTGTTCCACAGTCCCTCCTCTTCCTTCTTTACTTCTCCAGAACTTACAGGCAAGCTGGTACTTCTGTTCCTCCAAGGATCAGGCTGCTCTTGGGATATCCTATTTTGTTTCATCTCTGATGGTTCATAACATTAATTGCAAGCTCCACGGAAGCTGAACTGATGCTGGAGACCAAAGAGACTGGTGTGTAATTTATTAAGTCTCAAGAGGATATTTGGAGACAAAAAACCAGTATCACAATTCACAAAACTTTGAGAATTACTGTTCTGAAAGATTCCATCCTTCGTAAGAACATTCTCTGATAGAACCCTGGAGCCATATCCACTAAAGAGCAAGGGAAGACAGAGTGATAACACAGACTTACCCACAAGCAGATAAGGAGAAAAAGAATTCTCAAAACAGTCTGGGCAAGGGCCCTACCCTGATTTCTCATCTTTGAATAAATGTCATGTCTACTGAATGCATCACAACAATGCAAAAAAGACTTGTTATTGAACACAAGACTGGGTACCCCTAATCAAGAGATTATGATTAGAGAGTCAGTCAATAAGCATGTATTAAATGTCTGCTGTTGTCAAGTGCTGTTCTAAGTCCTGGGGATACAAAAAGAGGCATAACATAGTTCCTGCCCTCAAGGAGCGCACAATTTAATGAAAGAGTTGCTGCTGCCATTGGCCTTCATCTGTGGTTAGTGATGGCTCGAATGGGAGGGAAACAGGGGATGCAAAGTAATGCTAGTTGTGTTGTTGCCCCAAGGAAGACTGATGTATCTGAGTGGGATAGTGTTGCCAGTTTTGTCTGTTACCTATGGATGATACACAGTGGGCATGGCTTGCATTGGATACGGGTTCCCTTTTTACCAAAAACTATTATTGCTACTTTTTTTTAAAAAAATTATTCTATTTCATTAAGTTTTTGCTTTGAACTAATTATTCTCTGACATTCCAAAATAAACACATAAATGGGGGTCTATCTGTTATGGGTTTTGAGTGGATATGGGTGCAGAGACTAACTTGAACCTGAGTTAGCTTATCTAGGAAGACCCAGACGTGAGTGGAAGGGACTCTTCGTTGTTCTACATTGTGTTAGGCAATGTTGAAGTTGTGACAAACTTTAAAGCCTGCTACGTCAATGTTCATATGATCAAAGTCATACATACAAAAAGGCAGTAATAAAGGCACTGCATGATAAATTCGAAAAAAAACACAGCAATTCAGAAGAGGAAATGATAACTGTAGGCCATGGTAGAGTAAGGTGGAGGGGAGTCAGAGATGTTCAGGAAAGTTTTTCTTCAGGAGACAGGATCTGAACTGAGACTTAAAGAATAGGTAGGGTTAACATTAATGCATTGTTGGTACAAAGAGATCAGACAAATGGGAAAAGGACCTATATGTGCAAAAATATTTATAGCAGCTATTTTTCTAGTGGCAAAGAATTAGAAATTGAGGGGATGACCAGCAGTTGGGAAACAGCAGAAAAAGTTGTGATATATGAATGTAATGGAATACAATTGTGCTATAAGAAATGAGGAGCAAGTGGATTTCAGAAAAACATAGAAAGACTTATATGAACTTGTATGCTGAGCAGAAGCAGGAGAACATTGTACACAGGAACAACCGCAGTGTACAGTGACTAACTTTGATAGCCTTATCTCCTCTTAGCAATGCAGGGATCCAAGACAGCTTCAAAGGACTCATGATGGAAACTGCTGTCCACATCCAGAAAAAGAACCATCAATTTGAATGCAAATTGAAGGATGTTATTTGCTCTCTCTTTTCTTTTTTTTTTGTTTGTTTCTTCTTTCTCGTAGTTTCTCCCATTGGTTCTAATTCTTCTTTACAACATGACTAATGTGAAAATAGGTTCAATATGAATGTATATGTAGAGCCTATATCAAATTACACACTATCTTGGGGTGAGGAGGAGGAAAGAGATGGGGAGAACATTTGGAACTCAAAACCTTATGGAAGTGATTGCTGAAAACTAAAAATAAATAAATTTTTAAAAAGAATAGGTAGGGTTTATGTATATGAAGAGGAAGGAGCATTTCAGATAAGGAGCACAGCCTGAGTAAAGGAACAGAATTGGAAAATGACAAGGGAAACACTACTAGTCTGTTTGGGGTGAGAGAAAATTAATTTTAAAAAAAAAGCCACAAGATTCTTGTGGAATAGCCAGGGGGCAGATGGCCAGAAGGAAAAACAAAATGTTCAGATCCAACGTAATAGTAACTCATATTTCTATAGTGATTTGAGGTTTACAAAGTACTTTCCTGACATCAATTCTGTGAGGTAGATAGTGCAACTATAATCATCTGCAATGTACAGATAGGGAAACTGAGTTTTAGAAAGGTTAAATGACCTGACCATGGTCACAGTACCTTAGTAAATGTCAGGGCTTGGCTATGAACCTAGGTGTCCTGATTTTTAGCCCAATGCACTTCTCATGGTTCCCAAAACTTCTAGCCAATATTTCTGTAAGTTCTTGACTCACTCCAGTTTTACAGACTAAAATGGAGAAGCTGAGCCCAAATTCACTGGATATCCATCACTGTCTTCTTCCTTGGAATAGTCATACTCCATTTCAAGCACAATTGGTTAATGTATTGAATGAGGGACTAGACTTGATGGTCAGGGGTCTTTCTCTTTGGGAAGGGCACCCAAAGTTTTAAAAACTATACTTATAAATTTATTTTATTAACATAGACTATGATAGATCTACATATGGCCCTTCACATAGTAGGGAATAAGTGTTCGATGAGTTAAATCAAAACAAAATAGATAATATGGATATTTAAGTACATTTGTTTAATTCCAACTGTAAAAATAATCAAATAAGGGGCGGCTAGATGGCACAATGAATAGAGCACTGGCCTTGGAGTCAGGAAGACCCGAGTTCAGATACTTAACTCTTACTAGCCATGTGACCTTGGGCAAGTCACTTAACCCCAATTGCCTTGCCTTCTCCCTCCAAAAAGCAAAAAAATAAAATAAAATAAAATTAGCTATTTTTAACACTGAGACCAAATTCTCATTCCACATATTTGTCTCTGACAGAATTATTTTAATCAGAAACATTTCCCAAATATACTCAAAACGTTCACCTTAACATTTATATTCTTTTTATAACAAGGGGTTTGAATAAGGGAAAAATGTTTTTGACATAAAAAGTCTCACAGAAGAGAGTCCACTTTTAAGTATAGAGTTGAAAACTTCCTAGAATTATGAAACCTGAGGTTTTTAGAAAGGGAAACAGCTCTTTGGTCACTACTACTCCAGGATTTTTTTTAAGTCTCAGTTCTGGGAAGGATAAGAGCCCAACAGGATGTGGGAGTTGAAGGAATTTTTCTCAAACAGCCCCAATGGTGTGTGTGTGTGTGTGTGTGTGTGATATAAGCACATGTTGAGAAGGCTCAGTCTTGGTTTATGTCTCTAGTGCATAATCAGATACAGATAGACAGATAGATAGATAAATAGATAGAGCAGAATCAGATTATAGTCACTTATTCAAGGGTATCTATTTTGTTTTACATCTTTAAAACAATGTCTTCTGCAATGTCTTCCTATCTATTGGCTCCTTTCTTACTGTCTACAAACGTGCCCATATCTCCAGTGTCCTTACATACCCCTCACTTGATCGCTGTCATTGTCATTAGCTATCATCCTCTATCTCTCCTCCCCTTCCCCCTTATTTTTGGCTAAAATTCTTGGGAAAATGATCTTCGCTAAGTGCTTCTGTTTTCTCTATTCTCTTCTAAATCCTCTGCAATTCAGTTTTCAGCCATTCAACTAAAACCGCCTTTTGCAGAGTTACTTATTATCTCTCCATGGATAAATCTAATGATCATTTCCCAGTCCTTATACTTCTTGATCTCTGCAGCATTTAACGTTGTTGATCACCTTTTCCTCCTGGATACTCTTTTCTCTAGGTTTCTGTGACGTAGCTCTCTCCTGGTTCTCCTACCTATCTGACCTCTTCGCATTCTCTTTTGCTGGATCTCCTTCCAGGTCTTGCACACTAACCACAGATGGCACCTCAAACCCTCATCTCTTTGAACTCTACACTTTCTTACTGAGTGATGCTATCAGCTCCCATGGGTTCTATTATGAACTCTATGGAGATGATCACCAGATCTATTTATAGAGCAGTGGTCTTTCTCCTGAGCTCCATTTCTATGTCACTAGCACCTCAAAGTGGATCTTTCCCTAGACATCTCAAATTAACATGTCTAATACATTATCTTCCCTCCAGAATCCTCATTTCTTCCCAACTTTCCTACTAATGTTAAAAGGCATCACCATCCTAGCAATCAACCAGAGTCCTAAGCTTGGTGTTATCCTGAACTCATCCTTCTCTCTCACCCCACATGTCCAGTCCATTGCCAGATATTGTCATTGCTACCTTCACAATATCTCTCACATACGTCTCTCTCTCTACATTCAGAGCTACAGATGTAGTTCAGGCCCTCATCACCTTTCACTTGGAAAACTGCAATAACTTTCTAATCAATCTCACTTGCCACAAGAGTCTCTCCACTCCAAATTATTCACCACTTGGCTGGAAAAGTGATTTGCCTAAAGAGTATGTTTGCCCATGCCATCCCCCTACTCCATAAACTCTGGTTGCTTTCTATGACCTCCAGGATCAAATATAAAGTCCTCTATTCGGCACTTAAAACTTCACAACCCTGGTTTCCCTCCACACATTTTTTGATCCTAGCCCACTTTCTATTGTCCATACATAGCGCTTCCTCTTCCAGTCCTGCATTTGCACAGGCTGTTCTCTGTGCCTAGAATACTCTCTTTTCTTACTTTCTTCTTAGTTTTCCTGGCTTCCTTTAAGACTTGCTCAAATCCAGTGTGTGTGTGTGTGTGTGTGTGTGTACTTAGTATAGCACTTCTGTCTACTCTGTTTATATCCCAACACTTAGCATAGTGCCTGGCGCAGAGTAGGTGGTTGATGAATGCTTGTTGATTGATTGTGTATATGTTCTGAGTTAATTTTCCTCTCCCAAAAATTATCAATTGAAATGCATTTTAGTCAGTCAATCTTAAGTAGTTTCTAGAAACGGGTATTTAATAAAGTGGTAGAATAAGAACATTTATTATAAAATAGCCCCCAAAAATCTATGACACACTCTCCCTTAAGTACATATAGAGTCCAGGGATGATAGAGTCAGAAACAAGTCTTTCTTTTCATCCTCAATTCCCTCCAAATGTGTGCATTTCACCTTCTGTGGTCTTTACTATCCCTTGCTTTATCATAAATTCTTCTTCCTCTATCCTTAGATCTGACAGGTAATTTCTTCCTTGTTCCTCTAATTCATTTATGATGGCACCCTTTGTGTCTAAGTCATGTTCTCATTTGGTACTGATCTTGGTATATACACAATGTGAAATGTTGACCTATACCTGGTTTCCATCAGAATTCTTCCTAGTTTTCCCAACAGTTTTTGTCAAATAGTGAGTTCTTACACCAATATCTGGATTCACCAGATACTAGACTATATTACATACCAAATCTATTCTACTGACTGACTTCCCATTTTTTAAACTAATGCCCGATCATTTTGATGATTACTGCTTTGTAGTATAGTTTTGGATTTGGTCCTAATAGGCCCCCTTCCTTTCCACTTTATTTTTACTATTTCCCCCGAGATTCTTAACCTCTTATCCCTTCAGATCACATTTGTTATTTTTCTAGTTCTAAAAAGTAAACCTTTGATAGTTTGGTTGGTATAGCACTATAAGTTAGTTAATTTAGGCAGTATTTTTACTTGTATTATGTTGGCTTTATATTTCTCCAATGATTTAAGTCTATATTTGTATAAAGGGTGTTTTGTAATTACATTTATATATACTTAGTCTTTCTGTGGGTCTTGGCATGTAGACTATCAGATATTTTATACATTGTGGTTATAATTCAATGGAATTTCTCTTTCTATTTGTTTCTACTGGGTTTTGTTATTAATATATAGAAATGCTGATAACTTATGTATTTATTTTATATCCTTCAATTTTGCTGAAGTTATTGTTTCAATTAACTTTTAATGAATCTCTCGAGGGAAGCCATTATATCATCTGCAAAAAGTAGACATTTTATTTCTTTGCTGAGTTTCCCCCTCAATTTCTTTCTCCAGTCTTATTCCAATGGCTAGCATTTTGAGTATAATACTAAAAACAATGGCAGTAACGTGCACCCTTGATCTTAATGGTAATGCCTCTAGTTAGTTAATCTCTATTACATGTAATCCCAAACCCTATAATTGGTCTTAGTTATACTACTTGCCATATTGAAGAACTTATACTACTTACCACATTCTAATTATACTACTTAACCATATTTATTGCTATGAGTTTCTCACACACACACACACACACACACACAGGAATCATTGCTGTAACTTGTTGAAAACTTTCCCTATGTCTATTGATGTATTCATATAATTTTTATTTTTGTTATTAACACGTTCTATTATATTGATAGTTTTCCTAATGTTGAACCAACCCTGCATTCCTGATATAAATCTAACTTAGTGATAGTACATACACTTAGTGATATATTGCTGTATTTTCTTTGCTAAAATTTTATTTTTAAAATTTGCATCAATGTTCATTATGAATATTGGATTATAACTTTCTTCTCCTTTTAAAAAGCTTTCCCTGGTTTAGGAATTCAGACCATATTTGGTAGGATCCTTCTTTTTCCTATTTTTTCAAACCACTTATATAATATTAAAATTAATTGTTTTTTGAATGTTTGATAGAATTTGCTTATAAATCCATCTGGCCCCAGAGTTTGAGGGGATTAGAAGGGAGTCACTTATAGTTTATTCAAAATCTTTTTTCTGAGGTTAGTAAAGGGCTCTATTTCTTGATCTGTTAATCTAGACATTTTATATTTTTGTAAATAG